>CM014080.1:39417237-39767237 GCA_004119915.2 Collichthys lucidus
GGTTCTTGTTGCGAACCGAATTACGTCACGTAACTTCCGCAAGAAGTTACGCACGCTAGATTCCAGCAAGCATGACAAATTACACCACCTAAATTACGCAAGTGCAGTGCAATCAGTAGTGAACAATGTCACCCACTCGGTTTAAACACTCCAAAGTTTGGCTGCATTTTACTAAACAGATGGCAACAGGGCGACTTGCAATCATTGCAAAGTGAAGATAACAGCGTCGGGAGGGAACACGACCAACATGCAGAAACATTTGCGCAGACAACATGCAATATTTTTAAATGAATGTCGTGTTTTTGACACGCTTCGGACTTCGGACTGGAGATGAATCTCAACCTAGCAGCAGCGGCAGCAGCCAGGCTATGACCACCTCTGCGGTTACTACAGAAGGCACGGAAAGTAAATAACACACTGCCTACCATGTTAGCACGATGTGCTTCTCTTGTAAAACATGCTATAACAGTTAACATTAAACGAATGCCTTCTGCATTACATTTAGAAGATGACCATGACGTGAGAGAGAGTCTGGCTGGCTCAGAGGCTGGCAGCTGTACTAGTACTCGCTCCAGTTCACTACCTCCATCTAGATGATGCTGATCAAACTGTTTGTTCTCCTTTTTTTCCCATATGAAGATTGATAATAGAATAAATAAAGAATCGAATCGTTAAGCAGAATCGATAATGGAATCGGAATCGTAAAAATCTTATCAATTCCCATCCCTAATCAGTGGCCAGTCTCCTATCTTGCAGACAGATACAAAACTACTGGTCAGAAAGCACCATAATCCATGGCAGAGTTCCACAGGGTTCAGTGTTAGGGGTCTTCTTTTTGTTATCTACCTTCTTACTCTTGGCAAAATCTTTCATCACTATGGTATTTTCACTGTTATGCTGACTGTTACACAACTCTTCCACTATCTGTCTTGGTGTAATCCTAGCTGGCGCCCTTTCATTCTCCAGCCACATAAACAACATGTAAAAAGCTGCCATTTGCGAAACATCAGACTACGCCCCGCCTTAACACGGTACTCTACTGAAGATGCCTAGTTTAAGCAGGTCTCCTGGCATCACCAGCCAACAACCTCAGTACAGTGGGTGCCTATACTGCACCCAAACTGTGAACTCCCTCATATACTTATTTTATGATAATGTTTATTTAATTTATACTGCCTAGTTATTTATTGCATGTTATTTGTAGATTGTAATGAGATTTCATTTCTTTGTGGTTGCTTATGTGTTTTGATTGATTTATGTACTGATGTTTTTATGATGTGAGGTGACCTTGAGTGCTATGAAAGGCACCACTAAATAAAATACATTATTAGGATGATTGAGAATAGACATAATGTAGTATTTTGGAGGTATGCTCTCATTTCACAATTTAAAAAGAACAGGTCTGATTCTTATTCGCTTCTTTGAGAAATGTGTCAGAGGGCAGAACACCTGCTAAGGTTTGGTCTTGATTCACTAGCCCTTTCATTTCAACATACACACACACAAACACATATACTCCTCTACCTCAGTGGTGTGATGTGATCCTTGTTTATAGATACACTATGTTTAGGATGCTTGATCAGCAATCTGTCTCACAATTTATTATTCCATTTATTTTCTTACTTCAATGTTATGGGGTGTTGGACTCATGACCTCAGTATTACTACAATTCTGGTTATGGCCCTGGCTATGTTCGTTCCGACCAGGGGCGGACTGGAACAAAAAATCGGCCCTGGCATTTTGGACCAGACCGGCCCACAACATTTGATAACACACCTTTTCCTTTTATTGCAAAAGTAAGGGTCACTTACTGCTGCAAATGCCCGGTATGCCAGATTGCCAGTCCGTCCCTGGTTCCGACTGTAAGCAGTGTGTGCTGCCTTCATTACTGTCACCACTATGACAGGTTATTTCATCTGTATCACACAACTGTTATCCTCTGTGAATCTGTGAACCATCAGCCAGGAGAAAAAACAGTCATGATATAACACACATACACCAAACAGCAGGCATTACATGCACTGTGTGTGTGTGTGTGTGTGTGTGTGTGTGACCTTCCTCTGAGGGAAGGATGACCCCCCCCCCCCCCCCCCCCCCTCCTTCACACACACAGTGTAGTGTTTATCTCTCTTCTTTATTCTCTTACCCTCCTCACAGCTGCTGGAGCTGAACATGCTTCCAGCACTTTATTAACATGTCAATAAACAGACACTCATCATTAGTGCTTACTTCATTTCACGGTGGTGTTTCAAACTCAGGAATGAACCTACTAAACACTGGATAGACTACATTAAACCACATAGGTTGGCCATGCCAAAGGGATTTTGAATAAACTTTATAAAGTGCTGATTGTCATTAGTCGCTTTATTCCATCAATAAAACACGAGCCTCAGAGCTAATCAAGAAGCACACTGTCCTCTATGTTCCCTTGAGCCGGTATTGTCAAAATGTTTTTTTCCTGAATTATAACAGCAGTTACATTTGTTATGTGTGTTTTTAATAATTTACCGGGAAGTATCTAGCACAAAACTAGATTGGTTATGAAACAAACAAACAAACAAAAAACTCAGTTCATTCTTCTCATCTCATGTGCTCTTATGCTGATGTAGCACTAAATTAAATCTTCAAAGGTCAGGAAGCAAAAAAGAAACAGAGTTTCTTATAGTATCACTTAATCTGCTCACTCTTATATCTGCTTTTAAGCAAAAGTGGCACACTGAGCAGTCAGACCGTGAATTAGACTGTGGACTATGATTTTCGAGACTCCGTACTCCATGCTGACTTTCCCCATAAAATCATGGCCTGGCCTAATCAACCCCCACCCTTATGGCAGGAACTGTTAATTATCAGCATCCTGATTATAAACAGCTCTTTCACAGATGTGATCCCAACAGAGCTTCATCAAGAGTAACATAAACAGTGTATGCTATGAAATAAAATGACCCCAATTACACCCGGTGCAGTATATGAATTTAATTGATATATTAATTATGCAATACATCATGCCTGTATGTTTAGATTTGGTGGTATAGAAAAAGTCAATCTGTCAGTAAGAACATGGGATTGTAATTTAGCACTAAAGAGAAAAAAATCTTCCAGGTCAGAGATCACATAGATTTGTAGTGTAGGTCACATTTGGAAATCTGTATTCATATTTGTCAATCAATCAATCAATCGATCAGACTTTATGTGTATAGCAAACTGAGCAAGCGCCTCATGACGTTGCAGTGAGGAAACATGTTTACAGCCTGGTACTAAAAACACTTTTGGTCTTTATAGCTAATTTCCCTGTTCATGACGACTGTACTGAGGGTGAATTTGTATAGAACTCAACTGTTCAAATGTTATTGTAATTTTGCTAATCAGACTGTATTCACATTATCCTTTTTCCCATTCCCCGTACACATCAATGTCACATGATAGAGAATTGGTTCGAAGATTGGCAATCAAATGACCCAGACTGAAAATGTTCTCATTGCTTTATTATGGTCACGGAGAGTAACTATGTTGGCTGTGGCTGCTCTTGTCACAGTTCAAGCAGGGAACACAAGGGAAGGATCCAAATGCAGACTAAGAGGCTGAACTGATGCTGATCAATGGCTTATTAGCAAATGTACAAAAACTTGCCAATAGACTGGCAGGTTCAGTCAGGTTAAGATTTAAAACCAGGTAAGGCAATTCAAACAAATCTGTAATGGAGCACATGTCCAGGCAGGCAGGCAGTGTTCAAGAAACCAAAATAGCAAACCAAACAACACTGAGCTGGAACATTTGAACATATGAAGACGAACTGACACTGAAACCAAGGAACACATGGACTAAATACACAAGTACGCAAGAAAACTGAAACTAAATAAGAGTGGAAAAGGTTGGCAGAAAATGCAAAAACAGCAGGAAGTAAAGTTTCAGACAGAATTCTGAAATAAAACAGGAAGCACTAAACAAGAAACTTTGAAACCACGACAGCTCTGTTCTTCCTGATAATAGTATAATGACAAAAACATTAAAATAAAGAGAGTTCACCATCTTTTTCTAAATACTCACATCTTGGCCCTATGCATGTCACAAATTCTGGTAACTGGTGACACATATTTCTTTTGTAGTCAGCTTACTGTAGCATGCAATGGTTTTGAAATCAAGAGTAGTGCTGTGCTTCTTCACATCAGAATGTGAACGCCTCGTCCTGTTCATCTCAGCTTGTTAGTCTCTTAACTAGCAACATGGTTTGTTAACACTAACCCCGTGAAACCAGTCAGGACATGTGTCCCTGTAGAGACTGACAGATTTGTAGTCTGCACAGTAACGCAGGTCTGTAGATGTGAGTTGATTATTTGACCACATGGTTGATGGTCAGTCAATACCACAGACCACAGTAAATTTCCCCAGAGAAAAGGTTTGGCAGTACAGCTGCCACCTTCACCCCCGCAGTCAAAAATAATTACAAGCGAGAGGTAAACAGAGACATAAAGTGGTTGATTTGGTTTGCATGTTGCACTTCTTCATAAGCTATATAAAGCGAGGATCATCAGTCATTTTAGCTCCCTTTAGCGGTCATATGATTATGATAAGCGCAAAGGAGGATGTCATTCATTCATGTAAAAAAAAGACGAACTGATTGGGCAAGAGGTGAGGTACACACTGCACAGGTCACCAGTTTATTACTGGGCTGACACATTCAGACAAACAACCATTCCCGCTCACACTGACACCTATGGGCAAACCATGATGTATTTTATTATTCTGAGAGAATTTGCCTATAGTAGGCTGACGACGCACATCACATTAAGGATTCATAATACATTTAAATAATTCATCACCATAATTATAATTGTTAACCATGTTCCTGTCAGAGGAGATGCTGTCTCCTGGAGCTGAACTGCACGTCATCGTTGGGGTTAACCCCCTTCACTTTCTTCAGCAGGTGAATAACACTGGAGCTCTGGCGTTGGCTTTAGAGACGCCTTTATTTGATCCCAACTGTAGCCTACACTTGCTGTCTCTCACTCGTTCAGCACTTGGTGCCCTGCGTGCAGCGTGTAACATTATGGTAGCGTTGGCACTGGGTGTATGGATCACCAAAAAGTTGCACTCTAACAGAGGAGACTGCTGCTCATCTTTTCTTACTGTGTTAGAATCGCTGATGCTTCTACAATTGTTGTTCACTGTGGGGTATCTCAGGGCTCAGTGCTAGCTCTAATTCTGTTCTCCATTTGCATGCTCCCTCTCATAATGTAATGAATATAATATCAGTTTACATTTTTATGTAGACGATACCCAGCTATATCTAAGCTGTGACCCATATAATCATTTCCAAGATGTAGGTAACCTTCTAAACTGCTGTCAGGACATCCTTAAGCAGGTTTCACAAAATTATATTATTGTTCTTAGGTCAGGATTCTGAAAATAATGAAATCTCAAACAGTCTTGGGCCAAGACTGTTTGAGATTTCATTATTTTCAGACTCTTGGCTCTCACACATGTACACATCACATGTGATAATTATTATTGATTTCTGCTTCTAACTTATTGTTATTGTTGTTATTGTGATTTGTTGTATTGTATTTTGGTCCATTTGCTTTTAACCACTATCTATAAAACTCAAACATGCATTTCATAATATACAGAAAAAGCTTTTTTCTTGTTTCTTGCTCCTGCATATATGTAAATGAGTTGAGGACAGAACATTAGGAACACATTACAATGTAATGCAGTCCAATACAGTGTATCTACAGTACAGCCTGAAAATACAATGGGGTTAAATCATAATGGCAGGTACAAAGGCTTTGTTGTATTGATCAGTGTTTGCCATCTACACGACCTCGTTGTCCCATGTTATCCGCTCACACGGCTTCTCCTCCACTGCTATGCCGATGACACACAGCTATACCTGTCGTTCCAGCCGGATGACACCACGGTCTCCGCACGCATCTCCGCCTGTCTTTCTGATTTGTCAACCTGGATGAAAGACCACCATCTCCAGCTCAATCTGTCAAAAACCAAACTCCTGGTCATCCCTGCCCATGAGTCACTCTGCCATGACTTCAACCTGAAAATTGGTACTGTCACTATCACCCCTAACCATGCTGCTAAAAACCTGGGCGTGGTACTAGATGATCGTCTTTCTTTCTCTGAGCACATTTCCTCCGTAGCGAGGTCATGCCGCTATGCATTGTACAATACTAGAAAAATCAGACCGTACCCAATATGCCGCTCAGCTCCTGATAGTGGCCACAGTCACCTCTCGCCTCGATTATTGCAACTCGCTCCTGTCTGGCCTGCCTGCTTGTGCAATCAAATCTTTGCAAATGGTCCAGAATGCTGCAGCGCGACTGGTTTTTAACCAACCCAAAAGGACAAACGTCACTCCAATCTTTAGTGACCTGCACTGGCTGCCTGTAGCAGCCAGAGTTAAACACAAAGCTCTGACGCTAGCCTACAAAACCATTTCAGGATCTGCCCCTGGCTATCTCAGCGTCTTACTCAAGGCTCACGTCCCGACCAGGGCGTTAGGCATTCAAACCGTCTAGTTGTTCCATCGCCTCTCGCAAAGCGAGGTCACTCTAAACTCTTCTCTGTGGTTGTCCCCAAATGGTGGAATGACCCACCAACGGCTGCAAGAACTGCAACATCTCTTTCTACCTTTAAAAAACTTCGTAAAAACCTCTCTCTTTCAAGAATGCTTCCCTGCCTAACAAAACTAACAAAACTAACAAACTACTCTGTGCTCCTTTACACCATTTTAAGCTTATGTCCTCCTCTGTAAGTCGCTTTAGATAAAAGCGTCTGCTAAATGCAATGTAATGTAATGTAATGTAATGTAATATTCTTCCCTCCTTGTCTTTCTCAGGTAAGAGGAAGCATCCTTAATGAAGCTTGGCAGCAGATTTTGTTCCTTTGCATGTAAACTCACATCCTCATTATATTTAGCAGTGACCTTTCCTGCAGCCTCTTTCATAACCTGGTGTCATTATGGATTAGTCATGCTAAAAAAGCAGACTGTGGAGGAAATATCCAGAACACCTTTGTGTTCTTTTATACTGTATGACATTATATCATGAGGTGCTTATATTTATGTTTTTTATTGAGGATGATGTCAGAACCCTCAATGTCTTCATGAAATAAAAGCTGATATTTTGTGTCCTGTAGTGGTTAACAGAACTTCAAATAATAAATAATAAAATTAAGTCTAATTCATGTTTATACATAGAAATATGTATATTTAGAATAATGTATATTTTATGTTCATTAACTGAAATATAAAACACTGAATTAGTCTTGAAGTCTGTCCCCCTTCTATTATGCAATCTCAGCTCTAGAGATCTAACCTCTATGTGAGTATGTGCGTCAGGTGAGGATCATGTTTCAAGAATGTCTCACACGGACACGCCCCAAGTTCACTATTTACCAAAAGAAAAAAAAAGGAAAGAACAAAAACTTTGGATGTCTTTCTGCATCCAAAAGCCACAACTGAGGCACATTTGCTTCCCAGATGGACTCTCAGATCAAAACAGGGAAGGCTTACCTCCAACCACGCAAAGCTGGAAAAGTGAGTAAATAACTGATTAGAACTGTTTTGAAGTAGCAGTAGATTTAGACTATGACATAGGACTGAATACGCAGACTTGTTTTCTTGCAGTGGATAATATATGTTTTGTGTAATAATTACAATAATAAAGATATCGATCTCATGAGAAAACTGTCTGGCCATGCAGTAAATATGTAACTAAAGACAGATGGAAAGATGTTGTACTGGTTTCTAACACTGCATGGCTCAGTGCTGTATGTAGCAGGTGAGACATAACATATGTAAAGTTTCAGTTTGTCAGTCTCAAAGTGTAAAGTCTCAGTTTTATTCAGATTCCACAGTTTACGCAGGGAGTGAAATTTGTTTCATAGTTTTGGTAGAAAAATCTTTTAGTCTTTCTGAGTGTTGCTCAAACGAGACTTCAGAGCAGGAATCTGAATGAACAAGTTGAAACACAGCACAGTTTTCATGTTACACATTCCTGTGCACTGACTGGTAGCACACACTCGTGCTGTGTGGTGTCACTGCAGAGGCCATTTGAGCTAGGATTAAGATTAAGATTCTACTTCTGTAACACTTGCTGCCTCACAACATTGTGAAACTGACAAACAGACACGCATGAAGGAAGGACTGGTGTAGAAGTACATGGAAGTACATGGTTTGTTGTCTGTGTTTACGCTCTGACACTCCTCTGGACTTTATACATGCAAAACACTGTGTGTGACTAATGTTTAACTCTCTGTGTCACATGTGGAGGGGTTGAAACTGACAGAGGGGTTAGGCTGAGCTTAGTGCACATGTGCAGTGACGTACACATGCTAATAAGGTGACACAGTTTCAATCATCATTAATCATTACTCTCTGTCTGTTGTCAGAGATGGAAGCCTGTGTGGTTGTCTCTGTTTCCTCAGAGCAGCAGTGGAGTGGGTCGACTGGAGATCCTGGATGTGGGAGGTACAGTAATGTTTTCTACTTTGTCCCACTGTGGCATCAAAGGAAGCTTCCAGTATATCAGAACTGGTCTCAATTTATATCATTGATCGTGACATCATATTCACCAATTCATTACTGACATCTGGTAAACACAATGGGGCAAAATAAAAAAAACCCACAAACTGATTTTATACATGTACAGTATGGTACTACTTCGAAGAGATAGTGTCATCAGGGATATCTCAGCTGGAGAATTCTTGAAAATGAGGCATGGAGTTTAAAAGACGTGAGCTTTCACAAGGCAGGTGAAGTCTTTTGAAAGATGCCATTGAGTTGCATTATGGGAAATGGAGGATCGAGTATTTTGAGGCTAATTCAGGTTTTTGACTGTTCTTTTTTAAATGTGTCCCTCGCAAGCCACCTAAAAATACATATAACTTTTTTTGGTCTCCTGACTACTGTTGGCATTGACTGCCATGCAAGGTACAAACTGTTACAAACACTTTTTGGAGCTAACCATTCATATGCATTCACGAAGGTGGAGCAATTTGGGGTTCAGCATCTTGCTCAAGGACACTTGGACATCTTGCAAGGATTGAACCTGATCATCTGGTTAGCGAATGACCCACTCTACCTCCTGAGTCACAGCTATCCACTACTATAAGAAAATTATGTGAACACATCCATGACAAGTTTAGACCAGCATGACACTTGCAGAAAGTTGGTCTGTAAACCTTTGGAAGTTTAAAATTTAGTTGGGGTTATGATTTTAGTGTTTACTGTTTTTTCCCAACAAGTTTGTTTAACCTGCAACTGCATCTTATGATAGGCATGATCAAAACAAGACAAGTCAAGTAATAAAAAAAATAAAATAAAATAAAATGTGATTCCCAACCCATGTTGTCAGGGCAAAGAGCTGCAGAGTTGATTGTAATATAATTCTAACGTTAGAGAGCATGTTCATTTAGTTTGCCTTTTCTAATGAATGAAGAATATGCTATTCATTTGAAGTAATATCACACTCACTCATTGTGCATCCTAAATGCTCTTCATGTTTTTCAGACGTTGGGTAGCCGTGTGGTTCAAATACTTTTCAGGTCGGCTCACTAAGCTGAAAAAACCTGAGCGGGGATGGGAGAGAGATGAGTACATGGGCCTCTGTCATACAAAATCATGGAGAATTAGCCCACAGGTGGATGCTGCGGGGTGGTGAATGTATTTGACATGTATATAAGAGCAGCAGTAGAACATGAGTTTGACAGCTTAAATAAGAGCCCAGAATTGTAGATGGCATTATGTAAGTCCAGTAGATGCATCTGCACGATTCCAGCTCCTCTCCAGTCACATAGGCTTAACAAGCACGCATATTACATATAGTGTACATGTTTAATAATCTAAGGCACAAAAAGTAACATGGAGTTTTAGAATGAGAACAGCCAAGAGAGCAACTGCAGCCAAGCGCATCAGCCATTAGATTGGAATGAAAGGCGTGACACGGTAAGCGGTGGAGAACACTGAACAAAAAACTTCAAGAGTGCCTCACTGAACTGTGACGAGCTGCACAGCTGCAGTCAGGAGGGTAAAGGGTGCTCCAGTGTGTGTGTGTGTGTGTGTGTGTGTGTGTGTGTGATGACCATGTGCCAGATGAGACGGGTCCCAAAGAAATGAGATGAACGCTGAGGCAGGGTGTTCATGAGGATAGTAGGACTGCAGTCCATTTGAACGCCTCCCAACTCAGTGAGTTGACCTCAAAGTGTCTTAAGTGGTTGAATTAGGAGGAGAGGACGAGGAAGAACCTTCACTTCTCCCCTCCCTGTCTGTCTCCTTTAGCCTGCATAGTATTTATATTTAGTTTAAAAGCAAAAGAGATTCATTAATGCTTGCAATGCCTCACAGTACAGTTGTTCCTCAGCAGACATTTTCCAGTAGATATTAAAATTGTAATCATAAATCATTTATTTCCGTCTCTCTCGGCATGAGTTGAGTTTTAGTCTCATAGGACTGTGACATTCTCACCCTTTGAATCACTTTTTACATCTTTTCCTGAGGATGTTTCTCACACACAGGTCTAAATGTATCTGGGGGCTCAAACCAAGACAGACTGTGTTGATTATGAGAGTTTGTCTAGGGTCATGTTGGCTGTAAAAACCTTTAAGACACAGGTATTGTTGAAAATAATTACATGAAGATGGAATGTTTGAAGCAGATACAGTCAGTGTGCTCAGTTAATGTCCTGTAAGTTATTTGTCTCTGCAAGAAAATAAGACCACAGTTAGAAGAAAAGATCGCACAAATTACAGAACCCTAATTATTGATTATCAGAGCGGAACATGCAAAATTGTTGCTTAAAAGTACTAAAGACATTCCACCAACTTTATTTACATGTGTGCAGAATTTAGAGCATCAGTACACATAATACTGGTCTGCAGTGTAGGAAAACATTGCACAAGATGGAACTATTTGCTTTGATGCTGACGCTGTACTGCAGTGCATGTATGTGCTCACCTAATGATCAGATTTTATTTGAATATTCTTAAATATTATTATGTGATGAACTGTGAGCAGTGATTACACATCTGGGACCAGGCTATGCATGTGCCATGTATGACATAAAAAGCACATTTACATTTACATTTAGTCATTTAGCTGAAGCTTTTATCCAAAGTGACTTACAAAAAAGGGAACAATCAAGGTACAGTGCGATTAGGACAGTTGTAGAAAGGGATAGATTTATCGTGTCCAGTTGTAGGTAGTGTTGGAGGTCCTCTCTGAAGAGCTGGAGGCCTTCAGGAGGTCTTTGAAGGTAAAGAGGATCTGGGCCTGATCTTGTAGGAACTGGTAGGACGTTCCACCAACTGGAAACAACAGACTAGAAAAGTCTGAATTGCCCTGAGCGTACGGGTGGCAGAGCCAGGCGCCATCCAAGCGATATACTTGTACAGGTATAGGGCCATCCAAGTGGCTGCATATCATAAGCACCTACTGTGCATGCTGTCAAGTAAAAGTACACGTGGTTTGTTGTGGTATAAACACCTGAGATGCTTCCATATAAGATGAGCTTGGCTATGAACCCCATCCAATAAAACAATGCTTACAAAACTGAAGTTAACACCTGAGCTATAAATTGCTGTCATTTTCTATCTTCAGATCTCAGTAAAAAGTGTGTCTTATGACCTGCACCTACACATAGAACTGTTTCTTGTATAAAGCATTAGGCTCCTTGTGAAGGACTCCTACTTTAAATGATCACCTGTGGCTATTTGGCATTCAGGGAAGCAAGTTGCCTCATGCAGCCTATCCTCCCCAAGAATGTTTGTACACATGACTGTAACTGCTCAGAATAAAAGCTCCACAATGGAAATTCTATATGACTGCCTCAGATCAATTTGCCAATTGTTATGAAACCACTGCTATCCAGATTAATGGATCATCAGTTCCACATTAATATAGTTGTTTTGTAGTTGTCCAAGCTACTGAAGTAGCTTGGACAACTAGAGTGCACTGAGGAGAGAGTACAGATCTCTGCCAGGTAACAGATGGTGAAGCACCTCCTGCAACGCCTCCACACATACAAAATGTACTCTGAAGTGAATCAGCTTCAGACTGTGTGTGCATTAGGAGTTAGTAAGAGCTTTTTGTGTTTTTCACATGCTTTATAGCCACCATGGATTCTCCTTGACCCTAGGAAGGAGAGGGTGAGGCGAGGTAGTTGCAATCAGCAACTAAATCCTACACACAAACTTACTGTGATAAATCATCTTCAGATTATCTTTTTGGTTTTTCTCAGAAATAATCTTATTGGTCCACTGTGTATCCTCCAGGTGTCGGTGTTGGAGGTGATCATGGTGCTGGAGTCAGGAGACACCACCAGGCTCATGTGGACAGGAAGGTGAAGGTGGTCCGACTGTCTGAGCTGATCAGTGTCCTCCGACTCCCCCCAAACGCTGAAGCCTGTCCCATGGTCAGTCGCTTTGATTGTTTGTAATGTTCCTATATATCAAAGATAGTTCCATTATTGCTACAAGCTGCTATCCGTGCTCTTTGCAGGACAACATGACAGCTTTTTGTGTGGAGACGCAGGACAGAACGATGGTGTTTGCTACACTCAAAGATGACTGTGTGGAGTGGGTAGAAAAACTGTGTCAAAGCACATTTCCGGTAAGAGGAACTGACATGGCAATTGGAGATCATCATGCCAATTTTAGTTAGTACAAATCAGTATAAACTCTCCTCTCCTCTCAGAGAGGCTCTAACCAGCTTCATATGGAAGAGAACCAGATTTACGCCTCAGCAGATGAAGGTAAATCTTCTGGCTTTCATCTTCTTATTTTTTCTCCCCTTCTGCTTCCTACCTTGCAATAGCTGTCACTGGTTTCAGTCTGTTATTTTGATAAATAACCTTTAAACTCTCAGCGTCCTAAGAGTAACCCTAACCCCTAACCAACCAAAGAGTCACCAGGGAGGGCTCACCAGATTACCACATATAAACTGGGTGTTTTTTCTCATGTAGCTGAACTGTTGTTTGTTCTTATAAAGGATATCTACAGTTTGAGTGCTATTTGCCACACATTTGGCATCAAAGTTTTTATTTCTTTGTTAACTTTCTTTCTGTTTGAGATAGAGCTATTTGTTGGTTGAGTAGAAAAATGAGTGAAATGCAGCAACATTTAAGAATTCAGCTGTAGTCGACAGGGTTAAGGATAATTCCTGTAGAATGCTTACTTGGCATTTACACTCTGCAAGTTGTTTCATTTGCAAAGTATTCACAAAGCACATTCTCTTCTGTTCTTCCAAGCCTCAGAGTTCTGGGTGGTGGTCCAGAGGACCGAGGCAGCGACACGTTGTGGCCTGCAGGGGTCATACTGGCTGCAGGTGAGGCCAGAGGCGCTGCTGCTGAGAGAAACGCAGAAGAAGAACATTGTCAGAGAATGGCCATATGAACTGCTGAGACGATATGGAAAGGATAAGGTAAGGCTCTCTGTCATAAATAATCATAAACTTCCTCTTTAACTGCTCGTTCTCTATAAATAAGGGCCAGGTAGAAAAAAGATAATTTTGAGTTGGTGTTATCACAGGGTCTATTAAATTTCTTTGTTTTTCATAGAATTGCTGGTTACATGTTTTATACGTCTCTTGTTTTTACCAGATGACCTTAACCATTGAAGCAGGTAGACGCTGTACCTCTGGTCCTGGAACATTCACCTTTGAGACACAGCAAGCTGAAAATATATTCTCCCTGATCCAGAGTACCATCAAACGGAAAACTTCAACTGTTCCTTCAGACAACCAAAACCAAGAGGGTGAGAAAGTTATCATCACCAATATACAGGCTCACTCCCCTCTCCCCAAAATACCTGATATGACCAGCATCAGTGCTATTCTAGAGAACAAGCTGAGGACACAGGAGAGTGTGCCTGCTCAAAAGGATTCATCAGAGTGTATATCAGCACAGCCAGCTCCCATCACCCTCATGCCTCTCCCATTGGTCCCCACACATAACAGCCACTCTGGAGGCAGTCTTAGCGGCCAATCAGAAGTTGTATATGCTGACCCAGCGGATTGCATTCAATCTGTACCAAAACCGCAAACCACCACAGGCCTGTATGTAGACCCTGCATGTGTTCTGCCGCTTAAACCTCCCAGTTGCCCACCCGCTGTCAACCCTGCTCCTAACTCCGCTGCTTCAAATCCCTGCTTTACCATCGATCACCCAGATTCAGTCTACTCTGAGGTGTACGACAAAATCAGCCCCGTCAACAAACAAGCTTTCATTCAGAGCAAAGGAAAAGCAAAGCGTTTTGCAGATGATGAACCCATTTATACTGTTCCCGTCGGTAACGAGGAAGTGTCTCATAAAAATGAAAGCAAACCAGACCCCTTTGCTCACCTTTATGCACAAGTCTGCAAAAAAACACCATCATCCAGCCCTTCTCCACCTCCTAACACCACCTCCTCCTGCCGTGCTCTCTCTCCTTCTGTTACTGCCAGTATGAGCACATTAAAAGCCCCAGACCCGGATCTGGATGATGTAATCTATGAAAACCTGGGTATCATTTAATTCATGTGTAGCTTTATGCTAAAATGCTTAAACCAAATCTATGCATGACATACAGTATTTACAATAACTGTGAGAGACTGTGGGAATTCATTGCGAAGCATTAGACTGTACCTGGTTTAGCACTTCTCCTGCATGGACACACCCTGATGTGGGATCTGTATAAAGGAAGTGTTTATTATTTCTGAAGAAAATGGCTGTTGTTGTGTTACTGGATATCCAGAAAATGTTATGTGAACAAAGCTTCTTCTTCATCAAAACTTGGTGCCTACATTTCCCACAATGCAACTCTGCCAACACAAGTGGGAAATTCGAGTTAGTAGCAGCCTCTAGCCTCAAGCAGAGATGGGGTGCGGTCTAGTTAGCTCACTTCTTTCTCACTCCACACCAGTTTTAAACTTTCAGACCAAACTGGTGCTGCAACAGCGATTCCTGACTCAATATGCCCTGATCAGATCTGTGCTCTACATGGAAAGCTCCAGACATTTCAGACATTCAAACATTTTTTTGTATCATCATAAAGTTGACATTATTGACATAATAAATACATGTATGTTGGTTTGCTTTTGGTATTGTTTTACTGAACTCAGATAAGAATGTTTACGTGAAAATGTTCCGTGGTATTTAATTTTCATCTGTTTTTATTTTTTTATATTCAATTGTTTATAGTGCTGTATAAATCTAGAACGCTCTTCAAAGTGTTCAAGTGCTGTCCTGTCACCGCCCTCTATATGAACTATATAAATGATACCACATACAGGAGTAATCACTGCATGTACACTGTATTTATAATAAAAATTAAATGAAGCTGCTGCTCATAAATCCTCCTTCAACAGGACAAAATTACCTCCATATATTCCTCCATGTAACATTTTTCATGTTGTATGAAGTCAAATCTTTTTCTGAGCAATTTATATATGAACTTCCCTTAAATATTAATGTTTCATCATTATTGTGGATAAACTGAATGTGTAGAAGCAAATACATTTCAAATACGCTCTGTATACATATTGAAGAAGAAGAAGATTTCCCTCCTTTACCGACGCACACTGCCTGCTGAGCTACAGTAGAAGCATCCATATTAAATGATTGCAGTGTTGTGATTACATCAGCACATGGAGAAAACAGATTTGTTGTCAGGACATTTTAGCACATCACATTAAAGGGTGGGATTGTGTAGGAGCAAACACTGGAGTGGTGACTTCTCAAGCAGGAAGCTTTGACAGTTTTGCTTGGCAGCATCTGTATAGAACATCAATGGCAATTTCTTTCTCAAGGTCTTTTGAGCATTAGGTCGCTAAAGTGTTTGTTCTTCATGAATATGTGTTAGATTATAATGGAGGCATCGTGCCAACTTACTTTAGTGACAGTGAGCTGTCCTTTACACAGCTTTGTCACTCCATATGTGGAAACGCAATCTATGTAGAAAATCTCTCAGATATTTTTAGAGGAAGAACTCTGACTTGTTTCCAGAGACTTCATTACCCATCCAAACCTTGTTGTTTTGATTGATTTTTATATAATATACAATGACATGACACTGTCATAGCCATGACATGACACCACCTGTTGTGATCATGAAAAGTGAACCTAGCCAGACTGGGACCTAGACTAGTCTGACAACAACACCAGCTGTAGTTGGCAGCAGTTAGCAATTAGCCTACTTTTGTAATTCTATCTGTCTTTTAAGAAATTAGAAAGAACCTCAGCACTGTGCATTGTTGTCAAACTTTTAATGTCATCTTTATTTCAAGTCCAAAATGTACCAAAGTAGTTGAGCTCAAGTCAAATATTCATTCATGTATAGTTATAGTGGTCTTATGACAACTGTCAACGTCCAAACCAACAACATATGACAGTTCAATGGAATCTTAACACAAACTCAGTAAATAGATTATTTATGTCTGATAGGTCTGCTACAGCCCACCATGAGCAAGATTTTGCCTCTTAAAGGACGTTTTTACTCACCACTTTCACCAAGTGCTTGCTCATGGTGGGAATTGTTGAGTCTCTGTAAATAATATTATAAAGAGTACAGTCATAATTTGGTGTTATATGAATAAAACTGAATTGAACTAAGTTGGTTTGTTGAGTTTGTTACGGCTGCCGCCGTTTCGCCCCACACGCATATGTGTGTGCAGTGTTTTTCCCATTAGGTAAATGCTGGTGTGCGGTTGCCGGTCCCTGATTGGGCCCAACCTGAAGGAGGCGGGGACAACATCCTCGTCAGCTGCAGGGGACCGGATTGGTGCGGCGTCTTCCCCAGGCAGCAGCATCACCTGCATTTAAACTGCAGCCGCCCGAGCATCGTGGCGGCTTCACTCGTTCGTTGTATGTTTGAGAGCTCGCCTCGTTTGTATGTGTCATTGTCACGATAACACATACACGTTTGTGTTTCCAATCGTGGATATTTATTTATTCCTCAACTCAGCAGTACAGAGTAAACTTGACCGTGTCTCGTAGCATCTCTCGTTCCGTATACGTCACTTCCGGGCACGTCCGTGCGTCACACTACATCTCCCCCCTTTGAGACAATAAACTAAAGGTAATTAACCAGTACTCACTTTCTTCAGAACGTCCTTAACATTCAAATAAAAACACATTTACCCTGCTGCAGATAAAGCTTAAAATAACCTTGGTCATTCAGACAAAATCTCAAAGTATTTCCACTTATTTCTCAGAACCTGTTCATACTACTGTACTGTAGTATTTCAATCATTTTACCTGTAACATTTAGTTTAAGTGCATTCCAACATTAACTGCAAACTTTTTTTTTTCTATTTACTCTTTCTCCCCTTTTTCTTCCCTTTTTTTTTCCGAATCATTTCGCCATAGATCAGCTGTAGAACCTGAAACAAATAAGCAAACGTCAGTCAACATAAATCAGTCATTCAGTCTGAACCGAAGCGGTGGTCTGATTTCACGGCCCCTGGAAGTAAGCCTGAATGCACCATCAGACAGAGTAGGCCGTGCCGGGGTTCCCTGTGTAGTCTCTGGTGTAAGGGCCCTCGGGGATGCATTGTGGCCCCTGGTGACCATCTCCGGAGTTGGACTGCTGATGGGCTGCGTTGGGCTGGTCTCAGGCTGTAGCTGTGGTTCTGCAGGAGCAGTAGATTCAGGAACTGCCTGCAGGTGTCTCCTGTTGCGCCGCAACACTGTGCCGTTGTCCATCTTGACCATGTAGGATCGTGGTTGATCCGCCTTACCCACCACTCGCGCAGGAGTCTTCCACCCTTTTTCTGTGTCCAGCTTGACACGCACTGGCTGGCCTGTCGGTAGCCCTGGCAGGCGATGGACGGAGTGGCGGCGATTGTAGAAGTACTCGTAAGATTTCTTGGCTTTAGAGTCATTGAGTCTTACTTGTTCTGGGCTTATTGGAGTCATCCCCAAGTTTTTCTCCAATGTGGGGACTGTGGTACGAATCTGTCGTCCCATCATCAGTTGAGCCGGACTGGCCCCTGTTGCAGCAATGGGTGTTGCTAGGTAACTCATCAGGGCAAGGTGCGGGTCTGGTTGTTTTAACAGTCTTTTAGCAGTCTGAACTGCTCGCTCAGCCGCCCCATTGGCCTGTGGGTAGTGAGGGCTCGAGGTTGTGTGTGTGAACCCGTACTGTTTGCTAAAGTCAGCAAATTCTGCAGAAGCAAACTGCAGGCCGTTATCGCTGACTAGTTCGAGAGGCACACCCCATCTGCTGAAGATTCCTTTGAGGCGCGTAATGACCTGCTGGCTTGATGTAGAGGGTAAGTGTGCCATTTCGATATACCTGGTGTAGTAGTCCACTACGATCAGGTACTGCTTCCCCTCCAGCTCGCACAAGTCAGCGCCGATCCTCTGCCATGGTCCTTCCGGCAGGGCCGATGTGATGAGAGGCTCACTCCTCTGTTTGGGCTTGTGCTCTATGCAGAACTTGCACTGCACCACCGTTGTGTTAATGTCGGCCCCAATCCCGGGCCACCAGACAGACATTTTGGCACGCTCACGGCACTTTGTCAGTCCTTGGTGACCAGTGTGGATTCTTTTCAGAATGTCTGATCTTAATTGTTTTGGTATCACAATTCTGTCATCATACAGCACTAGTCCATTTGCTACAGACAGGTGATGCCTGGCGGAGTAAAATGGAGAGAGGGAGGGAAAGTTGTGAGTCTTACGCCAGCCGTTTAGCACTCTGGAGATGACCGCTTGAAGGTCTGGATCCTTCTGCGTCGCTCCTCTTATCTCCTCCAACTTCTCTGATGACATGGGCTTATTTGTCACCACTGCATTGACGTACGCCTCGACGACGCGCTCCGTCTCAGACTCCGTCTTGTGAGCCAGAGGGCTCCTGGACAGCGCATCTGCCACGATAAGCTCTTTGCCTGGAACATGGACAGCTGTCACATTGAACCGCATCAGACGCATTAAAAGTCTCTGGCCCCGCACCGGTGCTTTGTCCAGGTCACACGCATTAATCAAAGGGACCAGCGGTTTGTGGTCTGTCTGGAGGCAAAAACTGTCTAGCCCCTGTACATAACGTACAAAACGTTCACAGGCCCACACCGCTGCTAAGCACTCCTTCTCTATTTGAGAGTAGCGTTTCTCAGATTCTGTGAGTGTGCGTGAGCAGAAAGCAACTGGTCTCAGCTCACCGTCATGCTCCTGAAGTAGTGTGGCGCCCAGGCCGTAGCTGCTGGCGTCCGCGCTGACGACTGTGCGACGGTTGGAGTCATAGTAGGCCAGTGCTGGGGCTGACGAGAGCATGTCTTTAGCCTTCTGCAGTGCTCTCTCTTGTTGATCACCCCATGCCCACACACTGTCCTTCTTTAGCAGGTCAGTGACCGGGTGTAGCACAGTAGAGAGGCCTGGCAAAAACCTCCCCAGGTAGTTTATCATGCCCAGGACCTGGCGCAGCTCTCCCACATTGTTTGGGCTGGGCATCTCAGTGATCGCACTCACTTTACTTTTGTCAGGTTTCATGCCCTCAGCGCTGATTATGTGTCCAAAGTAGTCTATCTCAGACTCATTGAAACGGCACTTTGCTTTGTTCAATTTCAGGCCAGACTCCCTTATTGTCTGGAGGACTGCCTTCAGCCGCCTGTTGTGCTCTTTCTCGTCCGCTCCATAGACAAGAATGTCGTCCATCACTACAACGACTCCCTCGTGGGCCCTGAGCAGGTCGGTCATCAGCCTCTGGAATATTTCAGGGGCTGAAGAAATGCCAAATGGTAGCCGCTTGAAGCAAAACCTGCCCTTGGGTGTGATGAAGGTGGTCAGTTTTTGGCTGTCGGGATCCAGGGGAATTTGCCAGAAGCCACTGGAGGCATCTAATGTAGAGAATACCTTGGCTCCAGCTAACTTGGGAGTGATGTCCTCCAGCGTTGGCAGTACGTATCTTTCCCTCTTGACGGCCTTGTTGAGCCGCTTCAGATCGACACACACCCTGACCTGATCCTTATTTTTCTTCTCTGCTGGCACCATGGGCGCGCACCAGTCAGTGGGCTCTGTAACGTGTTCGATGATGTCAAGCGCCAGCATGCGCTCAAGCTCTGCTTCAACCTTGGGCAGGAGGGGGAACGGCACTCGGCGGGGCGTTGTGGTGGCATAGGGCTCGACATCCGATTTAAGCTCGATCTTAACGGGATCACACTGTAAGAGCCCTATTTCCCCAAATATGTTCTCGTCCGCCACAGTACTGACTGCATTAAGTCTTGTCACTAGGCCCATTCCTTTAGCCACCCCTCCTCCCAGTAGGTTCTGTGCGAACTGTCCTTTAATAACAGTGACCCAGAAGGCATACTTTTGGCCCTTGTGCCGACTAGTGGCCAGGAATTTACCTATGCACTCCACTTCCCCTCCTGGGCTCGTGGCATTGACTGTCGTCTGGGCTAATTGGGGCTTGCTTGGCAGTTTGTTGTAGGTTTTCTCAGTCATTATTGTAATATCAGCCCCCGTATCAATTTTAAAATCGACTAGCCAATTATTAATAGGAAGTGTGACACGCCAATCATCACAACATTTTGTTGGCTCAATTACTGTATGAGTCTGCTTAGTCACTGCCCCGACGAAAAAGGTCTGGTCATCGTCGTCTATTTCACGTGTCACTGCCATTAGCTGTTTGGTCATTTTAGTTTTGCACAAAAGTTCAAAGTGTCCAAGCTTACCACAGCGTCGACATTTCTTGTCGCGTGCAGGGCAACGTTCACCTTTTCCGTGCGTTCTGCCGCACCGTGAGCATCCATTTTGTTGGCTTGCCTCATCAACTTTCGGACCTTTGTGTCCATCCCGCTGGCGCCCGCCTTTGCCGCGCTTCCAGCCTGCTTGTCCTCTTTCCACAGCATTCACCGAGCACTCGCCTCGCTCCACGCTCTGCTTCTTGATCATCTCACTCTGTCGAGCTAGCTGGATAGCTTTCTCCAGCGTGAGATCCGCCTCGAGCTGTAGCTTTTGCGAGACCTCGCTATCTAGGATGCCAATGACGAGTCGGTCTGTAATTTGCTCATCCTTTGTTCTGCCAAATTCACAATATTGAGCTAGCTCATACAGACTTCTCACGAAACTTTCCACAGTCTCTCCTGCCTTCTGTACACGCCTGTGGAAGCATGCCCGTTCATGAATTGTGTTACGCTTTGGCACGAAGTGCTCCTCAAACTTCCTTGCTACTATTTCATAGTCGAGTTCTGGGTGATCACTTTCTTCGTCCGATGTGTACACAAACGCTTCATAAATCGGCTCTGCATCTTTCCCCATCGAATACAGTAGAGAATTGACTTGTACCTCGCCGCCCTCTCTGTTGAGCTTGGAAGCCGCCCGAAACCTGTCGAATCGGCGCCTCCACACTGGCCATTCCGCTGGCCGGGTAAAGTCAAACTGTTCTGGCGGTCCGAACTTGGCCATCTTTGTTTCTGGTCCAGGATTCAGTCCGTGACTTCTGACACCATGTCACGATAACACATACACGTTTGTGTTTCCAATCGTGGATATTTATTTATTCCTCAACTCAGCAGTACAGAGTAAACTTGACCGTGTCTCGTAGCATCTCTCGTTCCGTATACGTCACTTCCGGGCACGTCCGTGCGTCACACTACAGTCATGATACTCGTTTGTTCGTATTTCGTACCTGGAGGTTTTTGTTTGGTTTATTAGGACGGGGCAGGGTTTAGTTTAGTTCGAGCCACTGATTGCAAGTAGACTATTTCTGTTAGCCCCATTAGTTCAGAAGTGCTGTTTTGATGTGTTTTTTGTTATCTACCAGTTAGACACTGCGGTCACGTCAGCCGCTCCAATATTTTCAAGTGCGCCCTTATTGCCGACTTTATGGCAAATACTGGGACTGGGAAAGTCAGCGCTAGCTACTGCAGCGTGTGGACACTTCCGGTTTTCAAAATAAGACGTGGGTGTTAAACGTATAAAACGTGTATTTATAAAATATGAAGAATAGTTTTATTAAAAAAGTGTGTCTCATGAAACAAGTATGATCCCGCACTGCTTCGATGCTCATATGTACATTATGAAATATATTTAAGTCAATAGGTCACATGACCTCAAAGCTATTGAGCGTTAAAGCTCATATTTACATTATTAAATATATTACAAAATTCATAAGAAATATGACAAGTGTTAAAATTCTTAAAAAACAGGTGTGTCTCATACAGCAGGTGTAGATCTCCTGTTCACTGTTCTCACATGACCTGGAAGCTTTAAAGCTCATATTTACATTATGAAATATATTAAAAATTCATAATAAAAATGACAAGTGTCAAAATGATATAAAAAGAGGTGTGTCTTATACAGCAGGTGTAGATCTACTGTTCTACATTGATTTTGAGTCAATAGGTCACATGACCTGGAAGCTATTGAGCTTTGAAGCTCATATTTACATTATGAAATATATTAAAAATTCATAAAAAATATGACAAGTGTCAAAATGATATAAAAAGAGGTGTGTCTCATACAGCAGGTGTAGATCTACTGTTCTACATTGATTTTGAGTCAATAGGTCACATGACCTGGAAGCTATTGAGCGTTAAAGCTCATATTTACATTATGAAATATATTAAAAATTCATAAAAAATATGACAAGTGTTAAAATTCTTAAAAAAACAGGTGTGTCTCATACAGCAGGTGTAGATCTACTGTTCTACATTGATTTTGAGTCAATAGGTCACATGACCTCAAAGCTATTGAGCTTTAAAGCTCATATTTACATTATTAAATATATTAAAAATTCATAAGAAATATGACAAGTGTCAAAATGATATTAAAAGAGGTGTGTCTCATACAGCAGGTGTATATCTACTGTTCTACATTGATTCTGAGTCAATAGGTCACATGACCTGGAAGCTATTGAGCTTTGAAGCTCAATAGCTTACATTATTAAATATACATTATTAAATATATTAAAAATTCAGAAAAAAATGACACGTGTCAGAATTATATAAAAAGAGGTGTGTCTCATACAGCAGGTGTAGATCTACTGTTCTACATTGATTCTGAGCAAATACAATGCTATCAAGGTAATAATGACATTATTATTTATTAGAAATGAACAATACGAAACAACAACAAGAACAATATATTAACAAGAATAATAATAACAATAATAATAACAAGCAATCAACAACTCAAACAAGAAGGTACATATGTCATTTTTTTTAGGTGCAAAGGGCGCAATTCCACTCGCCTGCCCTTGCTTTTAGCAGCGACTCTTCCTCCAGATCTAGGCACTCTTCATGAAACCACCTTTCGCAGGTGTCACACTGTATCTGTAAAGTAAGTCAACAAAGACAATATCAGTAACATCTTCTCAGCAATGCCATTGAAGTAAGCCACAGAGAGTTATTTGTGGTTGTAGACAAAAAGAAAATGTGTGCTATAATTATTTATATTCATTGCTATAAAGACGAGTATGTCTTACACGTCATGTTATTATACTTTTCCAAGGTGTGTAATGTGCTGTTCTTAAAATCTAATCACTTTATCACTTACCATATCCCAGTAATAATTATTTCCTGTCTTCTCCTTGTCCATTATGAGTACATAGGGATAATTATTTTCTCAAAATCAAATAATAGTCTGCATTGCATTGTTTGTCTGCAAATCTGTTAGCTTTCATGTTTGCACTTTATAAATGCAAGTTGCCCCCATGATTTTTTCACACACACACACACACACACACACACACACACACACACACACACACACACACACACACACACACACACACACACACACATATATACAGTGGTGGTCATGGCTGTCTTGAGTTTCCAGTTATTTCTACAACTCTGATTTGCAACAGATCCTTCTTTGTCACAAAAAACATTCATGAAGCTTGGTTCTTTTATGACTTTATTATGGGTAAACTGAAAATGTGACAAAATCAGCTGGGTCAAAAATATACATACAGCAACATGAATGAGCAATTTTGGAGACTTAGGAAGTTGTGTCAATGACATGAGCTTCATAGCATGACCTCTTAACTTCCTGTGAGTGATCATGAGTGACTACAGCTGGTGACTTCTCTGAGGCCATTTAAGAAGGGCTCATTGGATAAAAACACCCACAAACGCTACAATGGGAAAGTCAAAGGAGCTCAGCACAGATCTGAAAAAGAGAATCATTGACTTGAACAAGTCAGGAAAGTCACTTGGAGCCATTTCAAAGCAGCTGCAGGTTCCAAGAGCAACAGTGCAAACAATTGTTTGTAAGTATAAAGTGCATGGCACTGTTTTGTCACTGCCACGATCAGGAAGAAAACGCAAGCTGTCACCTGCTGCTGAGAGAAAACTGGTCAGAAGGGGGGAGGGTTAACCCAGGAGCACCAAAAAGCAGATCTGCCAAGAATCAGATGCTGCTGGAAGACAGGTGTCAGTGTCCACAGCCAAGCGTGTTTTGCATCGCCATGGACTGAGAGGCTGCCGTGCAAGAAGGAAGCCCTTGCTCCAAAAGCGGCACCTTAAGGCTTGACTAAAGTTTGCTGCTGATCACATGGACAAAGATAAGACCTTCTGGAGGAAAGTTCTGTGGTCAGATGAAACAAAAATGGAGCTGTTTGGCCACAATGCTCAGCAATATGTTTGGAGGAGAAAAGGTGAGGCCTTTAACCCCAAGAACACCATGCGTACCGTCAAGCACGGTGGTGGTAGAAACAAGTCCATGCCAGAAAGCCAACAAATTTAACTGAACTGCACCAATTTTGTCAAGAGGAGTGGTCAAAGATTCAACCAGAAACTTGCCAGAAGCTTGTGGATGGCTACCAAAAGCGCCTAATTGAAATAAAAATGGCCAAGGGACAGGTAACCAAATATTAGCATTGCTGTATATATATTTTTGACCCAGCTGATTTTGTCACATTTTCAGTTTACCCATAATAAAGTCATAAAAGAACCAAGCTTCATGAATGTTTTTTGTGACAAAGAAGGATCTGTTGCAATCACTATATTAGAGAAAAATCAGAGTTGTAGAAATAACTGGAAACTCAAGACAGCCATGACCACCACTGTGTGTGTGTGTGTGTGTGTGTGTGTGTGTGTGTGTGTGTGTGTGTGTGTGTGTGTGTGTGTGTGTGTGTGTGTGTGTGTGTGTGTGTGTGTGAAAAAATCATGGGGGCAACTTGCATTTATAAAGTGCAAACATGAAAGCTAACAGATTTGCAGACAAACAATGCAATGCAGACTATTATTTGATTTTGAGAAAATAATTATCCCTATGTACTCATAATGGACAAGGAGAAGACAGGAAATAATTATTACTGGGATATGGTAAGTGATAAAGTGATTAGATTTTAAGAACAGCACATTACACACCTTGGAAAAGTATAATGACATGACGTGTAAGACATACTCGTCTTTATAGCAATGAATATAAATGATTAAAGCACACATTTTCTTTTTGTCTACAACCACAAATAACTCTCTGTGGCATACTTCAATGGCATTGCTGAGAAGATGTTACTGATATTGTCTTTGTTGACTTACTTTACAGATACAGTGTGACACCTGCGAAAGGTGGTTTCATGAAGAGTGCCTAGATCTGGAGGAAGAGTCGCTGCTAAAAGCAAGGGCAGGCGAGTGGAATTGCGCCCTTTGCACCTAAAAAAATGACATATGTACCTTCTTGTTTGAGTTGTTGATTGCTTGTTATTATTATTGTTATTATTATTCTTGTTAATATATTGTTCTTGTTGTTGTTTCGTATTGTTCATTTCTAATAAATAATAATGTCATTATTACCTTGATAGCATTGTATTTGCTCAGAATCAATGTAGAACAGTAGATCTACACCTGCTGTATGAGACACACCTCTTTTTATATAATTCTGACACGTGTCATTTTTTTCTGAATTTTTAATATATTTAATAATGTATATTTAATAATGTAAGCTATTGAGCTTCAAAGCTCAATAGCTTCCAGGTCATGTGACCTATTGACTCAGAATCAATGTAGAACAGTAGATATACACCTGCTGTATGAGACACACCTCTTTTAATATCATTTTGACACTTGTCATATTTCTTATGACTTTTTAATATAGTTTAATAATGTAAATATGAGCTTTAAAGCTCAATAGCTTTGAGGTCATGTGACCTATTGACTCAAAATCAATGTAGAACAGTAGATCTACACCTGCTGTATGAGACACACCCGTTTTTTAAGAATTTTAACACTTGTCATATTTTTTATGAATTTTTAATATATTTCATAATGTAAATATGAGCTTCAAAGCTTAATAGCTTCCAGGTCATGTGACCTATTGACTCAAAATCAATGTAGAACAGTAGATCTACACCTGCTGTATGAGACACACCGCTTTTTATATTTTTTATGAATTTTTAATATATTTCATAATGTAAATATGAGCTTTAAAGCTCAATAGCTTTAAGGTCATGTGACCTATTGACTTAAATATATTTCATAATGTACATATGAGCATTGAAGCAGTGCGGGATCATACTTGTTTCATGAGACACACTTTTTTAATGAAACCATTCTTCATATTTTATAAATACACGTTTCATACGTTTAACACCCACGTCTTATTTTGAAAACCGGATGTGTCCACACGCTGTAGTAAGCTAGCGCTGACTTTCCCAGTTTTCTCAAAGTATTTGCCATAAAGTCGGCAAAAAGGGCGCACTTGAAAATGTTGAAGCGGCTGACGTGACCACGCGAATACGAGAGACGGCTGGCGTGACCGCAGTTAGTTAGCTAAGCTAGACTTAGTTAGTGAGATTTTTCTTTCTCGTTTTTGTTTCTAGTAAGATAACATAGGCTCTGTTTAGAGTTCTCTTTTGGTTATATTTGTTTGTTCGTTTATCAGCACTTGCTAGCCCTTTGTTCCCTTTTGCCTCACCTCCTTTTGTTAAACAATCTAAATACTTTCATTTAATAAACTCCTTTTGTTTAATAACCGTTAAAATCTGGTTTTATGTTACTTCCTTTTCACACCCCTTACCTGGTCGTAACAAGTTGGTTACAGATGGTTAGGTGGTCTTGGTTGTCATGACAAAGACATCTCAAACAATGCCCACTTTCTATTAAACGTGACACATTTGACTGAATGTCTACCTGTCAACAACAATGTCATTCATGTTCAGGACAGGTGTCAGGTCGTGGTTATGATGGTGTTATGTCAATCTTATGCACACCCCTTCAACTAACGATGGCTCAGTCCTTGCTGTAAGCCCAGGGTTCGAATCCAACCTGTGGCCTGCATGCCATTCCCTGTCTCTCTCTCCCCGCATTCCTGTCACTCTTTAGCTGTCTCTATTCAAATAAAGCTTGAAAAGGCCAAAAAAATAACTGGTACATTTACAGCAGGTGAACACCATTACTTACAGTAAATCATCCTGCCCGTAGATCTGTATATAATAATGTACATAATTATTCAGTGAATCATAATGATTATATTCACAATAATCTAAATAATGTTGACTAGTACAAATGCATTGTTTTACACTCTCCAGCAGATGGGGCTGTTCATCTGGTAGAATGGTGTCTATTTTAGGGTTTTGCCACAGCCAGTGATATAAAGCTCTCCTACCACTGCGGATTATGTTGCCTCTGGTAGATGCTTTAGATGAAAATCCAGGCTTTGTCAGGACATGTACCTTGTTGATTATGGCAAGATAATCTCAGAACATACAGGAAGGCTCTCCGTAATGCCAGAGCAGCCTATTACTCTTCTTTAATTGAGGAGAATAAGAACAACCCCAGGTTTCTCTTCAGCACTGTAGCCAGGCTAACAGAGAATCACAGCTTTACTGAACCATCTATTCCCTTAGGTCTAAGTAGCAATGACTTCATGAGCTTCTTTAATGATAAGATTATAACTATTAGAGACAAAATCCATCACCTCCTGCCCTCAAAAGGCATTGATCTGCATTCGGATACAGCAAGTTTGGAAACAGCTGTAAAACCTGATATCTATTTAGACTGTTTTTCTCCCATCGACCTTCATCAAATAACTTTAATCATTTCTGCAGCTAAGCCGTCAACCTGTCTCTTAGACCCCATCCCAACCAGGCTGCTCAAGGATGTTTTACCTCTAGTTAGTTATTCGTTATTGGATACAATTAATCTGTCTTTATTATCAGGACATGTACCACAGTCCTTTAAGGTAGCTGTAATTAAACCTCTTCTTAAAAAGCCCACTCTAGACCCAGAGGTCTTAGCCAACTACAGACAGATATCAAACCTTCCCTTTGTGTCTAAGATACATGAGAAAGCTGTAGCTAATCAACTGTGTGACTTTCTCCATAACAATAGTCTATTTGAGGATTTTCAATCAGGATTTAGAGTGCATCATAGCACAGAGACCGCATTAGTCAAAGTTACAAATGTATCAGACAAAGGCCTCATCTCTCTGTACTTGTCCTGTTAGATCTTAGTGCTGCATTTGACACCATTGACCATCAAATTCTTTTACAGAGACTGGAAGATCAAATTGGCATCAAAGGAACCGCCCTAAGCTGGTTTAAATCGTATTTTTTAGATCGATCTCAGTTTGTTCACGTCAATGATGAATCCTCCATGCATACCAAAGTTTGTCATGGAGTCCCACAAGGTTCTGTACTAGGACCACTTTTATTTAGTTTATATATGCTTCCTTTAGGGAACATTATTAGGAATCACTCGATCCATTTTCATTGTTATGCTGAGTCTGACGACACCCAATTATATTTATCGATCAGGCCTGATGCAACCAATCAGTTAACTAAACTCCAAGCATGCCTTAAGGATATAAAAAATTGGATGACCTATAATTTTCTGATGTTAAATTCAGACAAAACTGAAGTTCTTGTAATTGGACCCAAACACCTCAGAAACTCTCTTTCTAGAGACTTAGTTACTTTAGATTTGATCACCCTGGCCTCCAGCTCCACTGTAAAAAATCTTGGAGTTGTTTTTGATCAGGATTTGTCCTTTAATGTTCATATAAAACAAATTTCGAGGACTGCATTCTTCAACTTATATAACATTGCTAAAATCAGACGCATTGTCTCTCAAGCGGATGCAGAAAAACTAGTCCACGCATTTGTTACTTCAAGGCTGGACTATTGTAACTCTTTGTTATCAGGCTGCTCTAATAAGTCTCTTAGGACTTTGCAGTTAATTCAGAATGCTGCTGCACGTGTTCTGACAGGAACCAAGATCAGAGATCACATCTCTCCCATTTTGGCTTCCTTGCATTGGCTCCCTGTTAAATCTAGAATAGAATTTAAAATTCTCCTCCTTACTTACAAATCTCTTCATGGTCAGGCACCATCATATCTAAAAGAGCTCATAGTACCTTACTACCCCTCTAGAACACTGCGCTCTCAGGACGCTGGGTTCCTTGTGGTTCCTATAGTCTCCAAAAGTAGATTGGGAGCCAGAGCTTTCAGCTATCAGGCTCCTCTTCTGTGGAACAAACTACCATTCTCCAATCTATCTATCTCTCTCTCTCTCTCTCTCTCTCTCTCTCTCTCTCTCTCTCTCTCTCTCTCTCTCTCTCTCTCTCTCTCTCTCTCTCTCTCTCTCTCTCTCTTCCCTGTTAAAGGTTTTTTGTGGGCAAGTTTTTCCTCACTCGAACCGAGGGTCTAAGGACAGAGGGTGTCACTCCCTGTACAGATTGTAAAGCCCTCCGAGGCAAATGTACTTTGTGACTTTGGGCTATACAAATAAAATTAATTTGATTAGATTTGATTATTTGTTATAGTAATATTAACAAATCAATAGAATTCTAAAATGTTCAAATTATCTACAAAACCTTTTAGACAACTGCAAAAGTGGGAGAATGTGAAATAAAGACGCAAAACAAAATGTTCCCTTATTAACAAGTACACAAGTGTATTATTTCATTTTATTTATATATGCAAGCAAGTTTATGTCTTTACAAATAAAAAAGCCACTGTCTGCCCAAGCTGTTGGCACAGATATGTACAAAAATGGAGGAGTGAATCAGATAAAGCCTGCTACTAAGCAACCAGAGTGACTACAAAAAGACTAGAATACTATGGAGGAACAGAAAAAATGAAAAGAATAAGCTACTCCCAACGTCCAAAATGTCCAACCTGACATAATGCATGGATCTGAAACGTGATGATCAGTTTAAGATCACAGACTGACATCATCAGCTTTTAGATCTGTGGTTCAGTTCATGATGGACAAGAGCTGAAGGTGTTCAGGCACAGAGGATCTGATTTTTCATCCTGTGATACAGAGCTGAGGTTTTTATAGCTGCAAAAACAGTCAAAAACAGATCAAATCTCTCTCACAGAGGGTCAGAAATCAGATTTCATGTTTTTGATTTTCATGCTTTATTAACGCTGACATGGTCAGTTTTCTAAATCCTGCCACAAACGTGTGTGTGAGGACAGGATCGTGGAATGGTAAAGTGAGTCCATGTTCAGCTGTGGTCAGTGGGTAGACAAGAAGGACGCAGGATTAGTACATGTCAATACACATATTCATCTTTACAAGGAGACGTGGGCTGGAGAGTAAATGAGGAGACATAATGAAAAGCGAGTTGCTCACATCCTCTCCCTGATTGTGACAGCGGTCAGATCTTCTCAGATTCTGGATGCTTTGGCTACATTTACACCACCTGGCAAAGATGATCCAATTTAAAATGTTTGCTCAAATAAAAACTACATATTTTCAGATGTATTTCAGACCTGGTCCATTTCTGGACATCCAATTCAAAAGGAATCTTACGGGCTTCATTCTTTTCCACCTTCAAATGTGTTTCTGCAGCTCTAAATATCATTTGGAGGCAGCCTGAACTATTATTTTGCCTTGTTAGCATTCATTACAGATGGTGATTTGGCAGTGGGAGCTGGGCAGACTGTGCTTGTTGCTTAGTTACACGGAGCTTTACTTATGCATCAGTTACTCTTGTGTGCACACACATGCAGGTTGTTTCAAGCACACAGGAAAGCAGACATGAGTCACTTTTTTTCAAAATTCACATATGGTCAATAGAATCTGAATGAGAGATCGGGAGCTGTGGTGTCATCGTAGAGCCACAATGAGGAAGAGGACGTGAGCAGAGGTGCTTGCAGGATAATGGATGGCCAGAGCAATACATTACACCACATCTGCAAATCCGCATTATTAAGATAAACAATAAAGAACACCATGATCATATCACTTAAGACTTGCAATCATAGATTCATGCATTTGTATGCCAGAAATTTTGCGGCTATGGGTTTCTTGTTTATGTCTTGATTTCATCAAACTGCTACAATATATTGCTCTGGTGGTAAACAACTGAGCAAGCAAGATAGCTTAGCAACACCATTAGCAACAGGAACCGCAATACTGCACACTGAAAAGTGGAAAACAAAACAAAAACAGCAGAACAGCGCCAGTGGAAAAGAATGGATCTTTTTTTTTGTATTGTTTTAATCATTAAAATTATGACCATTGAATGCATAACCATGCCACAAACAACAACTAGATTCACTGTCTTTTTTTTTTTAACCTAGTATAAGATTATCTTCATTATTATGAATTCATTCGTTTTCATCATTGTTATTTCTTCAGGTTATAACCAATGCTGCAAGACTATACACAGGTCCCACAAAGGGGATCTCAATGCACTTACACACCAAGAATAAGAGAGAGAGAGAGAGCTCACAATGGTCAATAAGTGCACAAAAAACTATTTTTTTCTTTTATCTGAGGTTAAAAACACTGACAAGACATCCATTGTCAGGCAATGAAATGATAAAATACTGTTACTGTAAAACTAGACCCTTAAAAATACTGACTGTATGCAGCCGAAACGCACCTGAACAGGACACGAGTCTGGTGGAGTCTCCTGTCATTGACACTGATGTTAGCTTTGTCAAACTCAGCTGCATTTACAAGACACAAAGAACCAGCTTCAAACTCTGTTTACCGATATAGTCCTGGAAGAAATCAGATGGCACACAGTCTTAGGATAAAACCCCAGACAAGCACAAACTTTGGTGCCTTTTTTGGACGCTCAGCCATTAAATTGCATGTTTTGTTGACATCAGTTTGGTGTCTGTACCGGTCTCTGCCTAAGTGTAAAACCTCCCAGGCTCTGCTTGACTAATACCAACAGACATATCAAACAGACAGCCGTGAGGTCGCAGAGTCTTCATGTGGTGTGACGCTGCTCTGATAATAAAACACCAACACACATTTCATTGGAGGCTGAGGCGCCATCTTGTGACCATTTCTGCCTCTTAAAGGACTACACGGGTCATTTTTTAAACATCTTGTGTGCTTTAAATTATTGTCAAACACAGCATTAGTTTTAGAAATGTTTTACTACCTTTAAATCAGCCAATATGTCCACCAATATGTGAAAATCAGCATGCAGAGATGCAAAGCTTACTGATTTGTGGCACACGTCTCTTTTTCTTTTATACATGTGTAATTTTTTTCTCTTTTTTTCTAATTTCTAAAAGACTTGAACAAGCTCAAATCTTTGATGTGTGTGTTAATGCAGCTCTCTTAGGGAGTAAAAGCTCAGGACATTGGGACTGAACCACCTCCTCCAGACTCTGTAACCAATAGGAAATCATTCTCCCGGCTGCTCACCTCAGCTGTTTCACATATATGTATATCTTTATACAGAGTTAGTAGGTACAGTGCTTAATACTGCCCACACAAAAAAAAAGGAACTGGAAAAAAAACACATTTCTTTTTTCTAATGAAATGATTTTACATTTAAAAAGTTTCAAAGTTTTAAAGTTGATAATAAAATAGTGAAATGTCATCTGTGAAAAGTAAAAGAGCAAAGAATTATGGCTCAGAGTGATGGCGGTGGTGGAGTGTGTGCATGTGTGTGTGTGTGTGTGTGTGTGTGTGTGTGTGTGTGTGTGTGTGTGTGTGTGTGTGTGTGTGTGTGCTGGTAGTCTTATCAAATCAAACCCCTCAAAGACCAATGTCACCACCCTCATCATCATCACCATCTTCATCATCATCAACACAGAAATCGTCTCTACTGGCAGATAGAGAATCATAACTTTCCTTCACAGCTAGAACCAAAACCAGAACACATTACAACCCTCTAATTCTAATGGATAACTTAACATATAATACAAACATAACAGCCCTGCACACTGGTGACAGATATTAAAGTATTTTCATCATCAAATCTCTCTTTTTTCAACCTGAAATGAATGATCACATTTTATTTGATCTTGCTTAAAAATCACTAATTTTAAAACCCAATCTGAGCAGCTTACTTAAAGTTGTATCCCAAGTATAATTAATACAGCATCCAATATAGAAGCACCTGAGAGATAAGTCTAAGTTGGGAACATCCTCTAAAACCACAAATCATCCTCTAAACATATCAATACTAAATCATGAGCTTATTCGCTGGGACATCATTCACCTTGGTCACAATAACCAGTAACACGTTTCAAGTTAAATCAATCGCTGCAGCTTTTTTTAAAGTATAATTCAGGTTACATCACTCCCTTCATCACATCCCTTTACAATCATTTCCAATGCCTCACAAACTCAATCAAGTTCTTCACAGAAAAATTCTTTCTGGGAAATGCATCCTCCATCTTGAAACACATCCTGCTCGGACCAGAACTAACGAGTTCAGCCTTAACAACCTTTAACAAGGCCACCCAGAATTCACAGCAATCATCTGTCCATGTCACCAATGACAGGTCGACTATTAGTATCTGTAACTTTTCAAATTCAGATGACAAAATAAAAGCTTGTTTTGGTCACGATAGGAGAGAAAGAAAACACAATGATTTGTGTATACGCATGTGTTTGTGTGTATTTGTGTGTGTGCAGAATCACTGAATTACAGAATTGTTACATGAAAATGTGAAAGTGAAACAACCCCCCTACCTCAACCGCCCCCAAAAAACACACTTGCCCCAAGTAAATACCCCTGATGCTAAAGTTACACATAAATAATACTGATAAAAATGAGGCAAAATTCCAAAAAGTGAGAAAAAACATTATTTATCAGACTGATGAGAACATGACACGCGTTAAAAAGACTTTGTGCTGCTAAGATGTGCTGTTTCTGAGGACAAATCACAAGTTTATACAAACTGGGGATGAAGGGGGGACGGACACAAAGCCCTGTTTCACTAGTTGTTTTAAATGGCCTTTTTGAAATCCCCACTGCCATCTTAAGTGCTTTTATTCTGGAAGTTCACGTGACCTGAAGAAGCCCGCCGTGTGATACATTACAAATATAATTTGGGAAATTTGGGAAAGAAAAGAATTTAAAACATCAATTAGTATTACAACAAACTATTCAGCCTGACAGGAAAAGTCCATCCCCCACCCTGCAAACGGCCACTGGGACATTCCGGTCGGTATGTGACAAGAAACAACTAATGAAACTGGGCTCAAGATGAAGAGGTCACAGAGTAGAGAAAGAGGAAGAGTGGGGTTGGAGGGGAAAAGGACGTGAAAAGAGAGGGATGGGTAGGAAAACGTTAGTACCCAGGGGGGTACAGATTTCCTCGGGGGACCATATTTCTCTGCAACACCAGTCATCATAATGTGGCGAAACGACACGACACAGCATGACACCACCGTACAACACTGCCTGCACAACACCAACCATTCAGCCACATCAACTGTATGTGTGTGTGTGTGTGTGTGTGTGTGTGTGTGTGTTCATGGATCACATGTAATATATGTAGTGCAGGTATTGAGGCTGTTGGAGGGGGGATACAGTGACACTGTCCTGTTGGACGGCTCCCCACATTAAACGATGAGGTCATAGACACCACAGTCATTCATATGTCCGCTGCAGATTGTTGGTTTTAGTGTGCTGTGCTAACACCTCAGAGCAGCTGTGCAGAGAGATGATGAGCCAGTAAAACTGAAGAATAAAGAAAAGACGAACAGCCAGCCAGAACATAGGCAACCTAATTCAATAATTCATCCATTCATAATTCAATCCTTAAAGCGGGCCACAAACATGCAAATTCGAATGTGACATTTCTTTGGATTCTTCTGTTCATTATTTGTCTTTTTGGTATTTCTTTATTATCCTGTATGTTTCTTGTGCTATCTCACTCTACTCATTTTTTAGTCCATGGTTTTTGGTCCATTTTTGCTTCTTTCTGTTTTTTTTGTTTTTTTTTGTCCAGTCGTCGTTGATTGTTCTGCACATTCACACTCTACTCTACTTTGGGGGTTTGAAGAAGGATGGAGTGTTTAGAAGCAGCTAAATGTATGTGCTTAGCTTCTAAACAGGGAGTTTTAGCAGTACACCATCATCCTACTGTATCATGAGGACAGCGCTCTCTGCTTGCTGATCTCTCTAAAAGTGGTGTAAAGCTGAAGGCTTCCTCTCACTCTAAAGCAGACATTTGGTTTCAAAAGTAAAAAAAAGTGAGCATGTAATGTAGTGGACGCTGAAGTGATCTGCTACGGATACGAGGACGACGATGGTGTCTGTGTTCTCATTGTTTTGTTCAAACTCGTTCCTGCCTACTCGTGTTTGTGTCTTTGAATGTTCCTGTTGATTTTTCACTTGTGTGTGTTTCTGATATCCTTAAAGTCGGGTCAGATCCCCGTGTATGTGTGTGTGTGTGTATGTGTGTGCCGCTTCTTGTAGGTGTGTGTTTATGTGTAGGCATTGAGGCGTTCTTTGGAGCGTGTAGAATGGATGTCATGCAGCTCCTGCTCCTCCTTCGACTTGATGTCCTCGTACTTCTGCATCCGGCTGGTGTCCTTCAGGTAGCCCCAGTTAGCAGCGAGAGCCATCAGGAAGTGGACCTGAGGGAGGAGAGGAAAGGGTGGGGTTTCAGTGAAGTATTAGTTGATAATAATGTATATGTACGTTTTTTTACCAACAGGAAAGTTCAAAACCTAAGCGACATCAATCAACCTGATGAAACGCAAATTAAACTTCACAAGGGTGTTTTGGTTTGGAGGGCAGACATCTTCAACACATTCAAGAATAGACTTAAGACATTCCTTCTTATTAGAGCTTATAGTTCAGGTCATCCCTTACAGTAGTTATGCTGCTTTGGACTAGACTTCCCATGATGCACTGAGCTCTTCTCTTCCTCTCTCCCTCCCTCCATCTGTACACATTCATGCCGCATCGATGCATATTACTAAGAGTTATGTTTTTCTGCTTTCTCCTGTCATGGATTACGACTATGCCTATCTCTATCATCATCACAGGCACCTCTCTCGCTCTCTATAAGTTAACAAGTCACAGCAGATGGCCGCCCACCATGAGCCGGGTTCTGTTCAATGAAGTTCTTCAGTGCCACTGTCACTGAGCACACTGCAGACCTGCTCTCTATGGAAGGTGTCATGAAATAATGTCTGTTGTGATTTGGTGGAATATGAATGAAGGCAACATCACTCACATTTTATTTCCCATGTTCATTGCATTTTGGGACAATCAGCTGCATCAACAGTATGCTCCAAATTTCGAACGTTTCTTTGGAGTCATGTTCTGTTTGCTTTTGCATGTTCCGCCCCTATACATCTCAGCTATCAGTAAAGGCACAAAATAATAAATAATAAATAGTACATAACTTCACTTAACACTGCATACTGGCTGCATACTGTGTTTGATCAAACCTTTGTTACTTTTATTTCCAGGTGATTGATTTGTCTCGTATTACGCAGATCATCGAACAAACATGTAGAATGCTTTCTCTTCATGTTCTTGTGTGCGTGACATGCTGTTGCTTCTCACTGTGGGTAGAAACTGATTTGCATGTATTATAAACAGCCTAAAGCATGCACACTGAGAGGGATTATTTGTCATATTACCCTATTTGACACATCTTAAGCTTTGAGCTGCCACAAAGCAGAAATACACCTGATTCATCACTTTCAGAATATGCTGTCAAATTAGATGTCCCTCATTCTGCCGAGGCTGCTTAGCGTTTAAAGGCTGCACGATTTGTTTCTCTGTGAGAACAGTGGGGGAGGTGTTTCTGGGAGAGACTCCAACCCCGTATGACTCCAAGCAGGAATAAACAAAACAGAAAATAGATGGATGCGTGTGGTAATGCTCTGCTTATTATACCGGTGGGACAGGAGAGAGGGAGAGAGAACATGAAGAAACATTCAGGGCCCGGGTTAGAAAATAGCTGCTGAATGCAGAGAGGATACCTGACACAGATGACCCCCCCCCCCTCCACACTAACAGCTTGGTGACTCATCGTCTGTGTTACTGCAGATTCACCCAGCTCTCTGTCTCCCTCTAGGTGGGTTTGAGAATGAGCTCTGTTTCTGTCATTTGCATTACATTACATTACATTACATTACATTACATTGCATTTAGCAGACGCTTTTATCCAAAGCAACTTACAGAGAAGGACATAAGCTTAAAAGGTGTAAAGGAGCACAGCATAGTTTGTTAGTTTTGTTAGGCAGGGAAGCATTCTCAAAAGAGAAAGGTTTTCACAAGTTTTTTAAAGATAGAAAGAGATGTTGCAGTTCTTGCAGCCGTTGGTAGGTCATTCCACCATTTGGGGACGACCACCGAGAAGAGTTTAGAGTGACCTCGCTTTGTGAGAGGCGAGGGTACAACTAAACGGTTTGAATGAGCGGAGCGTAACGCCCTGGTCGGGACGTGAGCCTTAAGTAAGACACTGAGATAGCCAGGGGCAGATCCTGAATTAGTTTTATGGGCTAGCGTCAGAGCTTTGTGTTTCACTCTGGCAGCTACAGGCAGCCAGTGCAGGTCACTAAAGATTGGAGTGACGTTTGTCCTTTTGGGTTGGTTAAAAACCAGTCGCGCTGCAGCATTCTGGACCATTTGCAAAGATTTGATTGCACAAGCAGGTAGGCCAGACAGGAGCGAGTTACAATAATCGAGGCGGGATGTGACTGTAGCCTGTATCAGGAGCTGAGCGGAATATTGGGTCAGGTATGGTCTGATTTTTTTAGACCATACCTCACCCAATATTCCGGGTGATTTGCATTTTAATGACGACGACAGTAACTAATGTTTGCTTTAAAAGATATGTTACATAAAGTCTTCAATACTAGACGGCGTAAAGCACAAGAGGTGTTCTGGTGAGCTTGGAAGTTATAGAAATCAGTATCAATTAGTACTTCAGGCCCAAAGCCATCAGATATGAAGATAATGGTCCTCACCATAGCGATGACAGCAGCTCCTGCTCCTGCCAGTGCGCACACGAACAGATGGAAGGTCAGATCCAGCTGTAACATACAACACAACACAAACATCAAGTGTCATAAAACCAGAAGCCATGTCCCTCCCTCCGTCTCTCCGTCATGGTTCCTCTTACCTCATTGGAGTCACACATCTTCAAGAACTTCTCAGATCCTGTGCACACCTTCCTCTCCTCAGATATGGTCACGGCTCCTGATAAAATGGAAACATGGAAAACACAAACTCATTACTCTGCCATCCATATTTTGATGAAGAGATGAATGAACTGAGTGAAGCGTGCCTGCAGGCCTCAAAGAGGCTCTGCGTATCATGTAATTTGATCATCAACTCTTATGAAGAGAGGCACTTTGGATTTATGACTTGAACACAAGTGAACCTTTTATTGAAATACACGATCTGAGTTCTTTTCAGTGATGTGAAAATAGTAATTTATGTCTCTCTGCTTGGATAAGGGAGAGAGAGAGACACTAGGTCCCCTGACACTCAGCCTTCACATTCAGCGGTGTAAAAGAACAGCTGTAGCACTGATAGATATTTAGCATCATAGTCAGTCAGTTTCATATGTAGGTATCTTTGGGGGGGAATTAGGACCTAGGACCTTTTGTGTATGTGTGTTTGTAGTTTGGACCTATATGTGTGTGTGTGTCCTCTTTCTTATTATATTACGTGAAATTGTATCATTCTTCTAACTCTGTATTCATTCTAACTTATTTTCTTCTTTTAAACTGTAATTTTGCATGTTTTTTAATAACTGTTCACCTTTCTAATAAAGTCAGTGTAAAGTCATTCCAGTCTGTGCTGGTTAATTCCAAGCTCCTGTGTGTGTTTAATTAAAAGTGACAGAGACGAATGCTGGGAACTGTCCAGTATGATCACAGTGCGCTGCTGGAGGTTAAATGTGTTAAACCTGTACATAACTTTATGTTTGAAGTGAAATAATGTATATATATTCCTCATGAGAAAGGCTCATTAGAGTAATTAGTGGGAGGATGACTGTGCTGCAAGAGATTCTACAAAATGTCTCCTGGTTTAATGTGGGCATGCTGGAGAACAACATGGTGGGAAGAGTGCGCAACATGCAACATGCAGCAACAATGACAATGTTCAGTTGAAATACAGTGTGTGGCGTTAACATGTGTAACAGTGAATGACTCAGTCTTTTAACTGTTTATCATGGTATCATAGATACTAATGTGCTCTGCAAACTCTCTACTGACTAATAGTGCCACCAGTCATTCATGTCAGTGTGTGGAGTCACACATGTGTAGATCTAAAAATCTTTTCTCAGGGGTGTCAGAAAACAGCTCATAGCTGTTGAGGGCAGCAAACAGTTATTCCTGTCCTCATGTTTAACCTCCATATGTGTGATGTTTGGATTACCACTGCCTATCATATTCAGTCCTTCTACCAACATCTACTGACAGCACAGACACACATACTGTGTTCAGTGATTTTGAGGTCTGGGTTTTATTGAGGCACATGGTACACTGTTGGCTTTTTACTGGTAATTTGGCAGTATTGTTGCACACACACAGGTTTTTCCATCACATGTGCCAGTTTGGTATATTGGTGAGTTACCATTAACTTGCCTGCACTAAGCAGGAGGATGCACACAGTATGTATTCTGTCGATAATGGGGCGGTTCCTGTGGATAATAAGATGAGCGCTTCCACTTCCAAACCCCAAAGGGAGGAAACAGACAGTTTTCTTTTAAAATAAAACTTATAGCTGGAAACACACAGATCCGTATGGGCAACAGTTCTTCTCAGGCCAGAGCAGCACAGTGGACGAAGCCTTTGGGCTTTCTGGGTTCTGTCTGGTGATGGTAAATCCTTCTGATATGTGCACCTTTACAAATGAATGGAGTTTTTTTTGTTTGTTCTTATTTTTATTTATTGTGTAAATCTGTTTAGTAAAGCATGTGTTTGAACTGAAGTGAGTGAAATATGAATGTGAGAGCAGACTTTATGCCCCTGTGGTAAACAGCATCAAAGATTCTTGCTTACAGCTGTAATTTGTGGAAAACAGTCATCAGCTACTTTAAAATTATGCAGACATGGTAAACTCACTATTTCAGTGATGCAAATAAATATGACAGGTAGATTTGACACATCCATCCATCTCTTTCAGACACATACCAAACTGACGCAGGTCCAGGCAGAGGTTGGCTCCCTCCACCAAGCTGGTGTTCTGACACATGGACCAAACGTTGAAGTACATGAAGACCGGCAGGCTGGTGAACGCTGTCACTCCGAGCCACACCAGGAAGAACAGGTAGGCCAGGAACATGAGCTGCAAAGAAAAAGGAAATTTAGATGCGGTAATCTTAAGTGAGTCAGATTAAAGGGGCTTTATTTACAGAAAAGGTCAGAAATGAAATATAATAGTTGTCTTCATTAGTTTATAAACAGCTGAAAATGAGAACCATTGTATTTTTTTGTAGCTTCAGAATGTTTCTACAGCAGCCCAGAGCGAACAAAATAAAAAGTGCCTGTAGATAAATCCTGAATGGTGGAGAGAGAAAGGCAACAGGGTTGTAATTCTGCAACTATGCCACTAGATGTCACTAAAACCTGCACACAGGACAACAGACCAAATGACATTTAATGCATTTATCATGTAAAGTAGACACGTGTATGCACATTATGCAAAATGTACAACGTTTCTCTGCAACCGTTGTTTCCTGTTGTGCTGTAACTGTTTTGAAATGAAATTCATGCTCTGTGTGATTCATTGCACAGATGTGTGTCTGCATCAGTTCACAGTGAGGCAGAAAAACACATTTTATACAACTGACTACTCTCTCTCTTTCTGCACCTCTCTCTTTTGTTTTTAGCTTTCTGTCACAGGTCTTTGGTCTGTGTGTGTGTGTGTGTGTGTGTGTGTGTGTGTGTGTGTGTGCGTGCATGCGTGCGTGTGCGTGCGTGCGTGCGGTGCGTGTGTGTGCGTGTGTGTGCATATGTGCGTGTGTGTGTGGGCTGGCTGTCTCCAGAGGCACGCATGCAGAAGCCTACAGATGTTAGGGAAACATTTTCTTAGCAGATGTGGACAGAAACATCTGTTTTAGTGACAGGGATGAGACTGACATTAATCTTATTTTCTTGTTACATTCAGTGTACAGATCACATATTTCTTAAATGAATAATATATACAGTATAGAACCCATTGGTCCTTACATGTTGCTATGATACTGGATGTATAAAAAGAACAGTTTATCCACTCATAAGCAGCTCTGATGGAGCACAGTTGCTCAGATAATGTAACACATACGTTGATAGGAAGAGCTGTGTTTGTTAGCGTTGCACTTATTTTACATCTTCGTGTGATTACATTGTGTGAAAATCAAACTTTTTACATTACAACATTACATTACATAGTGTTTTAAAAGAAAAGAGGTGTCACAATGCAGAGATCATTTTTTACCAAATGTCCATAGACAGCTGCTCACTGTGGTTTTTTAGTGAAGCAGGAGGAAATGTTGGATTTGTCAGGGACTATTTTCAGCTGCAGATTATCACACATTTGGTGCTCTAGTGGCAATTTCCGGCAGCAGGGCGGTGTGTGTGGACTGAGTCCAAATAAACTACAGTGCGTGTGTTCATGGTAATGGAGAAACATGTCGCACAGTGTAACAGTGTGAGTCACTGACTCATTTTTGGACAACAATGGGGAGGAGGAACATATATCTTTGGATACACAGATAAATTCATTGTTGTTTTTTGGTCCTCTCATGGCATTTGCTGACAATAAGAAAGAAAAGTATAACATAAGAAGAAAAAATGGTATATGTATAAAATCACTTAGCTTTATCCATTGATTACATAATCAAGCACTGCCAGTTACATAAAAACATCTTGCTACAAACACTGAAAATACTAGTCAAACGTAATATAATAATACGTTATATAATTTAAACATAAATATAATATTAAATCTACTGGTTAGGGAGATATCTTACAAAGGCAGTCAGGCAGCGTCCGCAGGCGGTGATCTTGAACTCTCCATAGAGATCCCTGATAGCACCGGTGGTGAAAAAGCCCTCCACCAGCAACAGCACTCCAAACACAAAGAATCCAGCTGCAAGGCCGTAGATGATGTACTTCAGGATGTCAATACTTTGTAGAGAACACACACACACACACACACACACACACACACACACACACACACACACACACACACACACACACACACACACAGACAGTGTCTTTGATTAATGAGTATTTGTTTATTTTCATGCTAGGCTGCATATTGAAGTGTTATTTGCAGACTAACCATGTATCTTCAGCTAAATCACCATGTGTAATTGCCATAAACACATCAGAGATAATAAGTGAGGGTGGAGGATGAATTTGGATTAAGGATGGAGGCAGTTGAGACGGTGGGCAGTGCAGCGACCACTTTTCCTCTTATGATGAGTGAAAAACTTCTCTCACATTTGTGAGATTTATTGTGTGACCCAGAACAGGATGTTCATGGTATTTGTTTTTTATCTATGGAAGTCCATTTCTGACATATTTCCAACAAAAAATCTTCTATATTAAAACCATAAGAGAATTATTTAGAAATAGGAGCATAGTATTTTGGGTCTCAACTGTCAAAGATTCAGTCAAATATTTGTCTCATTTCCTATTTAAACAATCTATAGCCTGATATGTGGTCTAATGCATATTTAATTGTTTGTTTTAAGTGAAATGATCTAAGCCCAAAGTACGGCACAAGGTGAATTTTTATTTTATTTAATCTTACGGTTAATCATAGATGTGTTTTGGACATAACATGATTAAATCTAACCAATCAGTGTTGTCTCCCGTAGAGAAATGCAGTCTTTGAAGAGCATAAAGCTGACCTAAGCCCAGTGCTGTGCGTCAGTTCTCATACTCATATACTTACACTCGCCAGTGTTTGAGCCTATAAGTGCTTTCACTGTCAGTTATGGCAACACAGAGTGTACTGTGAAGATGGTGTACTCGTAACAGTCAAAGGGTTGAGTGCGGGACACTTCTCACCCTTAGCGGTCGCCATTTTGGCTACATGGCAGAAAGAGCGGGACCACCGGCTTTGTGAAAACGCTGGCCGAGGAAGTGGCTGGAGCTAAAGTGGATGCTGTGATTACAGCAATATACAAATGTAAGTTGTACATATGTTTTGTGTTTATATGTTAGTGGTCAAAACTAATGCTAATGCCCCACTTCACTGCACTTGAAATGAAATGACACTACCCTGCCAAAACTATTCCAAGAAAAACATAGTGTCAAATCATATCAAATCAAATCAATTTTATTTGTATAGCCCAAAGTCACAAAGTACATTTGCCTCGGAGGGCTTTACAATCTGTACAGGGTGTGACACCCTCTGTCCTTAGACCCTCGGTTCGAGTGAGGAAAAACTTGCCCACAAAAAACCTTTAACAGGGAAAAAATGTGGAAGAAACCTCAGGAAGAGCCACAGAGGAAGGGATCCCTCTCCCAGGACGGACAGACGTGCAATGGATGTCACGTGTACAGGACAAATCAACACAAACATATTGTACAATTACAATGACTGACAAAATGACAATGAATCACAATGACTGATAAAATGACAATGAATTACAATCAATGATAAAATTATTACAGTAGCAGATATGGTAGCAATAATGACAGTAATAATAGATAGAAAAAATAACAAGTGCCTGACCACACCTCGGTTTATGACCAGCATGGGTGTTCCTTGACAATATGGGCACTAAAATGACAAAATTGTTGTCGGAAACGCTGTACAGCTTTTCTTTCACTGGGCGTAAGGCAGTGCCTGTAATGTTTAAAGAGTACATGATGTCTGTTCTCTGACAAACTCAGCAAAATCTGCTTGTTGACTGTTGTTGAGAAACTTTTGTAATGTGCTAAACCATGGAAGTCCTCTGGTATGCTCCTTTAATCTTCCTGACAAATGAAGTTAAAAACAAGTCACTCACATGGTGAACACATCCAGTGTTTCTCCCGGGGCCCTGATGACCTCGAAGTAGTTCTGGAGGATGGTGACGGTGCCGCTCAAAGCCTCGTGGCCGCACCCGCAGAACAAGGCCACGCCCATGTAGAGGAGGATGGTGGCGATGAGCGAGGCCCAGGGCAGGCTGCCCACGCATCGCTCACAGCACTCCTTACAGCCTAAACACAGACAGAAAGACAGAAAGGTAACATAGTGAGCAGGAGGATACAGCAGCCTGCAGAACATTCAGGTGATTCAGAAAGCTGATGGTGACAAGGGAACACACACCATGGCGGTATTAGGAACATATATAACAAGACACTTGTGTTTCCATCTGACCCAGAGTCAGCTGGGATGATCAGAATCGATTTCATCTGTCCAGTACAGAGATACATGTATTCCCTTTGAAAACACAAAACAAGTCTTACCATCTTAACAGGAGGAGGTATGTTAAGGTTTAAGGTTATGCAGAATAACAATAAAAAAAATTTGATTAACAGATGGGTGCTCTTACAGGTGGTTTGGCATTCAGCCCGTCCACCAGAGCTGCATCTTTTTGCCCAATTTTGAAATAGTGTGGAGCCGGTGGAGGCAAAGCTGCCGACATGGCATCAGCCAGAGCTACCACACTCTGAGCTTCAGAAACCTGTGGTTGGTGTCACAGATATGACATCCATGTTCAGTCATAACTTCATTCGATTTAATGTGAATTGTTACATTGTTGAACTCGTTTGTCTTGCACACATACATAATGCAGGAGAGATTTAGAGTCCATGGTGAGGGGTCGATGAGTTTAATGAAGTGGAAACATGACTGGTAAATTCACTGTGGATGGGTTTTAAGCTGCACTTCTTCTTTTAGATGCTGCCTCCTTATATAATACTGCATTATTAATTCTAATTACCCCACTAGGGCTTCTTAATTTTAGTCTATTCTATTTGTTTGTGTCCTATTAAGAAAATGTTTAAATAATAATAATAATAATAATAACGGCTGCAAGAACTGCAACATTCCTTTCTACCTTTAAAAAACTTGTAAAAACCTTTCACTTTCGAGAATGCTTCTCTGCCTAACAAAACTAACAACTACGCTGTGCTCCTTTACACCTTTTTAGCTTATGTCCTCCTCTGTAAGTCGCGTTGGATAAAAGCGTCTGCTAAATGTAATGTAATGTAATGTAATGTAATGTAATGTAATAATAATAATAATAATAATAATAATAATAATAATAATAATAATAATAATAATAATAATAATAATAACCAGCATTTTCAGTTCAAAAGTCTGAAATCTATAAAGTAATATACACACATACACACACACACACACACACACACACACACACACACACACACACACACACACACACACACACACACACACACACACACACACAGCCTTCAAAATAAGAGCACATTCAGCCTCCATGTCGACAGAGCATCAATGCTACAGAAAGCGAGAGAAAGATAAAAAGACACACACATCACTTCCCTCCTTCACCTCCCTGTTGCACAGAAAGAGGTTTGTGTGTGTGTGTGTGTTTCTGTGTGTGTGTGTGTGTGTGTGTGTGTGTGTGTGTGTGTGTGTGTGTGTGTGTGTGTGTGTGTGTGTGTGTGAGTCATCATGCTGCTCAGGTTTAATTGACCAGCCTTGTTGCCATGCCAACAGGGGTGTGGCGGGAGCCTGCTGACCCAGTTTGCCTGTAGCGTTGTCATGGCAACAGCGCGGCTCTGCAAGTGTTACAGTCACACCAATGCACATTTTTCACAAACACACACACACACACACACACACAGAAACTCTCACACAGCAGCCATTTGCACAGACTGTCTGTTCTCGTGATCGTCGAGTTGCAAAATCCATCAGTGTGCGAGTTCTGTGTTTCTCGACTGAATCTGAGCCGCTAACGGAGGAACAGAAATCCTCTGCCATGCCCAGCAGGATGGTTCCATTTTGCACCGCCTGATTCCATTTAGTAAAACATTCAGCGCTAACATGTTACATGCTAATTGTGGGTCTCTACACACACCTGAGTCATTTGGTGTCCGTTACATCTTACACATAAAGAAGAATATTGAGGCAGCTCTGAGGCAGATGGACAGGCACATGGAGGGGAAGTGTGATGAGTGTTTCTGACAATATTTGATGCAGTTTGTTTGAGTATTTTCAGATCTGCAAATATCTGCACGTGACCATACAGTTGTGTTTTCTGACTGTGTGTGTGTGTGTGTGTGCCCTGAATTTCAGCCATGTTATAATCCTCGTCATATTTCCATATTTGGGCTTTAAACGTGGGGAAGACCCAGTGACCTGGTAAAAACTGGGACACGCTAAACACAAACAGCTGTTTACAGAATCCATACATGTGTGGCTGTTTTCCTTGTTTGAGGAGAGGTGAATATTTTCAGACACCATCTGATGACAGTCATCCATTCAGGCTGTGACTGCAGCACTGATCACGGAGTTGACGCCTATCCAGGGATGTACATAGTAAATCTAATATGTTTTAAAATAATTTATATGTTTTTGTATAATTTATGAAGGTTGGTGGACTGTGAAAAAAATCTATCCATTTTCTATAACCGCTTATCCTCATCAGGGTTGCGGGGAGCTGCAGCCTATCAGCTGACTTAAGGCGAGAGACGCTGTGAAACACTATTAGTGAATTTCTTTAGGAATACAAATACATCACAGTGAGGAACTTCTTGTTAAAACAATACACCATTTACCTTGTTATAACAATAAACATTTCACTTTATAACATGATAAATAAATGTGACATCATGTCATACAAACTATGATATTTTATTTATTGTTTATTTGTTTATTCATTTCAGGCATTTTTAGATAAAATGTCATTCATACGTCTTGACAAATTGTCTAAGTAAACATAAATGAGATGTTTATATTTTAACGCCAATGATGTGATATTGTATATTTAGAACTGTTTGTATAATTAGAATTTTGGAATGACTCTGTATAACTTTCTTGTGATTTACGTGCAGATGACAGTCAACCAGGCAACATCCATCAGTCTGTTCATCCAACACACTCGTCCTGATGTTTTTATGTTATTTCACCCCACGTTGATTTAAGACAAAACTTTGAATCTGGTACCAACATGACCAGGACAGAACTACCCCACACTCACAAGAACATCGCAAAGTAATTAATACATTAATAAATTCACACAAATCATTTGAATCATTCAGTGATCTTTCCTTTGGCAAGATCATATTTTACCAAAACATTGAAATTAACATGTTGTGTGTTACCTGGCTGTGGTGCTAACACACACACACACACACACACACACACACACACACACACACACACACACACACACACACACACACACACACACACACACACACACACACACTGTGAATACTTTCACATTCAGTCTTAGTGCTCATTAGGCAACAATTAACAATTTGGACAGCTCTGTCCAGCCTGATTGTCTTACAGATGACAGAGCTTAGCTCTGAGAGAAGATTACTGAGGTCTGTCTGTCTGTCTGTCTGTCTGTCTGTCTGTCTGTCTGTCTGTCTGTCTGTCTGTCTGTCTGTCTGTCTGTCTGTCTGTCTCTCTCTCTCTCTCTCTCTCTCACACACACACACACACACACACACACACACACACACACACACACACACACACACACACACACACACACACACACACACACACACATACAGAGACAGAAACTGTGGCCCGAAGATGCACTCAAGAGTAAAAAGCCCTGTTCTAATGGAAAATGACATGTTCAGCCCCACTGCACCATTTAGAGTGAGATGCAGTTCAGCACAGTGGAGTATAACCTAGATAAATCTGAATGTACAGTAGATGTAGATGTATATGTAGACTTTGATTTTCTCAATCTACATTATGTAGACTGTGAAAATCAAAGTTCAGCTGCAGGTGACATTTGTCTTCAGGCTGTGATTAATAGCAAGGTGGTAATTTGTTCAAGTGTGAAGCAGACCTTCAGAAGGCCCCTTTTCATATCGATTATATGGATATGTTCACACACACACACACACACACACACACACACACACACACACACACACACACACACACACACACACACACACACACACACACACACACACACCCACCCACACACACACACACACACACACAGTTAATGGTGGTCGCCTCTGCTGGAATGGCCTCCTGAAATGATTTTCCCAGCTGCCAATCAAATTATCTGTTCATCCACAAATCCCTCCATTTGCCTCTCCATCTCTCCATCCATCGCTTGCTCACAGAGAAGTAACCTCAGCCTCAAAGGTCCTGTTCCTCTTCTGAGTGTGACCTGCCAATGTTGTTAGATTGTTTAAACGTCTGGAATATAAAAGCAGATCATTCGCTGTTCTGATGCTCTTCATCACCTGCAGCAGGTGGAGATCAGTGCAAAAGTGCTGACTGGATGAATTGCGAAATCACTATTAGAGAAGTCAATAACTGGAATCAATCCTTCCCTTGACTCAATATTCATGTGAACAAGTATCCAAAAGGTTTTTTCTCTGTCTGCGAGGCTCTCTGCACTTTAGAATCAGCCGTCGTCTGAGCAAAAATGTAAGGTGATGTAGGCATTTTATCCATTTCTGTTCATGAAAATATTGACAGCTGTGATATTTGGAGAAAAGAATGTCTGCTACAGCACAGATCTGTGCAAATGTATGAAGAGTTATGGTAATCACAAGGAAGAGGATAGAGAGCAGCAATAAAAAGAGAAAGGAGGAGAGGGAAGCCCCAGTGAGACTAATCACATTTCAGTGATGGATGCCTTTCAGACAGGCACACAGAGCCCAGACACGCTGTAAACACGACAAATTATAACAATCATTAAACAGCTGATATTGTGAAAAACCAATCTATTGGAATGATCACGTACTGCTCGTGTTAAATGAAATGCAGTAATGCATTTACATTTACATTTTGAGGTGTTAAAGTGATCTAGATATTTCGGAAGTTAAAGAGTTTTAACACACATTAACATTAAACAAAGGATCAAAACACTCCAACAAAAAAAATGTTTTCTCACTGAAGTTATGCAGTATTGAAGGTATGTGTGTGTATGTGTGTCTTTTTATTTTCACTGTAGAGTTGCTGCTGAGTCAGCAGCCTGCCCTTAAACTCAGTGTGTCCATGAACGCTCCACCAAGACGTTTTCAAAAAGTGACTCACCAGAGAAAAACTTGAAATGAGTGGAAAAGATGCTAAAATGCAAAATGGTGGACAGAAATGTAAAGTGTACAGTATCTGTCTTTCCTGTGGTTTAACGTATAAAATCCAATTCCAATGTGTGAACATCAAACTTAGTAAATGAACACAACTGGAAAAAGGGAATTTTGTATTTTTCCTTAAAACAGCTATATACACACATTACAGACCTTTTACTGAAACCAATTCATCACCACATGCATTAAACACATATTAGAACTACAGTTAAGTGAGTTGAAAGGAAAATCTCCCTTGAAACAGAATTCATAAACAGAGTGATCTTTTCCTTCATTGTAAATGCTTAGATGGAAAATGTGAACCACTCCCTGCCTCAGCAAAAGCATAGAGACAGACTGTAGTGATGATGTCATCCACAGATTCATGCTGGAGCGGCTCCAGAGGCGGTGAAAAAACACTGCCAGGACTCTATGACAGCGGCCTCGGTGACTTCACATTGATATGAGTGGAAATTCAAACACAAGACAACACACATTCAGCAAGCTCGTATATTGATCCAGCACGAACACTAAACCTGCCGTCTTGATCTTTGTATGTTTATAGTGCCTGGTTGCAAGGAATATTACAACATTATTTCACTCCCAACTCGTCAGTTACTGACAATGACATGCATTTTGGTTCTGCTTGTAATCAGGTGAAGGGTGTCTCTGTCATTCCAACTCTGCATCCCGCACATATGTTTCTGTATGCGTAAGGCTTTACGGCACTAAGTCACACACATCCAACTGTTTCACTGATTTTGGTGTAACTGGATCATATTTTATGGAGAAAATGTTTCCCGATGGGCCCATAAGTAAACAGCAGCAAGCTACAGCTGCTGTTAACTGATATTAATTCAGTTTGTTAGCCAGGCTGCCCAGATTGTGAGCTCAGAGCGCCACAGGTATTTTGAACCACTGGGAAAAGGTGTTTTTCAGGCGTGGAGGTATAGTGCCAGAACCATAGCCAGGTGGGCTGGCAATGTAACTGGGCTCAGTAGCCTCTATGTACAGTACAATGGTGCAGCCAATAGTGAAGCAACTGAAGAGGATTGTGACAGAGGAAGCTAAGAGGAGAAAAGGAGAGAGTGAGCGAGCGAGCAAGAAGTAAAGGTGGGACTGACTTTTAGTGTGTTGGTTTAGTGGACACTGAGCTGGGCTGACTGCTGCTGGACTAGTATGCTCTGTCTTGTGTTGTTGACCTTGTTGATGTTTAGCTGTTAGCAAAGTTGTTGACTCTGTAGTTTTTGATCATAAGAAATGCAATCAGAACAAAAACACGGGTACAGCTGAACATATTTACCACAGTCGGATTACACTCTGAAACTAGGGGAGCTAACTGGCAAAAATGCCAATGTCTGTTGGCTTGATGTTGTAAAACTGTCACACTTGAGGAAAAGATTGTTACAAAGTTGCATAATGTACCTGATGAACTTTAAAGACCTGTGTTCCTTTCTTCCATGAACCCCCCCACGCCCATATATTATGTAACCTGACTTGGAGAGTACATTAAACCACTAAGCTACTCTGGTGCATCCAATCATGATGCTAAAGGGTACACTGTCACATTCTGAGGCATAGGACCACTGAGCCAAGCTGCTGTATTTGGTGAATTGGGAGTGAGAACAGCTGAAAATTTATAAAAACTATGCTAAAACTATGTGAGAATTTTTTATCCTTGAGTAATTTGAGTAATTGAACTAAACCCTGACGGAATGTTTTCATTACAATCAAAGAGGTTCATCCCCTTTGGGTGATGAACATGCTCACTTTCACTTTCATCAGCTCATCACGTATAATAGAGTCAGTCGGACAAACCAACAGTGATAACATATTGCTGTTGGTGTTAGAGTTAACCTCTGTCACACTCTGGGTCAGAATGTAGCCCAATTGGCCATCTGCTCTGTGTGTAAATAGGATCTGCTCACAGGCAGAAGGATGGACCTTGTGTTGAGTTAGTTTTCATTTCTTATGTCAATGGATGGTAATGACATTACCTCCAAAGAGGAGAAGGGAGAAACCCCGTTTCAGTGGCCTCCTCCTCTGCTGTCCAGTATCTGTTCCTCTCCCTCTCTCCTCCTTCACTGCTCTTTATTTTCTCTCTCTCTCTCACCCGCTGTGGGCCTGTTGAGTCAATTTGTATTGACTTATTCTTCACTCCATTAAGTTCCTTTCTATTAGTGGTCATAATAATGAAATGGATATGAGGCAAACACACATGGTCCACTTCCAGTTGTATGACTCCTGTCAGTTTTCCCATTGACTTCTACAATAAATTAGAAATTTATTTTACAAATTGTCCAAGGCAAGTGATTATTGCCTCTTCTGCACATTTAGGAAGTGCTCATAAAAGTCATCCATAGATAAATCACCAAGTCAGAGTACGCCCCATAATCCTCTGAATACTTCTGCTGTTACTTCACATGTAACAGTTCTTTCCAGTGAGTCGGTGTTCAGCCAGTTCATTAAAACGTCTGCATTTTCTCAGTGACACTTGAAGCAACAAGCAGGTCTTTCCTTGGAAAAATCCTTGGTTTATGTCTCCTGCTTGACTGAACTAAAATTAACAAATTTAACAATAACTGCATCATAGTTGTGATGTGCGCCTTGTTTGGACAGGAAATGAGACAGATCAAACAACTGAAGATCAGACCACAGCAGGTTCACGTAGTGTTTTTGATTTCTTTTGTTTCAGTATTTTTTGCTCTCTTTCTTACATTAAAGACCACATCTGTGAATTAATATTATTTCTATAGAAACATATTCAGTCTTCACAGTCAGGCCCAATTCACACTGTTTGGACTGTAATACAGGACTATCACTCACCTAATGAGGACAGTTACTTAAGTCCTGTGAAGACAGAACAAGTGAGGTGCTGGTCACAGCCTGATGTCCGTATCATCTGACTCTAATATATAAAACAAGGCTTGGATATAACAGAGTATTATTTTTTAGAGAGTAAATATTTAAAGCATAAAGTGCTTGTGTTGCAGAGAAATAATAAGATAACTGTATGTATAACTCACAGTTCAACAGCATATTTAACTGAATTTGAAATTACATACATAAAATTAAAAAAATAATGACAGTGAGTGCAGGTGTCTTCGCCTCCTTTTAAATCTGACTGGCAGCATTTAAAGTGGCTGAAATTTTGCTAACAGCAAGTTTCTGAATTGCCATTGACTTCCACTCACTTCCTCACAGAATGAAAATCAGTTAGCAGAGTCATCAGATTGAAGCAGAGCCAAATTCAAGCTCTGTTTTTTCCCCCCAAAAACAGGTTTCATGACTCAAAATGATTTTCATATCATACAGAAATGAATGGAGATCAATGCCTGTAAAAAAAAGAGAGTACAGACACATATGTGCATACATTGGTAAATGATGAGCACAAGTACAATGTTTGTACAATTCGTTGCAAAAACATGGTATGGTTCTTTTATCGACGCACAAAGAAAAGATGATGACAAATCAACAACATTTCTCTGTAAAATTCTAAATAAACGAGGTGAGTGATGACGATGTCTTCATCCAAACAGAGAAGAGGCTTTCTGTATTAGTCATTTACTTTAAATGATAGATCAGCACTTCTAAATTGATCTACTTTTGCACAATCACACGATAATCTGTCATCACAATAACAGAGTTTTAGATAAAAAACCTGCTAATTAAGCCCCACAATTCTTTAAAAGCAATGCCAAGTCATTAGCAGGATGACCTGCTGCAAAAAGAAGCTCTCAGCGTGCCTCTGTCACACTTTCTCTTTCAGATCTTTCACACATTCAGATGAGATTAGACAACATGAAACGTCACTGATCCCCGTGGACACTTCAGGGGTTTGTTACTGCTCCAAGATGATGAAGTTGATGATGATTTGCTCACATTTTGTCAAACTGGCAACATTTAAAGTTTGCAGTCTATCCATGATTGTACACACAGATACCACAAATTTACTTTAATACTGAAGAAAACCTAAAAAAATGATGATTCTCGGGAAACTCTAGGATTTCTAGGATTTTTGGACATGTAATCATCATGGACGTCAGAAATAATGGGATTCTCAGGAAGTCACACTGGATCATATCAATATCTGTTTCACGTCTGTGTGTTGAGATTTTTGTTTTTGTTGCTCCACTTCATGTGATACGTTTGCAAGTAACTACTGGCAAACCCAAAGGGAACATCTGGTAAACAGCACTTGGTCATGTGATAATTTTCAGGCTTTATTAATTGAGCCAATCACCAATCAGCAAAACAAGTTTAGGTCATGTGACAAATTGTGACAACACTAGAATAGTTTATATTGAAAACTGAAGTGAAATTAAAGATCATACATTCAGTCCATTTTTATTATTAAATTGGTCTGCATGACAATTAGTAAACCCTTTAATCAGGTTCAGGATCCTAATGTTTGTAATAAAGTTGTTTATTGTTAATGATATTAGCCAACAACACAAAAAAATCATCTGTCAGTCATCTGTTTACCATAATAAGCAAAGACACAGCCAGCTTCTTCATCAGAAGTCCAATAAATGGCTCGGTTTATGCAACAATCTTAACAGCGAGACCTTGAATTAAATTGATTTATTTTTTTTACAAACTGACAATGCATCCAAGCATTAAAAATTGAATAATCATCATCACTATGAAAATGAAAGGTAGTTAATCAGGTCAAAATAGAGTTGATAATTGTAGTCTGAAACTGTTTCTAACAGCCACTCTGCATCACTCCCTTTTCCTGTGACCTGTCTTACTGTATAAACTCACATTTTCCTCCATCTCACATCCTCACCTGTCCTGACATTTTTCATCCTACACACCTGCATTTTGTCAGCTGTGTGCATCTAATTTATTCAAACCAGGAGAAGACAGAGAGAGACAGGAGGAGAGCAGCGACAGTTAAATGAAACCAGCGTATATAAAGAAAGCAACGACGATGGAGAGGATGACATGGGTGTGGGACGGGAACCAGTTGAATGGACGAACAGAAGGAGTGGGGGTGACAGAAAGAAAAAAGAAAAAAACAAGTGTCTGGAATGAAAAATCATGTTTGTTTGAAACATCATGCCTCCCTATTTCAGCTTTCTGATTGGCTAATGCAGGTCGGCTCCAGAAAAAACACAGGAATCCACCTATCACACAACAGAAGACAATTCCATAATGGTGTTACCATAGATACAGTGTTAATAAACGTTAATACTGTGATAAAAGCAAATAACTGTTTATTTTTTAATAGAAAATGCCTCCATCATCGCTCAGATTTCTGAATCTATGCAAACAGCACTGCTTATGTTTGATTTCAGACTGAAGGTGCGATGAAGAAAATGGACACGCCCATTTTTGCCACCGACAACAACAACATGAATACACTACATGCAGAAAAACAAACATACAGCAACCTTGAATGGATGAAATAAGAAAGAGGTAAAGAGTAAAAACAAAAGGCAGGGAAGAATAGAGGGGGGGAACTGGCAGAACGAGATGGAGGTGAGTTAAAATAGAGGGTTAGGGAGAGCGAGACAGAAAAAAGACAGAGAGAGACAGGAGACAGACACCTGCAGAGGCAAAGAGACAGACGGAGAGAGCAGAAAATCCAGTTTGAGTCAGAGTGAGTGAAGAAAAAATACAACGAGGCAGAGGACTAGTGATGGAGAGATATAAAGAAAATGGAGGGAAAGGGTAGGGAGCAACACAGACAGCAGGAGGGAAAAAAGGGAGACGTGCAGAGAGCGAGGCAGAGAGGAGAGGAAAAGGCGTTCAGACAAGCGTGAAGCATCAACAATGGAGGCTAACAAAGAAAATCCCAATGGAGGCATCAATCACTGCTCCACTTATCCCTCCTCCCTCTGATTTTTAGTCTTTATTGCAAGGTTTTGCCCCACGCTCCCTCCTTTTATCACCGTCTTCTACCCCCTTGAACCCCCCACACCCCACTGCCACTCCCACCTCCTTCATCCATCTATCCATCCAGGCATCTATCCATCCATCTGTCCGTCCAGCCTCCAAAACAACACCAACCCTTCAGTGTCTGCCATCTCCTGTCATCCTCAGCCCAAACAATCTGCTCATTTATGCATCCATTCATCAGAACACAACAGAATAGATGCATAATAGTAGTTGCATAATCTATGGAATCAGGAGCAGACGTATAGGCGGCACAATTAAAATTCACATCTTTGCTTTTCTGCAGGACACAACAACAAGGGAAACAGCTGATGAATTGGTGAATTGCACCAAGAAGAAGGTGAAAATAAAATGCATATAAAATTTAAGTTTTTTTTCCCCTGCAGGACATGTATGCTGTCTTTTTTTTCTCTGCCCACAACACACACACACACACACACACACACACACACACACACACACACACACACACACACACACACACACACACACACACACACACACACACACACACACACACACACGCACACAAAGGAATCCCATGATACCAAGAGCGATGCATGAACAGAACAATGGCAGAATGGCACAGCAGATGAAAGATAAAAATGAACAAAGTGCTCGTCCGTCCTACCTTTCTGGCTTTGCGATTCATCCATGTTTTCCTCCATCGTGGCAGGTTACAGTCCCTTTGTCTCTGTTTAGTGTGAAGCAGTTTAAAGCCCCTTGCTAGCTCTCAGCACAGTGTGCGTGTGTGTGTGTATGTGGGAGGCTGTGTGTGTTTGAGTGTTTTTTCCCTCCCTGCAGATGATGGAGGCTCAGGGAAGTCCCTGTTTCAACACTGCTCTCTCTCTCTCTCTCTCTCTCTCTCTCTCTCTCTCTCTCTCTCTCTCTCTCTCTCTCTCTCTCTCTCTCTCTCTCTCTCTCTCTATCTATCTATCTCTCTCTATCTCTCTCTCTGTGCCTAGCATCTCTGCATCTCTGTATCCATCTCTATCTCTAGCTTTGTTCTTTAAATAATGTATGCACCAAAAATAGAAAATCCGAATGTAAACAGCAGAATTCAATGGAAATTTCTTCATATAAAGCTATTGTTATATATTATTAGATACACAGAGACATATTAAAATAAAATATCATATACACAATGCTATGCTAATGAGCCATGACAGAGTAAACTCTTAATTTAATATTGAAAAACAAGTGAGAACCGGTTCATGCCGGTCTACATTCACTTGAGGCAGCTCTACAACACGGCAAACATTTTGCCGCCAATCATCGTCTGATCAGCATTGGCCCTGGAGGTGGATACATTGACTAGAGGAGCTGATATGGAAGTCTTAAAGACACTGTTTTAACATCATATACACAAAATGTATCATATGTGTATAAATATTTGACATTACCTCAGCACCAAATGCCAGTGAGTAGTAAATAGTTTGTGTGTGGAGACCAAAACGCTGCCAAAAGAAGAGTGAATATTGGACAAACCATGAGTCCAAATGACTCCAGCTGCATATGAAAGTTGGCAGCTGTTTGCTTTAGCCAGAGAAACTTAAGGCCATTACACAAAATAGAGGCTGTCAAATGTGTCTGTTGTTTTGTGATTTTCTTCTGTCACCATGGGCCCTGATATACACAAATATGACTATTAGTAGAATATCAGTTCAGCATATATAAATCGCTGGAAGAGGAAGATGAACTGCAGCCATCACCACTGTTAGATGAAATATGTGTGTCTGGGTCAAAGACTTGTGGTGTCTGTACATGGGCATAATGTAAGTATGATATGGGTATCAGCTCTTTGACAAAGAAATGTTAAAAAATATAATATATATATATATATAACTACTATATATGTAATATATTTCAGTGGCTGCATTCTAACCATATATGATTGCTATTATTGTATACTGTAGGCTGGCTCAGGTTAAACCCTTTTTAAAACATCCAGAGAATGAATGCCTACTTATCTACTTTGACTGGCTAATGTTAGTATACCTCTGACCTAGTGCTCATTGTGTTAATCGGTTTGGGCTGGTTATTGGGACAGAGTAAGGTGGATCATGACTTAACCCTCCTGGGTATGGTATCGGATCAGTGCACAGATGCATACTCATTGATATCCAATACCATATTTAAGCCAGTATTAAAACATCTCCTATATCTGTTTTGGAGCAACTCTACTTTAAACATATTTTTTTCCAATATGTTAATTTATATTCCATTAAGATAAAGATCAAGCAAACATCTGCTTATATGGCTGTTAGCAAAGTTGTGGACTCGCTAGTTTTTAATCATAATCATATCTCCTTCACCCATTCACACACATTCATACACTGATGGCATTGGCTGCCATGCAAGGTATCTTGCCCAAGGACATTTCAACATGCAGACTGGAGGAGCTGGGGACTGAACCACCGATCATCTGAGTAGTTGAAGACACGCTTTCTCTCCTGAGCCCAGTGCTGTACTCTAAAACCAGGGACACCAAATCTTAAAAAATATCACATCTTACATGTTATGAAAATGTACAAAATTTGTATTCCAATATGTAAAAAGTGAAAGGTGTGCTTTAAATGCACAATGAAAAAGCAACATAGTCTCTGCCCATCTGTCAACATCTAAAACATATAAAAACATCCTGTTTTATTATATATAACATCTTACTGACTTCTAGGTGACGGATTACTGTTTTGCCTCCTCGCAGTTTGGCACAACATCAGAAAGTCTACACAGCCAAAACCAGTTGTCCAACAAACTGTGATGTTCTTTCAGAGAGTGTGCGTTCTGTAATGAGTGGGAGGTTTCAGAGCCTCAAAGCATGTGGCTGCTTTGCCAAATCAAAACTTCACCGGGCTCCTGGAATATTAGAAGCCTGGAAAATGAAAATGTGATCCTAGCAAGAGCAACCATTTTTAACTGACTCGTATATGGTCTATTGTCAGTAACTTATAATAAATTCATTAAGCTACACTGTCACTGGGTGTGATTAATGAACTGTGGACAGCAGGGAGTAACACAGCTCAGTCAGTTATTGGGAAAAGTTTATTAAGTTTATCAAATCAAATGACAATTATTCATTCTATATTTCAATTCACATGGATTTTTATTATTCTTGATTCCTTTACACATAGTTTACTGACTAAATTTAGTTCATTGTGTTTCTGTATGTCAAAACTTTTAGTAATCATCCACTTTATATGAGGGTAAATATTGTATATATATTTAGCAACTTTTTCTGTCATTATTTGTGCTGGTGTGGTTATTACTGAAAACAACACTTACAGTCACTTACTAACACTGCAGTTAATTACCCTTAAGTAAGTCACAATAATTTTCACACTCCCTCTATTCTACTTCTTGTAATTAAGAGCAATAATCAAGTAGTATAAGTCAGTCAGTATTGTGTAGTCAGCAGTGGATGCAGGAGGAGAAGGTTTTTCTGGTACTGGTAAAGAACATCTTGACACAGCCCACCGCCTCACTGCTAGTCTCTATTACAACCCAAGACAAACCGCAAAGAGACACAATGTTAGTTTATTCCACTACAAACTATAAACACGAGCAGACTGTGAGAGCTTCAGAAATGACTCCTCATCATCCACCTCTGCAGTAAGTAAAAACTATTTTCTCATGAGTGGTGGACTTGGATGCAACAATGTAATGCAGTCAGTAAATAAGCCTCCAAAGAACTCATCAGTTCAATCAAAGATGACCTTGTAATAACTTCATATTATTAACTGACAAAAAGAGACTACCTGCCTCCTCCAAATTAAAGTATCTGCTGAAGGAGGCAGGTGATGTCTTTTAATCAATTGAATATTAAAACCACATTTAGAAGGTTTTTTTTAATGATAGACAGATTTAGATATATATTCCAGTGCTAGTTTAGCTAAATAAACAGATTTGTGCTCTACCAGTGCCCATTCAGTGAAAATGACTTCTTTGGTTATTTTGACCTTTTTGTTGGTTACAGTGTTGGCACACTTGGCTATCTTTCCATAGCTCCCCTCCCAGAAAAAGGCCTGCACCTGGTAACAGGAGGCCAGCAGGTTTCCTTCATGTCCATGGAAGTTGTTTGTGAAGAATGAAGAGGGCAGAGATGGAGAGATGGTGGATGATGGACTGATGTCACCCACTGTCACTAGTACTTTATGTCCATTTTAAAGGTCCAGTGTGTCATTTAGGGGCATCTAATAAATAAATTAAACAAATAAATTAATGTAGAGACAAAGACAGACACAAATGCACAACAGCAATAAAATAATGATACCTGTAACAACAAACTTTAATAAAGATATGACCAAAGGTAGTAGTAATGATAATCATAATAATAGTATATGGATGTCCATCAAGCAGGACCACAGCAACAGGTTCAACCAATCACTGATCTAGGTGTAGCCACGATTCATGATAACCTGACGAGATGAGAGAGCACAAAAACTCCAGGGAAGAAGTTGCTTTAGTAACATGCATTCATTCATTGAATGAATGAATGCTAACAGTTCGGGTCCGGTCGGTCGTCGTGTGTTTTCTTTGTGTTGTGCTCTCTCACGCCTGTTCACAGTGTCGGGCAGGCTTGCATCTGTACGAAAAGACTTGCAAAAACGAACCAATCCAATCCATAAGCCGCTTCGTGTATGTTTTGCATGGTGATTCTGCAGTTAGCGATTTGGGGTGGGTGCCATCAGCAGGGCTGTGGGGGGAGTCTTCCAGCTTTCTTATCCAATAGCAGCATAAGTAAGGGATGACCTGAGCCAGCCTTAAAGTGTTGACCGTGTCTACCTCCTGAACCCAGAATGGTAGTTTGTTCCACAGAACTTTTGGAGACTATAGGAACCACAAGGAACCCAGCGTCCTGAGAGCGCAGTGTTCTAGAGGGGTAGTAAGGTATTATGAGCTCTTTTAGATATGATGGTGCCTGACCATGAAGAGATTTGTAAGTAAGGAGGAGAATTTTAAATTCTATTCTAGATTTAATAGGCAGCCAATGCAAGGAAGCCAAAATGAGAGAGATGTGATCTCTGATCTTGGTTTCTGTCAGAACATGTGCAGCAGCATTCTGAATCAAAAGGTCCTAAGAGACAGCAAGGCGATGTAATAATCAAAGATAACTCCAAGATTCTTTAGGGTGAAGCTGGAGGCCAACGAGATCCCATCTACAGTAACTATATCTCTTAATACTGACTATCATGGGGTGTCGATTAGCTAAGTTGGTAGCGCATCCGCCCCACATACAAAGGCCAGCAGCAGCCCAGGGTTTGAATCCAACCTGCGGCCCTTTGCTGCGTGTTGCTCTCTCTCCACATTCCTGTAACTCTTCAGCTGTCTCTGTCAAAAATAAAAAGGCCAAGAAAAACATCTTTAGAAAAAATGACTATTGTGTGACTCAATTTACTGCTTTTTATAGAGTAAACCATTAAATGTGTTTTATATGTAGGGGTAGTGAACGGGTGATTTTAGTCACAGCCCTGGTTATATGCAAGACCAGCTCTCAGTCTGAGATCATCAGACTGCAGCCCCACAGAAGGAGACAAAACAGCCTCTGGGCCAGGAAAGGAAAAATAATTACAAAAAAATAGAAAATAAAAGAAGGTGAAAGAAAGAAAGAAACTCAATGCTCAGACTAAACACAATGAATAACCCACTGAGGGTACATATTAAAAAATGTAAGAGCCTGTGTCTCAATACCAAAGAGCCACTACTACAAATGTACACATATGAATGAAAAAGATGAATCAATATCCAGGGAAAAACACTTAAATTAATTGCAACGTCAATCAAGCCATTGCCCTTTGCTCTGAAGTCCTCCATATAATCTGCCTCCAGATTTAGAACCATGGTGTGAAGGGGTCAGATGAGTATACTGTATGAGGAAGGTTTCTCTAGCGAGGCAGAATGTAACGATGACGTGTTGTCCACAGCTGACCTTTTCAATTCTGAAATAATAACACTAACACTATCCATAAAATGTGGTGTAGAGTAGACGGGATGGTGTAAATCGCATTAGCCAAAGGTCTGTCCTTTACTAAAGGTCTAGTCCAAAGAGGGACCCATGCTGCTATGTGCCAGTGTTTCTTTACAGTAATAACCAGTCTTGATGAACCTCTCTCACAGTTCTTCCACTAGATGGCAGTGTCTGAACACATTCTCTTTCCTGTCAAACGCTGTTTGACCTCCCTTTGCCTCCATTATACTCATATACAGTATATCATAAGAAAAACAGCTTAGTTAGCAACATTGTAAGATATTAAGACATCATATAAACAAACTACTTTTAAGCGGAACAGAGAAGCATGACTGGTTTAGACTTGGTAGGAGTTCATAAATATAATTCAGCCGTGAGCAGCAGTTATTTGGGAGTTGAGCATCATTGTTTGGCATTAGCCCCACTGTGTCTGTCCTTTGTGTGCTGTTAAATCAATACAATATTGGTTTTTGGAAGTGTTGTGTGTCTGTGTGTGTAAATTGTGTCCATGTCTGTCTCTTAGGGTGCTTTGTGTTTTCCATCTCCAGTGCTGATTGTCTAGCTGTGCAGACTTGTCCTGTCAGTGTGGACAGATGAGACTGGTTTACAATATTAGTTACATTTACACTATGCAAGCATGTACTATATCGGACATGCAGTGCAAGCAGTCACTTATGGTATATTCAAGTATTTTCATACTACTCATATTTCTCCTCTTGCTCTCTTTTGTCTTCTTTTCAGGCATCTCTCTCATCCATATACATTGTGAAACAAGGATTCCCATAGCAGGAAGAAACACATTTCTTATTCAAGAGTAACAAAATCAAGTAAAACTACATAAAATAATACATAAATGGCATCATGCTATAGTAGCACAATAAGAACAACTGTATAAACCAGGATCAGATTGTGCTTAAGTAGTATTAAAGATCAGAGCCATCATAGCAGTAAACCAGTAGTAGTCTCTTTGTCTCTGTCGCGGCTTTCCCCTGTCTTATCCTCCATGTTTTCTCTGTCGTATTGTCTAACCCTGAGTGTCACCACTCTGTATATCTGTCTAATTTATCAGTTTCTTGTAGATTGTCAGCAGCCTGCTGTCTCAGTACCGTCACTCTCCCCACAACTAAGGCGAGGGAGAGCCTCCCTAGCCCGCAGGTAACAATCTATAAAGTAGAACCTGCTAGTAGAAGGCTCATTAAAATCTATCTATCTATCTATCTATCTATCTATCTATCTATCTATCTATCTATCTATCTATCTATCTATCTATCTATCTATCTATCTATCTATCTATCTATCTATCTATCTATCTATCTATCTATCTATCTATCTCAAAGCTGTAGTCGTAGATAATCACATTCTATTTAATGTGCATAGACTTTTCCACATCTTTTTATAGTTGCACACCTGCATCTGTACAAGATAAATAGTTCTGCTTGCCCTCACTTTAAATGATCTGGTCTTTTCACTGGGACGAAGGGCTGAAGGAATTGCTTTTCACTTGCATGTCCAGTTTTGCATGGCGTTTGTTTCATACATTCTTTCATTGTGTATATAAAGATCGAGATTCAGAGTTCAAGATCAATGTTGGATGTGTACTATAGTCTCCTCTCTTATAGATCTTTTTCATGGCAGACATTTTGACTTCCCATAGCAGGACAAGCACAGGTGTTATTTATAACGAAGGCAGCGTCACATAAGGTCATGTCAGTTATCTAGCAGCTATAATTAGCATCATTAATTACATATGTGCTTGACAAGTCAGGATGTCCACTGTGAGGAATTTCTTAGATTTTACCATGAGATGAACAAGCTGTGTGTCTAATTTCCAGGAGTCTCTGTTCTCTCTGTGCTGAGCTAAGCTAACCAGCTGCTCGCAATAGTTTTATATCCAGCGTACAGAAGTCAGAGTGGAATCAGTCTCCTCCTTTCAACTGCTGGCAAGAAGGCGAATAAGTGTATTTTTCAAAAAGTTGAACGTTCCCTTTAAGAACACCATGTCAGTGTTTTTGCTCTTGTGTTGCATTTTTCTTTGTTGGTAACCCCATTCTTCCAACAACTGTTCCCCTCTTCTGATGACCTTCATTTGTCTTTGTCATTCAGTCTTAAGAATTCTTTTCTCCTGTCTTTCTGCATTCTTACAGTCCTAAAATTTTGGCCGACCTCCAGGAACACCACGCTGTCTTGTCCAACAGCAGTACCCTTCTCTCCCCCTGCGACCCTCGTAACTGTCTGGCCCAGCAACCCCAGCCCCCTGGCACCTAACCTTGCTGCTCTAGTCCAGGCCTGGGCCTCGGTCTGGAAGGAGTCATGCAGAGACAGAGACAATCTAGACGAGGGTTCCCTCAGATTACCGTAACTCCCCTCAACCTAGCAGTCCAACCTGGTGCTTACTGAACTCTGTAACCCCCACCCAAGCGCTACATGGTCTGGCCCTCGGCAGGCCTCCGGGTTACCTGGGTCGCAGAAGAAGAGCAGGAAGCTCTTTTCTGTTCTGAAAGTGACATCCTGTCCTGGAAAGGACTGAACTGGGACTCAAAATGTGACAAATCACGGGAATATTTCACCTTATTTGTATTAGTATTTATTCATAATTTATTGAATCTATTGGTTATTTATTTACATATTGATTTGTATTGAACAGTATGCAGTATTGTCTAAGCACAATTATGCACTATGCATTCTAGTTATGATCTGAAAAAAAAAACATTTCTGTCACCATGAAAAAACCAGCAGGCTGACAATAAAGGCAAACCCCAACTTTCTCAAAAGACAAAATAAAATCAAAACTAAAATAGGGACACAGTTAAACCAACATCACAAATTTCCTTTGACACAATCAAGGTAACACACACATACACACACACACACACACACACACACAAACACACACACATAGAAAACATATATATATATTGTACACTTGATAAGTCATGGTCAAGGTGAACGTTTCTTTAATTTTCTTCTCCTTGAACTTATCTTGAATCTCTTAACTATTAGGATTAATTGTAAATTATCTTTATAATATATGATTACTGATTAAAATATAAGCTTCTTTACAAAGGCCTTTTAGTGTAGTTTAGTGATCAGATTCGGCCCTCGGTTGATGTGTTTTAACATCCATTCATATCAGATTGTATCAAGAAATATCAAAAAATATTAGGTCACATATTTTGTTTACGTGGACCTTTCTCAGTACAACTGCTTCACTAAATATCAAATAATATACAGTAATATATTTTATAGACCATGTGTGAACTACCATAATACTTGATGGGCCCAGCTTGAGAATATGTCATAGTTAGCTGTAAGTTAGTTATAAGTTTGTTATTATTACGACCTAGAATTTTAGTTTTATATCCTGTGACATTGAATATTTTTTCAACTTTGATCTCATGAGTAAGTTATCATTTAAAAATGTACAGATAGTATGTTTAAACTGTGGCTTACTTTCTCAGACATCTTGGTATATCATATGTAAGAAATTTGGTTGGCTTTTGTGAGGAAGGTTTAGTGAGGACACTGTTTTTGAATAATTTGAATATTTTTAATGGCACCACATAATCACACCTTTTTTCCTTTGGGGTCAAAATGACCCTTCCTGGTTTGACTGTTATTTAAAGCATAAAGTATAAATTATCAATCAATTTTGTGTTAGACCTTTAGTCTGACTTTAGTCCAACTCAATACCACAAATGTGTTCCTTTGTTTTACAAGTTAGGGCCAATAGACCCTGCTTACATGAAAGTATACCCTTTTTTTAAGTAAATATAATGAAACAATATATTATTTTTTTACTTTATATTATATTGACTATTTGATTACTATTTGAGCGATGTATGCCAAGGGTTAGTGAGGACATTGTTTTTGAATCAATCACAATTTATTTATTGGCAGCACATAATCGTGCCTTTTATCCTCTCTGGCCTGGTTTGATTGTTATTCATAGCATAAAGTATACATTATTAAAGAATTCTGTTTTACATATTTTAGTTGACTTTATTCCAACTTATTACCTGACGTATTAAACAAAAAACAACACATAAATTTACACTATGGAGGACAACAGACATTATTAAATTCAATAAAACACTAATAATTCAATCAAATTACTTCACATTTATTGAAATCATGAAGCACGTTATTAAACAACAATTACTTTCATATTTGATGAATGAAAAGTAAAAAACAAAACAAAACAAACGTCAAAACATCAAACCTATACAATAATATATACAATTGTTACGTGTACAGGTTTTTGTGTGTGTCTCTGTCTCCTCCCTTTGTCCTTCAGGTGAGAAGGGGAGGATTGGCTGCCACCTGTGGGCTCCAGAAGGCCTGGAGATTAGTTCACCCTCCAATCACTCGTCCAATCAGGGATAGAGGACACCTTTTTAAATGCCTCTCTGTTTTGTTGCTGTCTCTCTCTCTCTCTCTCTCTGTCTGTCTGTCTTGGCTGTTTGACTGACTCATGCTCCGTGAAGGTTGGTGGTGGGGGGATAGAACTGAGGTAAGGCTGGGGTACCCTATACACTCGTGCACACAGAAAGTATCCGTTGTTATCTCACTAGGTTATGGGTTGTTGCCCTCGATGTATTTTTATTCTTTTCAGGTATTTTTGGTAGACCAGATAGTCAGGCCTTTTTGTTTGTTCTTTTGTTGCTCCCAGAACAGGTTGAGCTAGGCCCATTTTTTTGTACTTTGGTTATTTTATTTGGCACAACCCCCACAGTTCTTTTGACTGCCTCTTGTCTTCCCTGAGTTTTTTCGTTGTTGGTTGTCAGCGTTATTGTTTCCGCCTATAAAAGGAAACGTAACAATTGGGCGCTCGTCCGGGATCTATCTGTTTTTCCTTCTGACAATCAATGAAAAATTACTCATGGTGTTTGACACATGATTGGAAATGAGTTTCAATTTGCAAGACTTTGTTGATGATCCTTCGTTTGACAAGATTGATGTGTGTCGCAAGGATGATTTATTGTGTATTCAATGAAAACAAGAAAGGAGAAAATGTGCATGGAGAGATGATGTCATGGTGGATAGGCGGTTGTGAACAGGTATGTTTTACAGTTTTTCTCCATTGGTTTGGCTCATTTCTTGAAACTGAGATGACATTCTCATAACAACATCGACAAATCCCTAAACTATCTTGCAGTTTCTCACAACAGAATGGCATTTATCATTGCTTTCATCACATTTACAAATGCTTTGTACATGTGTCAAGCCTTTAGTACATCCTTGCAAATAGCTATGTACAAGTATCCTACAGTTAACACAATCAGCCAACATTTAGTACATTTTTCAAATGAATGTATCTTGCTGATCTATCCCAATTGGTTGGTTTTCAGTGTCATGGTTATTGTCCTCAAAACATGTCAGCACATTTTCATTGTATAAGTCATCATATGCAGAATAGTCTGCTCAATTGTCAAAATAGTGTTAGGAAACTAGAATACAATACAGTACATATTTTGGAAGATGTTATAGTAAATTTAGGATAATCAGGTTAGGTGAAATAAGTTTTTGACTAACGAAAATGGTGTGGCGACCCACAATGCAAGTTTGGGCCCATACAACACAGATAAACTCCTCCGTTTCCTGGATCAACTGTATCTTGATCTGGTCCCAGAAAATGAGAGGGGTCTCGAAGGGCCCCACCTACCCCAGTTTGTAATTATATGGGACAACGTTAGTTTCCACCGGGGTCCACGCATCCGGGGATGGTTCAACATGCATCCAAGAATGCACAATGTGTTCTTGCCACCATACTCTCCATTCCTCAATCCTATCGAGGAGTTTTTCTCTGCTTGGAGATGGAGAGTGTATGAACACCATGCGGAAACCAGAGGGCATGACTGCAATGGACGCTGCCTGTGAGGACATAACAGGGGATCAGTGTAGAGGATGGCTCAGGCATGCACAACGCTTCTTCCCGCGCTGTATCTCAAGAGACAACATCAGATGCGATGTGGATGAGAATCTGTGGCCGAACAGAGCACAGAGAATGGATGGCCAGGAAGATGAGGATGGTGACCAGGAGAGAGAGGGGAGTGACCGTGACTAAACAAAATGTCTTCATTTGTGACTCTTTGTATTTACAGTGCTGATTTGTTGATTTTTTTTCTTTTTTGTGGGTTTTTGTATTTTGTGCAACAGTATGTTTTCCTTTTTTACGGTTCCCTACCTACTGTAATGTGTACAATTTACGTTAGTTGAGAATAAAAATGAAAATTCCTCGGCAGAATGAGTGCAGTGTGTGTGTGTGGTGTGAAAATGTTATGCCTATAGTTAGAAATATGCCATGACAAAGCGCCTAAGCATTTTGACTTGCAGTACTTACACAATACCAAAGGGACAATGCATTTTGGGGGCACTGACTAGTTATATGAGAAGGGAATGTAGTTTTGACTGAAGGGTAAACTGTTTTGGGAGCTGTACAAACATTGCCAGGTGATCCATGTAGTTGTGCAGTACCATCCAAGTTATTTTGACAGAAGTACTGAATGAATCAAAATGTGCCAAAGTAATTGAGAAGGATCCATGCCATTTTTATGGTACTGACTATTTACATGGGAAAGGGATTTCATTTTGAAGCATGGATGAGTAGTTTTGGGAGACAAATTACATTTTGCTGGTTATCTGAAGTGTTGTGCAGAACTGCAAGTCTGTTTGGCCAAATTGCTTTATAGTTATGAGAATGTCATCTCAGTTTCAAGAAATGAGCCAAACCAATGGAGAAAAACTGTAAGTTGGGATTTGAAGAGGGTGAAAGAGTCTGTGTTTCTGAGTGTGGGTGGTAATGAGTTCCAGAGTCGGGGAGCAGAGCGGCTGAATGCTCTGCTCCCCATGGTGGTGAGGCGGGCGGAGGGAACAGACAGGCGTATGGATGAAGAGGATCTGAGGGCACGGGAGGGTGTTTGAATGTGAATGAGATCTGACAGATACGGAGGGGCGAGGTTGTGGATGGCCTTAAATGTAAGTAGTAGTACTTTGAATTGTATGCGCAACTGAACCGGGAGCCAGTGGAGCTGTTGGAGGACAGGAGTGATGTGGCGGATGGAAGGGGTTCGGGTTATCATGCGGGCAGCTGAATTCTGGACCAGTTGAAGTTTATGGAGGGTTTTTTGAGGGAGGCCGAAGAGGAGAGAGTTACAGTAATCTAGGCGGGAAGTGACGAGACTGTGAACAAGGATGGCGGCAGTGTGGGGGGTGAGTGAGGGGCGGAGTCAATTAATGTTTCGTAGATGGAAGTATGCATTCCTGGTAATGTTATTGATGTGTGATTGGAAAGATAGTGTGCTGTCCAGGATGACACCCAGGCTCTTAACTTGGGGGGAGGGTGAAACAGTGGAGTTGTCAATTGTGAATGATAAGCTGTCAGTTTTGGATATGGTGGATTTGGTACCAATGAGGAGAACCTCGGTTTTATTGCTGTTTAGTTTCAGGAAGTTTTGGGTGAACCAGTTTTTTATTTCGGTGATGCAGTCAGTAAGGGAGGTGGGTGGGAGAGAGGAAGAGGGTTTGGTGGTGAGATAGAGCTGAGTGTCATCGGCATAACAATGGAAATAGATGTTATATTTGCGGAAAATATTGCCAATGGGAAGGAGGTAAATGATGAAAAGTAGAGGCCCCAGGACAGAGCCCTGGGGCACACCAGAGGTAACAGGGGAGGGGGTGGATTTGAGGGACTTAATTTGTATGAATTGAGTGCGGCCAGAGAGATATGATGTGAACCAGGTAAGAGTGGTGTGGGTGATGCCGATGGTGGATAGTCGGTGGAGGAAGGTGGTGTGACAGATGGTATCAAAAGCTGCTGACAGGTCGAGGAGGATGAGGATGGTGAGGAGTCCAGAATCAGCTGCCATGAGAAGATCATTGGTGATTTTGAGAAGTGCAGTTTCTGTGCTGTGGAGTGGGCGGAAACCAGACTGGAACTGTTCATACAGGTTATTGCGGGATAGGTGTGAGTGGAGTTGGTGGCGACTGTTTTTTCAAGGATTTTTGAAATGAAAGGTAGATTAGATATGGGGCGGAAGTTGTTGAAATCGGAGGGGTCGGCACCAGGTTTTTTTAGAATTGGGGTAATGGTAGCTGTTTTGAGGGATGTTGGAACAGTTCCAGTGGTGAGAGATGAGTGAATGATGGCAGAGATGAGGGGGACCAGGGAGGGGGAGCAGGCTTTTACAAGTTGTGTGGGGAGGGGGTCCAGTTGGCAGGTGGATGGTTTGGATTGCTTGATGAGTTCTGCGATCTCAGAGAGGGAGGGGAGATGAAAGGTGGGGAATGGGTGGTGGTGCCAGTCAGTTGAGATGTGGAGGTGAGGGATTGATCCCAGCTGCTGGTGGATATTTGTGATCTTTTCAGTGAAAAATGACATGATGGAGTTGCAGAAGGTGGTTGTGTAGCAGTGAGAGGGGAGAGAGTCTTGGGGTTGGGTGATGTTGTTGAGGAGGGAGAAGAATGTTTTGGAGTTTCCTTGGTTGGCGGTGATTATTCCAGAGTAGTAGTGTGTTTTGGTGCTGGTGATGGAGTCCTTGTAGAGTGACATGTGGTTGTTGTACATTTCCTTGTGAATAGTGAGACCCGTTTTCCTGTGGAGGCGTTCCAGTTGTCGACCTTTTGCCTTCATGAGACGGAGAGCAGGGGTGAACCAGGGGGCGGAGACAGTGAAAGAAACAGTTCTGGTTTTTAACGGGGCGAGGGTATTAAGGATATTGAGAAGTCCAGTGTTGTAGTGAGAAACCAGATCATCAGGGGTGGATTTTGGATGTCAGGGAGGCAGGAGGAGTTGATGCAAGCGGTGAGAGTGGCAGGGTTAATGTTTTTTATATTCTGGAGTGAGATGAGGCGTGGTTGTTTGGAGATGGAGAGAGTGAGTTTCACTGTAAATGAAATGAGGAGGTGGTCAGTTATGGGGAGTTCATTGGCTGTGAGATCAGAGGGAGTGACACCAGAGCAGCAGATTAAATCCAGAATATGTCCTTTGGAGTGTGTGGGGAAGGTGATGTGTTGCTGACAGCCAAAACTTTCTAAACAGGAAGTGAAGTCTTTGGTGAGAGGCAGATTGATATTGTCCATGTGAATATTAAATCACCCAGTATTATTATGTTTGGTGAGAGGGATGATAAATGAGTGAGAAAGGCAGCAAAGTCATTTAAAAATTCACTGTTCTGTTTGGGGGGACGGTAGACAGTGGCGATTACAGTTGGAACAGGTCCTGACAGCCCGCACACAGTGGACTCGAACGAGCTGAAGGAAGGTACAGACACCGGTGAGACTGAGAAGGTCCCGCGGTGAATTACTGTGAGACCTCCCCCTGAGTTGTTATGGTGGAAATGCCGGCGGGACCCTCGGTGGATGTATCTCCGGCGAGGCTGGAAGGCGATGTCCGGATGGAGATGGAGAGCCTCCGGTGCAGGTCCAGGCTGGCGGCAGCGCAGTCGGAGCAGGTCAGTGGCAGAGTATTGTAGTAAACCTATCACTGGCAGGTGGTCGGGCATCAGAAGTGTCCAGATACAGACCAGGAGCATGTATGTCCTGCTGGTCAACATTGTGAGCAACAGTGGCAAGCAGCGGCAGCAAGATTGCGCCAGTGTTCACTCACACACACGCATGTGCACACATATAATATACTTGCTCCACTACAGAGAATCCATCTTCGGTGTCCTCTACCTCTTAGTGGTTGGTTTGACGTTGCAGTTCTCCCTGACTTGCCTGTTGCTGGTGTTGATTTCCTCCTTTGTAATGATATTGCTGGGGGGAAAGTGAGTCCAACTCCAGTGATAGTGGATGTCCCTGTTGCAACCGACACTGCTTGTGACAGTCAAGAATCTCCTGAGATTTTTCCGGTCACAAGGGCTCAGACAAAGAGAAATGGAGCTGGCCTGTCTGACTCCTTCTTTGTAGATCAGCCAGCTGATACAAAAACTCCAGAGTCTGAAAATCCATCAGTATTTCAACTTAATCGTGGTCAATGTATTCAAGTGAGGGGAATAGAAGAAGTGAGCAATCCGGTATATCAAGTACAGAGGCGGTGGAGCTGCCGGCCACAAGAGATGAGTTTATTGTAGCCCAACAGAGTGACAAAACATTAAAAAACTGTTTGTCTTCTGTCCTCAGTATTGAAGAGGCAAAGAAAAAGAAAGTGGCCTACCTCATGGACCATGGATTGCTGATTCGCCATTGGAGTGGTGATGTCTTGGATGGTGGAGACTGGAATGCAACTTATCAAATTGTGGTCCCAATGGCATATCGATCCCAGGTACTGTCTTTGATAGTCCCAAGTTAATGAAGAATGTTGTTCTTTTAGATCTTGAGGTATGTGGTCTTGAGGAAAATAAATACATTGACCTGCCAAAGGTGTTTACACACAACCACATCCCAGTAAAGAAAGAAAATATCCCACAGCAGGAAGACATTGCACACTGGCCGTATCTGAAAGAAATACGCCTGCCTTGAATTGAAGCAGAAGTGGGAATGCTTATTGGTGCCAATGTCCCAAAAGCCATTGAGCCGTGGCAAGTTATAAACAGTGAAGGAAAAGGGCCATATGCAGTAAAAACCGCTCTGGGATGGGTGATCAATGGACCTCTCAGAAAAGAAGATGGCCTGCAAGCAGATGAGAGTAAACTGCAGAGTTACACAGCTAATCGTATTCAAGTGAGGGGAATAGAAGAACTGTTAGTGAAACAGTACCACACAGATTTCCCAGAACGAAGCTGTGAAGAAAAAGAAGAAATGTCTCAGGATGATCACAGGTTTATGCACCTGGTTACAAGCTCAGCCAAGGTAGTTGATCAGCATTACAGTCTGAGTTTGCCCCTAAGAAACGTGAACATCAAAATGCCAAACAATCGCTGCATGGCACAGCAGCGTGTCGACAATCTCAAGAGAAAATTAAAAAGAAACCCAGACTTCCATAAAGACTACATATTATTCATGAAGGATATCATTAATAAAGGCTATGCTGAGAAAATACCAACTGAGCAACTCAGTCGCAGTGACGGCCGCATGTGGTACATCCCTCACCACGGCGTGTACCATCCCAAGAAAAAGAAGATAAGAGTAGTCTTTGATTGCACGGCCACGTATCAGGGTATCTCACTAAATGAGCAGTTGCTCCAAGGACCAGACCTCAATAACAACCTCATTGGTGTCCTGTTAAGGTTTCGAGAGCCTCCAGTGGCGCTGATGGCAGATGTGGAGTCCATGTTCTATCAAGTTAGGGTCGCAGAGGAAGATGCAGACATGCTACGGTTTCTGTGGTGGCCAAAGGGCAATCTGAACAGCAATGTGGAAGAATACAGAATGAAAGTACACCTTTTTGGTGCTACATCTTCACCCAGTTGTGCCTACTACGCTGTGAGAAGAACTGCACAAGATGGAGCAGGGATTTTTAGTGCAAAGGCAGTTGACACTGTACTAAGAAACTTTTTACGTCGATGACTGCCTAAAAGCAGTGGAAACAAGTGAACAGGCAGTCAGACTGGTACAAGAACTCAAGAAAAGGATAAACGGACTAATAGAGGATTGCCGCTACACTCCTCTCAGGTGAAAATGAAACAACAATATGACCAGAAAGCCATGGCCCGCTCATTTCAACCTGGTGACAAGGTTTTGATTCTTTCTCCTATCTCTGGTTCCACTCTATCTGCAAAATTTTCCGGTCCATATGTTTTGGAGAAGAAAGTCAGTGATACTAACTTTATCATCCAAACTCCCGGCCGCAGACGCAGAAACAGATTGTGCCATGTGAACATAATGAAGCCATACTTTACACCAGGAGATGGAAGTGGAACATCTGAAGTTCCAGAAGTAAAGGATGTTGTGTCACCAATATCTGTTGTCTCAACAGTGAGCTCTGCTGAAGAGGATGGGTTAGTTATGCGTAGCGCCACACCACAGGGGGTAAGACTGAAGAATTCGGAGCTACCGTCCGATTTGTCTCACTTTTTGTCTTATCTTCCTGATGACCATCGTAGTGACGTTGAGAACCTAATTTCTGACTTCCCTTGCTTGTTTAATGATATCCCATCTCAGACTACTGTCATTACACATGACATCAACTGAAGTATTCCACAATTGAAAAAGAAACTCTTGCGTTGTTATATGCTTGCAGCATTTTGAAGTTTATCTTGCCTCCAGTGTTGAACCTATATGCGTTTTCACTGATCACAACCCTTTAGTTTTTCTCTCCAGGATGTTTAACAGTAACTATCGGCTAATGCGTTGGTCTTTGATTGTAGAACTACAACCTGGCGATTGCTCATAATAAGGGGGCTGAAAATGTACTCGCCAACGCCTTGTCTCGTGCATTATAGGTGGGATTAGTTGATTGTCCAAACCTTTGGTTGGACTCGTACGTGTGGGAGTGTTACGTGTACAGGTTTTTGTGTGTGTCTCTCTCTCTCTCTCCTCCCTTTGTCCTTCAGGTGAGAAGGGGAGGATTGGCTGCCACCTGTGGGCTCCAGAAGGGCTGGAGATTGGTTCACCCTCCAATCACTCGTCCAATCAGGGATAGAGGACACCTTTTTAAATGACTCTCTGTTTTGTTGCTCTCTCTCTCTCTCTCTCTCTCTCTGTCTGTCTTGGCTGTTTGACTGACTCATGCTCTGTGAAGGTTGGTGGTGGGGGGATAGAACTGAGGTAAGGCTGGGGTACCCTATACACTATACACAGAATAGGATTAACACAGGGGAACCTATTGCGGGACAGAATTGATACGACATTGTTTGGCCAACTTTCCTGAAGGTAGTTTTGATTTGCATATTTGATTGTTAATTATATCGGTCTTGGTGCACACAGAAAGTATCCGTTGTTATCTCACTGTTATCTCTGTTGTCTTCCCTGAGTTGTTTCGTTGTTGGTTGTCAGCGTTATTGTTTCCGCCTATACAAGGAAACGTAACAACAATATATACAAGGGGGAGGGGACATGGCCGGCTGGAGTTTCTTCTCTTGAGCTCAATGATGTGATTGTGAAGCTCGCCGACCAGTCCGTGCCTCCATCAGTTCCGTCTGTTGTAGGAGATACAAGAAGGAACAGAGTTGTAAGACTTACAAGTTCATAGAGTAGCATGACACACCCCTTCCCCTAAAAGGTCACCCATGGGTGCCATAAAGATGCAATGAAGAGAGTGACCAGCTACCACACTGGCTATACACTATAAAGGAGTACTGAAGGAATGAACTTTGGCAGTCAGACTTATACTCCACTTTGAACAGTGACATTCATCCAGCTCTATCAGTCTACCTTACAGCAAGCCTTCTATGAATCTCAACATGTATACTGTATGTGAGGATGTCTGTCATATGTGGCACATTGTAGTAGATAAGAGAAGATTTGTGTGCAGCTATAAGGAAGTTTCTATCTTAACCCTGTGCTGTACCTGACGAGCTGGAACTTGATGGCCTGTTTCTTCACTGTGGCAGGCCTGGTGGGGTTGGGAGGCAACTCAGAAAGCTCCACAGTGGGCGGATTCTGGGGGAGAAGGAACAGACAGTAAGGTTAGTCACAGAACAGGAACATCTTTACATCAGTTTAACTTTAATAGTGTATGGCAACTTAATAGAACGCCTTTGAAGATGTTTAACATACCAGGTCAGGTCTGTATCTTTTGCTCGATGATTCAAGCTCATTGTCACCAGCTCTCTTAGTGCTCTGTGAGTTCACAGGAAACTGACTCTTAGAGTTGGACTTGGAGCATGAGTCTTTACTCTCCTGAGGTGTGGTGACTGCGGACACTGCAGGCAATTTGTTTGTTACAGCCATCGGTTCCTGTACAGAACAAAAAAATATTTTTGTATAGTAGCAATTTTAGTAAGAGTTTGCTTGGTCTCATCATTTTGATTTACCACAAGTACTAAGCATGTTAAAGGAAGAGGAAACAAATATATAAATAGCTAACTCACTGCTGGCTGTAGCTTCTTATTTACTCTTTCAATCTTAAATAAGCCGCAGCCTCACATCAGAAACAGTTCAAACTAATTTATTTTCTCATCAACAATGCATGGAAGGGGTTGGCATACCTTTTCAGCTCTGCACTTTTTAGGTGCCACGTCAGACTCAAAGCAGACTTTCCTCTTGGCTGGTTGACCTCTGCTCACCGGTGGTCTGTGAGGCTGCAGAACATTGGTCAGTGTGGACTTTGGTGTAGGTAAAGCCCTTTTCTTGTCTTTTCTTTCTTTTCTTTGATATGAGGAAGATAGGGTCATTCCCTCCTCGTAGATATGAGAGCGTTCTGCCAGGCGGTAGACTGTAGCAGCACAAAATAAAAATATCATCCATAATGTCACAAAACACTGCTCAATTTCTACTGAATTCAAAAAAGGAAAACATACTCATATCGCTAAAGGACAGGAGATCATAGGTCAGGTCTATATCTTTAGACATTTCCGTGTTGATGAGGAAGCCAATCTGCCACGTGGTGCTCAGTCCTCTGAAACAGACAGAAATACAGAGCAATGAGATGACAAAGTAAAAGACATCTAACCACCAGATTAACAAGCCAGTTTATCAAACTTTTGACTGTAAACTGAAAGTAAATTTATAGCATCAATTAGCTGATAGAAAAGAGTAATGGCTTAGATATGAATAATATTAATTTAAGGGCTAAGTGTCCTTACTTGTCATTTTCATTTGTGGGCCCAGTGGTGGACTGTGAGTTGACATGGGCCAGGGAAATGGTGACGTTCTTCTCGAGTGTACCCACCAGGTGCCGTAGTTTGGACTCCACCAGGCCAACCCTGATGAAGTGAACAAAACACAGTTTTCAGAAAGAAGAAAGCTCTACAGTAGGTGTAAATCAAATATTAAAACTGTTTTGTCCATCAAGGACAACCACAGGGTCTTGATGTACTTTAATAAGTATTTATTTTTAATGTATATGGGCCAGGGTAAAAAAAGATGTTCAGTGTATAATATGTTATATTATATGTTAACATGAAAAAAAACTAATAAACACAATGTTTAAAAATATAAGATATAAGATCTATTTTCCACAGAAATGTCTGCATTTATTCCAGTTGTACTTAAACTCAGCTTCTATTTTTCTTTGTGCACTCACCATTTAAGATGCTGCTCCTCTGTAGCTGAAGAAGCCTGCAGCAGAACGAAATGCCTTGACACAGAAGAGGGAGAACAATATCACAGCATTGTGCCTTTGAATACAGGCTGGAGTCTTACCACATTAATAATATTAATATATATATTAAACAAAATATTAATAATATTATTAATATCATAATATTAATCATATATCATGTTTTATATATAGCTTTTATGTTAGATATTTCTAATCAACCTTTTAATCAGGACAAGCTGATGACACCAAGAGTCACATCACTGAACAAAGATGGATACTAGTCTTCATGAAATCATTATAAACTTTAAATATTACCAATATAACCATCTAAAAAGATGTTGACAGTTTAAAAAAGTGAGGAGCTGTTGTAATAAATGTGTGTTTGTGGATTTAATGGCCAACAATACAATCAGAAGCAGTACACAACTTCTCACTGTCTCCAGCACTTCTTCAAACTGATAACTACATCATCAAGGATGCTTTCTGTTCTGACCTTACAACTAATAAATAATCCAACAACAAAAGTTCTGTTTTAAGTAGGCAAATTAAAAAAGATATCAGAACTCACGGTAGATTTATTCAAACAGGACAAACTAATAAATGCAATGGAAATTACTGAAACTCCAGACTGATCGAGGAACAACAAATTTAATTCGAACAGCACACATGAAGAGATTAAAAACTAAATCACATCTCCAACTATTAACTTCTGAAATCACTTGAACAAGCTTTGAACCATATTTTGAATTAATAACAACAAACATCAAAATCTGGTCTGGATGTCTATAAAACAATCAGTATGCAACTATTTATCACAAATAACACAAATTTAAGTTCAGTGCTGCTTGTTGAGGGTTTAAAGTAACAAGACCCAGTCTGCACCATCATTAAAAAACAGCATTTAACTATTATAATCAAGTATAAACTGAAGTCAGTCAAACAAATAATGAGTAATATATCTAAAAAATATATGTTATTTTTCAAGATTATTGAAAAAAAAACATTCAAGAATTCATGCTGGGTACAAAACATGGTAAATTTACACAACAAAACCATTTCAGTTACATTATGCAATGTACAGAGAGTCTGAAATATATTAATTCTTGTATTTTAAAACACAATGTGTAAAAACAGGTGACGTCTACATATTTCAGAGTAAGACATACAATACAGAACATTAAAAGGACAAAATGTGAACTAAAACATTTGTTTTTGATCAAACAGGAATCAACATTTTCACAGGGTTTACTTTTTACAACCAGGTACATTCAAATCTTCATTAAGAAAATCAAACATCAAATATAAAGCTGTGCCTTCTTTGGAGTCGTCATTAAATCATTTGAAAAGGCTTAAAGCATGAAGGTAGAGGATGAAAGTTTTATCAGGAAAAACGAGGTATATGTTTAAAACAAAAAAATAATAAACATGTGAGTATGTGGTATATATGACAATCCATATTTTCATCTTTGGGCAGCTGAATACATACTTGTACTTCCCAGCAAAGTCCAGTGGTTCAAAAAGTTTGGACCAGGGAGCTTTCTTGTCATGAATTTCTTCCGTGATAACAAGGCCTGTGAATGATGGAGGGAAAGCTTGTTGAAGTCTGAGTAAATCAAAATGCAAACTTTGTTTACAGAATAAAAACCTTGTAGTATTCTTGAAGTTATGAGTTTAACATGGTTTGAATAAATCTTGGCAGCAGCACAGTCACTGAAGCTGCACTGCCTGTTTCTGACAGACTGATTTTGCATCAGAGCAAACATGAAAGTTTTACATCAACTTTGTTACACTGAAGTTAGCTGGCCCACGATGCATTTAGCACTGTGAACATTCGATGGATATCAGCTGAGTGACTACATACCCCGTACAATCTCCTCCTTCATGATGGTAAATGTAGACGGACACACGTTGAAGCTGGTGTTTTGCTGGGGGTAAGCAGGGGTGATGATGGGCATCAAGTCCAAGCGATCACTTCGGTTGACCTGGAAATGCAGAAGAACACAACATGTTCAGTTTGCTTGTGCTTTTATGTAAATTTGATTTGATATAATGAATTGACTGATAAAATGATGCATGTGTGGCCTAAAATCCAAATCCTGCAGAGGTCTTACTATGGGATTCCAAAACGGAAGTTTATATCCGCAGTCCTGAACTTTCTTCAGAACAATGGGGACTGGCCAATTCCTGACAAAAAACACAAAAGATTTTTAGATCAACTGAACCTCATTTGCAATTTTTACAAAACATTCACATACCGTTACATTTTTACAACTGATATAAATGTACATTACATGTAAGTGCATACTAGACCTACTCATGATGAAGTAAGGTGACTCTGACTGCACTAAGATTTCAGTGTCTTGTGACTTCTAACTCAATTTTATTTATTTTTTTTATCCAGAAATGGGACAACTCACCATCTGGCGTAGACCAAGAAGAACTTCTTCACCAGGGTGGACGGTGCAGCATTTGGGTACAGCTGGCAGATCCTGGCCACCATTATGGCCCAAGATACGCCGCCCAAGAACCCCAGTGAATTTGAATAAATCTTCCGTCCTGTAGGGAAATAAGAGAATGAGAGAAACAATTAAGATCTCCAGTTCATGATGTTAATGTAAACAAAAGCCAGTCCTATATTGATTTAACCCAATTAAATATCATGCCTCTGAAATAAAAGTATAAGTATACTCATTTCACATTAAGATTATTACAAACATTCAAACATTCAAATTACAAACATTAATTCAATAATCCACCTGTTCACAGTCTTCAGTGACTAACAAGCTTAACTAGTGGCCAAATTTCAAATCAAATCAAAGCAAATCTGATTTAACTAGTAGTGTGTGTGTTTCACTCACTTTTGGCCCACAGCTTGATGGCTCTCAAAGCCATCTGAAAGTTCTCCACGTTGGGAACTTGGCGGAGGATCTCCTCTGAAACTCTGTAGCCTACAAAAAACAGAATCAGATTAACAGCGAAAGTGACATTAAAAAGGGTCAAACACGAATACAGAATATGGTACACTGTCACACATGACAAAAACATTTCCTGTGAGTACAGCTGCCAGGTACTAATACTGCAGGATTTACCAGCAGGTGTGTTCTTGCATCTGATGCTTACCATTTAGACTTCTGGCACAGCGCTGATCAATACCGTTAAACCAGCTGTCATCCAGCAGGTTTAAGTGATCAGTGATGCTCCGCCGTGGCACCTGGGCGAAAACTAAGTCCATCTAGAAAATAACGGGACCACAAAAAACGAGATTAAGACGTGCAAACAGAGCTTTGATGGAGGCACACTGCAGACAGTAGAGTTGTTACTTAATCTCAAGCCAAATTACCTCAATTCCATCAAAGGTCATTTTGATGACCGGGACATACGCGTCTTGAATTGCCTAAAGACAACAACATGGTCAGTTACTTGCATTAGAGAGAACTTATATGATGAGCATAGTATGATATATAATGAACCACTTATATGACTTACACGTATGTCTTTGACCTCCTTCTGAGACTTCAGTTTCTCGAAGAAGGAGGTAAAGAAGTCGTCGCGCTGAATGAATCCGGGGCCAACACAAAGGGCATCAATATCAGCACCTGTCAAAACAGCACAGATTCATATGAGAGCAAAGTCCGACATTTAAATGTGTCATTACGCTCTGAAGCACTCTGTGCACCATGTGCTTTCACAGGAAGTAACCCAGCACTGACAGAACCTCTGTTTGTGAGTCCCTTTGAATAAAAAGTGTCACTTTGAAATTTATGGCTCACATATTTATAACACAGCAACTTCACAGATACTAACCTGCTGTGACTGAACAAAGTTTGATCACATGTTATGAATCACATTAGTTAAAGTCATGAGTAAAAGTGAAATACAAGCTGCCACAGTCCTGACATGCACTCACAGCTGAGGAGAGAAAAATTTACCTTTTGAGTGAACTCCCAGATGATATGAGCCAAAGGGGTAGACCTTTCCACCAACTTTGGCTGTCACAATTTCAGGTACATTCTTAAATCAAAGGAAGTCATGTGACATATTTGAAATGTTCAGTGTCATATTTGGAATGTTTGGAATTACATACAGATACAGATACAGATGAAAAAGATGTCTTACCATTGCTTCGCACATTTCTGTGAGCCACTCCTTGTAGAGTGACTCCACGTTTTTGACAACTTTCTCTCTGCAAACGAAACATAAAGAGCATTTTCAAATATCATCATTTCTCTGAAGCAAAGCATACTGCGGTCACATCCATGTGTTGTATATGATTTGTGGCTTCACTCAGCGAGGATGTTGTTGTTTAACTGACTAACCAACTCAAGTAAGAGTTCTCAGTAGTGGCATAACATCCAAGTCACACACAGAACCTCACCAAGCTGTGTTAATTACAACATGAAAATAATGAGGTGGAAACAGATGTATCATACCTGTGGAGCTGCTCTGAGTTGTTCTCAACTGTTCCATTCACTATCAAGCACTTGAACAGCTCACTGGACTCGATCAAGTCACAGATTCCTGGCATGTCCAGGCTGATAATGTCAGTCACCCCAAAAATTTTGCGGGGTGCTGGGCCTGATGGAGCTTGGCTCTTAATTGGACTGATGAAAAAGGACATTTGCATGTTAGTGAAATTGTTATGAGGACACAGTACCAATACTAGTACAGTAAAGAGTGTTCATTACAGACAGTGATCAGACAGAAGAAACTTGAGACTTACACAGACATAGTAGCGACGTTAGTTGATTCTTTGTGGTTGAAATCAGAAATATTTTTCTTCTCTCTTCTATCACAAGATGTCCGCTCTGTGAAGTTCTCACTGTGTGTTTGTCACTTATAGATCATAGGCTTGGAACGAGCGTCACTAAGACTTCCATTCTGGAACCGAACCAGTGGATTCGAGCCCACAGGTGAATGTCACGTGACCCGGAACCGTGCGGGTTTTAGTCGTTTCAGTCCAAATAGAAATGGTTTTGATTCGACTTGTGCTTTTAGTGAAAGATATTAAAACTAAAACATCAGTCCGTTTGTTTGTCACTGCACCCATTATATTATTATTATTATATTCATATTTTGGAGTGTTATGATGAACTTTGACTAAAAGTAGATCTGACCCTTATTGATCACGTTACAACGACATCGTTTTTTTATTTGTATGGCATGGCAGAAATACGTTTCTGTATAATAACAACCACAAATGAACTTTCAGTTAAACGTGGTGACAAGCAAGAAAACATCCAGCAGCTAAAGAGCTCTGGAGATGGTAGAGACGAAAAGAGATTTAAAAAGTTACATTTGTCAGGAAAGCTGTCACGCTGACGCTAATGTTGCTCTGTAAATCCACCATGTATCAGTGTTGTGTTCCAGGTTGTTTCCACTGCCCCCAAGTGGTCATCAAAGAGAGAGAGAGAAGTACAAGGCCGTGGAGTGTTTAGATTGCTGCTTTTAAACTGAATACAGTTAAAATATCAAACTGAAACCAACCCAATGCAGCTGCATGTTATGTTGATTTTAAGACTCTAGTCCATTGCATCTATGCAAACCATACAAATTAAATTTAATTATATGAAATCAACAGTGCTGGATAGTAACTCAGTACATTTACATATGTTTCACATATACATGTACAATTTCTGAAGGACCGAACGGTGATACTTGCCAAATTGGCCAAAAAATGTTTTTGTGGGTGTGAACACATGGAGAGATGATTTCTTCGTCACAGATACTAATTCCCGTAAAGAACAAGGAAAAGCTTATTTTCTAACAGTTTTTGCAAGAGCTTGGTTTGTGCGATTAATTTTACCGGTCTTTGGAAGAAGCAGGAATACACTGAAAACTGAAAACATGCAAACACAACACAGACAGGCCCTGCTGCACAAAATAAAGGTCTTCATTATATCATAAGCTTTAAATATGACCAATCTAACCATCTTAAAAGATGTTGACTGTTTTAAAACGTGTCATATAATGAATCTGAGTTTGTGTGTTTAATGTTGAATCTTCTGTCTACTGTCTGCTAATAATTACAAGCCTGCACAGTCAATAAAAAATCTAAATAATCGTCATTTACACAATAAAACCATATCAGTTAAGTTGTGCAATGTAAAAACAGGTAAAGTTTATGTAATTCAGATTAAGACATACATTACAGAACATAAACAGGACAAAATGTGAACTAAATCATTCAAGTCATAAAACTCACATTTTCAAATTCACCCTCAGTAAATGGTTTGCAGTGCTTTGCAATCAGCGTTGCGACCTCATAGCTTGCCTTTGTTGCATTTTTATTCAACTTACTGGTTCTTGTGAAAAAGTCTTGCTGTGCCGTTAAACCAGTTTACAGTTGCTTCAATGTTTCATTGCGTTTGTTCCCAGTTAGCTTGTCGTCATTAGCATGTTTCATCTGGTAGTGCCTCTTTATATTGAACTCCTTGAACACAGCCACAGTGTCCTGGCAAATTAGGCAGACGCAGTCGTTTCTAAACTCAGTGAAAAAATATTCAGATTTCCATTTGTCCTGGAAACTTTGGGCATGTCTGCTCTATGTCATTACTGAGCTACTGTAATGTTACAGACCTCAAGGGCTCGCAAGGCCCGAAACATATTGAAAGAACATAAAAACAAAAGTTGTCACCAAACCAATAATTTTATTAATTCAAAAACCACCAAAATATTTCCTCAAGAAAACAAAACAAAAGGGTTGGAGGTTCCTGGCCGTCGTACCCAGCATCCACTCCGAGCGAGAGCGAGAGAGCGAGAGAGAAGGGTTGGGGAGAAACAAAAACACCCATACACAGTTCTTCCTGGCCACACGTAACACCCCCACCCAGAGCTTGTGAACAGGCGGGGATGGACACAGAGACCAAGGAGGAAGGAAAAATGGTCACAAGTCATCAACAACGCGACAACGTGTCGGCCAGGATGTTATCCCGCCACTTCACATGCTTAATAACAATGTTCCAGGACTGCAGGAAAAGCGCCCAGCGCATCAACCTCTGGTTAGTGTTCTGCATCTGATTAACAAAAACTAAAGGATTGTGATCCGTGTACACAACTGTTGGTGATTTTGCAGAACTCACATAAACCTCGAAGTGTCTTAGAGCCAGGATCAAGGCCAACGCCTCTTTCTCAATGGTAGAGTATGCCCGCTGGTGCTTGTTAAACTTTTTGGAGAAGTATGAGATGGGATGTTCAACCCCATCCATGCCCTCCTGGAGCGAACAGCACCTGCATCACTGGCATCGACAGACAACTTAAACGGACGGTCAAACACAGGGGCAGACAGGACCGGAGCAGTACTCATCAAAGCCTTAATGCATTCAAAAGTAGGGATCGACCGATACGGGTTTTTTGATGGCCGATGCGATACCGATTTTTTCCCCATGGCCCATGGCCGATACCCGATTTCCGATACCCGATTTCCGATACCGATATGGGTTAAAAAAAGTTTAAAAAATGACAAATATTCCAGGTCTCAAGTTAAAAATAAATAGCCATTTATTTATAATAACATGAATAACAGGAAAATGACAATCATGTCTGAAGCCCATTGAGCATTTTTTTTTTTAAGTGTCTGCTTAATGCTTATACAGTATTATATCCACTTAAAAAGGAATAGCCCACATACTTCGGTGCTTTTATTCATTTTTATTTATTTAAAAAATATATATTAGTTTGGCTTGACACATTCAAAGGACTGTGGCTTGACAGTGGCAACAGAGCTTGACTGCACATTTGAGAAATGTTGGGGATGACACAAAGATTATTTAGAGTAAATGTTTAGGCATATTTTACAACTGTAGGCCTATATTGTACTTGATATACCATTGCCTTTGAAGCAGGCAGTGACAGTAAATAGCCTGACTTGATCATCATCCGCATTGCAAAGTGAGTGAATGAATTGTAGATTTGTCACTTTAAAAAAAAATAAATAATGGGCACACCATAATTTGTTTTAGTTGTGGAGAAACAAAACCTCGCTGCTTGCCCCCTGCTTTGTTTCAGGAAGAGGGGAGAGGGGCGGGACAAATCACAACAATCTCCCTTCGACATTGTCTTAGTTAATATCAAATCCCACGCCACCTCTAACTCTAACGAAGTGTACCCTTATATTGCACACAATATGCGTGGCGAGTTACGTTTAGGAGGGATTTAGAAGTTTATTCAGTGATAATCACTCGCATGCCATTATTGCTCCCGCGGTGTCGACATGCACTGACACGGCGCTACCCCATGTGTTGAAAAATATTCCCGTACGTAAGCTAAAGTAGTCTATGGCTTAGCAAGCCTCTTCTCGAAACCCCAAAACGTTTCATTAGGTCCTGGACTGTTGGGTTCGTTGTGCAGTTATCTGATTACAGCAACTGTTCCGCTACGCGCTGATCACTTTTTCTCGCTCCTTCAGTCTCTCCCTCACGTGCGTGCACACTCACTCACACACACACACACACTGGGCTGCTTCACCGGTGTTCGCCGGTTTAACTCCTGCAAACGCCGAATTGACAGTGACTGATAACAACACCGACTTCATTTGAACTTTAAACTGCGGGTGATTGCATCATAGCCTACTCTTAGTGTTACAGCTCCCTAGTTTAGGTTGGCAGTTTAAATGCGACGCACTTAAACAGCATTCCCGTTTTTTTCGACTCACTTAATGACTTTCAGGCACACGCATGCTACTGTATGCAGTGCAATGCCATGTGCATACTATGCTGCGGGGGCTGCAGCAGCGTGCATAGCGGGTCTTCACAGAGCTGCCCTTGAACGCCTGTCTGTAAATGACGCTGGATGCGTATCGGCCGTAATCGACCGATACACCTAAACAACGCTAATATCGGCCCGATATATCGGCCGGCCGATATATCGGTCGACCCTTATTCAAAAGCACGCTGACAACCCTCAGAGCAGTGAAAACACACCTTCAGACTCAACAGGTCTGTGAGGGGAGGCAGCCACCGCAGAAAAGTTTTTAGAAAAACTACGGTAGTAGCCAGCCATCCCAAGAAAACGGCGCAGTTCCCGCCGTGAACTGGGGACAGGGAAAGAAAGCATAGCCTCCACCTTGGTGTGCACGGGTCTTACTTGGCCCCGACCAACCACCTTGCCCAAGTAGGTCACTGTCGCCTGGCCAAACTCACACTTAGCGAGATTTAAAGTTAAATTGGGATCACGCAAACGCCCGAACACCATGTACAGTTGTTGAATGTGCTCGCCCCAAGACCCGGAATACACAATATCATCCAAATATGCTTCACAACCAGAGAGACCCGACAACACAATATTCACAAGACGTTGGAAGGTCGCTGGTGCATTGCGCATACCGAACAGCATTACTGTGTACTGAAGGAAGGCATCAGGAGTCACAAAAGCGGAAATTTCTTTCGCCCGAGGAGTCAACGGCACCTGCCAGTATCCCTTCAACAGGTCAAGTTTTGTCACATATCTGGCACCACCAACATGATCCACACAATCCTCAACTCGGGAAAGAGGATAGCAATCTGGCCTAGTGACACCATTCACTTTCCTAAAGTCTGTACAGAACCGGTCCGGACTATCAGATTTAACAGCCAGCAGGCAAGGGGAACTCCAGGGACTACAGCTGGGTTCAGCAATGCCATGTCCCAACATGTAATCCACCTGCTTCTGCAAGCGCACACGTTTGTCTGGGTTTACTCTGTACGCATGTTGCTTAATCCGGATCGAATCACCGACATCATGTTGCAGCACATGGTTCTGGGAAGGCACATCAGAAAACAACGACATATGAGAAGAAATCAAACGGACCACATTCTCACTCTGAGATGGCGACAGATGCGAAAAGCAACCATCAAGATTAGCCAACAGTTCAGAATTCTTCAAACGCCTGTGAACAACAGCGCTGGACAGAACAATGTCACCATCAAAATCCACATCCTTAGATGCATCAAGCAGATCAGCACCGGATAGCGCCACAGCACTCTCAGCCTGATCAATAACTTCAGCACCAGACAGCGCCACAGACGTCAGCACAGTAGGAGATGGTAAAACAGACCCTCGCTGCAGGTAGGGCTTCAACATGTTAATATGACAAAGCCGACTTCGCTTCCTGCGGTCCGGGGTTGTGACCACATAGTCACGTGCACAAACCTTCTCCCGGACAACACAGGGCCCACTGTAACGTGCCTGTAATGAGCCAGGGTCGGGCAACAGCACCAACACCTTGTCACCAGGGCTGAAACTACGGCTCTGCGCATCTTTATCGAACCAATACTTCATCTTGCCCTGGGCAACAGCCATGCTCTGTTTAGCTAACTCACAAGCACGATGACGTTTAGACCGAAAATCACACAGTCGAGCAAGTTCTGTGGTTCAGCATTACCAACCCACTTCTCATGCAGCAGTTTAAACGGACCACGCACCGTATGGGCAAACAAGCAAGTGGACACCTTCGTCCCAATCCTTACCATACTCCAGACAGTAAGAGCGTAGCATAGATTTTAGGGTCTGGTGAAACCGCTCGAGCGCACCCCGACTCTCCGGATGGTACGCACTAGAATAACAGCGCAAAAACCTTGGACATAAAATTGGTCCCTTGGTCTGTCTGAACCACCCGAGGCAACCCAAACAAAGAGAAAAACTTAGTTAATGCTTTAATGACTGCAGAAGCAGTGATCTTACGGAGAGGGATAGCCTCAGGAAAACGGGTGTTAGAACACATGATGGTTAAGAGGAACTGATGACCAGCTTTGGTACGGGGAAGAGGGCCTACACAATCTACAATGACATGTTCAAAGGGCTCCCCTACCACAGGAATCGGGTAGAGGGGAAACGGGGGAATGGTTTGATTGGGCTTACCAGAAAGTTGACACACGGCAGGTCCTACAGTGATGACGCACATCGGCCTTAAGACCCGGCCAAAAAAAAAAATAACGTAACACTCTGTCATATGTTTTATTGACCCCAAGATGGCCAGCCAAAAGATTATCATGGGCCAGCTTTAGAACTTCTGGTCGAAACAGCTGCGGAACCACAACCTGCTTCACAATCCCCCAATCATCTTGAGAATCAAAACGTGGTGGCACCCATCTACGCATCAACACACCGTCTATCAGAAAATAACTGGGAGATCCACCCCCAGCTTTTATCATCCGAACCCACAGCCGCAAAAAGAAAAACCAGCGTAGGATCACGCTGCTGTTCAATAATAAGCTGTTCACGTGACATGGACAATTTAGTTCCTGCCACCTCTAACGGAGAATGGGGAGATAGCGGAGGGACAGAAACTGGGTCTGGGGAGGGAAGGGCTGGCAACGCTGGTGGAAGAGAAACCGGGTGTGAGGAGGGAAGGCTTTGCAGCGCTGACAAACTGTCCTCAGCCATAAAACTGTCACTCAGCTCCACTTCCCCATCACTGGACTCAATCTGCAGCTGGCATTGCTTCGCTGCCATAGCACGAGTAATAGCGCAGACGGAAAACACCCCTGGAAACTTTTCCACCAACTCATCTGGACACTCAGACCGGGGTACTGCTGTTACTTCAGGATTAAGCAGCACCTTTCCCCCTGCTAAATCGTTTCCCAGAATGAAAGACACCCCCCCGACAGGAAACTCATCACTGACGCCAACAACAGGCCCTGTGACCAACTCTGAGTCCAGATAAATGGTGTGCAAAGGAACCCCCACAAACTGCATCCCAAACCCACGGACTAACGCAGCCGACTCAGTTGATGATTTCTCAGGCAGAGGTAACACCCCACTCAAAATAACAGACTGAGAGGCTGCACTTTCCCTCAGAATAACAGGAACTTTTGGACTATCAGACGTCAGCGGGACCGCCCCCTTCATGACGAAAGGTAAAAACACATCGTCAAGCTGCCGTGGAGACTGCTCAGGAGGGGAGCGTGAGACAGACAAAGTGGGAGCACTATAGGACTGACTCAACGAGCTCTCAGTTTTTAACAAATTAACAGCCTTAGACTTGCCTCTTTTGTTTAAACCAAAACAATAACTGTATGTCCACGCTTCTTGCAAAAGAAACAAACCCTGTCACTTTCCTTAACTCCAGCATTCTCCCTAACACCAGGCTTTGCACTGGCATCGCCATTCATTTTCTGGACCACAGGGGCCCTGGGTGCAGAGAAAATGCAGTCCAGAGCACTGCGGCCTATAAGAACTATCCCTATGTGTGAGGACATACTCGTCAGCAAGCACTGCTGCCTCAGAGATTTTCAACACTTTACGATCATTAATGTGTCACAATTCGGTCAGGCAAACAATTTTGAAATCCTCCAACAACACCAACTCCCGCAGAGCAGCAAAATCAGCAACATCCAGAGCATGACACCAACGATCAAACAACACTTCCTTCTCATGGCTGAATTCTACATATGTCTGTTCAGACTTCTTAAAACGGAGGAACCTCTGGCGATATGCCTCGGGCACCAACTCGTATGCCTTAAGCACCGCTTCCTTGACACGATCATAATTCAAACTTAAATCAGACGGCAAAGATGCATACGTATTCTGGGCTTTGCCTGTGAACACACATTGCAAAAGCAAAGGCCAAACCTGTTTGGGCCAATGCAAGGACTCAGCTACACGCTCAAACAGGGTGAAGTACTTGTCAACAACTTTTTCATTAAAAGACGGAACAAAACGGATGCATTTATTGACATCAAAATCACTAGGGGAGGAGGGAGGGGGAGGCTGAGACGGAGGGTTTTGTTGTAACTCCAATTCTTTCAGACAAATCTGCCTCCTCTTTGTTTCCTCCTCCATCCTCCTAACCTCCAGCTCACCAAACAACTCCTTCTCTTTGAGATCTAAATTGTGCATCTCAAGCTCCAACTCCTTGAGACGTACCGCTTCACCTCCATCTGAACCTGCAACAACAGCTTTCAGAGTCACATCACTCAGTAGACCCTTCTTAGTTAACAGACAAGAGTTCAGCTTTCATAACCTGCTTTTTCATCTGCTTGGACAGAGGAACTTCAAGAACAGTAGCCAAAGAAATTAACTGTTCTTTAGTGCAATAGTGGAACTGCTCCAATGTTGGATGAGCAACAAACTCCTCCACACTGAATGCCATTGTGAACAAACACACAAGGGGTGAGGAAGAACAAAAAACAACCACTCACCTACCTACTTAAAAAATCCACCCAAAAAAAAAAACACGCCAAAAAAAAAAAAAACACGGTGGCCCTAAACGTACCGGTCGCAAAACAGACAACCACACAGCTATCTATACAAAGCAGCCTACCCTGGATGACAAGTGCCACTACACACGTCACGACACAAAGCATGTGCAACAAATCACAAGCCAAAAAACATGTGTCGCGACAACAAAGGCACACCACAAAGTCAACCGGATACAACGCACCACTTATAGACATGGCACTCAGTTGGAATCAACAAAAAGCTGAAGACCAACTCGAAATGGACGAGCCCCCAAATATGTTACGGACCTCAAGGGCTCGCAAGGCCCGAAACATATTTAAAGACAACATAAAGACCAAAGTTGTCACTAAACCAATAATAATTTTTTATTAATTCAAAAACAACCAAAATATTTCCTCAAGAAAACAAAACAAAAGGGTTGGAGGTTCCTGGCCAAAACAAACAAAACGAGAGAGAGAACACTGAGCCAGCCAACGGCCGTCGTACCCGGCATCCACTCCCAAACTAAACCTACCTAAAACCCACTACCTAAATGAAAAGGAAAAGGCCGAAAACAGGACTACCAAGGAACCCCTGAACCAAAGCTAAAATAACAAAACCCAAACGGCTCCGGGCATGGGGAAACCAGAGCCTCACCTTCTCACTGGATCACCTGCAGGGAAAAAAAAATAGAGAGAGAGACAAAGAGAGAGACACCTTCTTAAGTCAGCTCATGCTGACGAGACAATGAGTCTCACCTGAGGTCTCCTCTGTGCACAGAGAGAGAGAGAGAGAGAGAGAGAGCGAGAGAGAGAAGGGAGAAAAAAGGGGTGGGGAGAAACAAACACATACCCATACACAGTTCTTCCTGGCCACACGTAACATGTAAACACATCTATCATGCTGTTTTTGTAGAAATCAAACTGACCTTGACGTGAACCGTGGGTGTTCTAGAAGCCCTGAAAAAAACAAATAAGCATAATTTGATTTCCCCTGCCATGATAAAAACGTCATTTCTTCCATTTGATTGACTTCAGTATAACTCATAATGATCCAGAGTTTTTATTGTGGCTGACTGATGTCTCTTAGCCCACGGATAATGCTCTGTTATTTTGCCTCCTGGACAAATGGTTAGGGGAACAGCAAGTTATTAAGTCTGTAAGTCTGTTGTCTTTTCTGCACAGTCAACTTTGAATGTGAACAGTGTTATCCTGTCAGCTCGGAGGTTACATAGTCAAGAAGTTAAGTTTGCAGTAAGTAGAAGCAATCTGCTTTCTCTGAAAAAGAGTTCAGTGACATTGTTTCCTGAACATCACACTCCAGTGCAAGTATTTTTATTATTGTAGCTCACAGGTGGAGTGAATTGTATTTTGTGTTTATAGCACAAATAGCCTGCTGGTATGTAGATGTGAGCTTGTGTTTTATGGTGGGGATGGCATTCTAACAATGAAGCTGTTTGTTTTCTGTCTGCTAAGATAGAAGCAGTGGGACTGAATGAATCAAATGCAGTGTGCTGATGACTGCTAGTACTGCCTCTGGTATTGTTTTTGTGCACTGGTGCCCATTGATCCTGAGCTGAACCCTCTCACTGTCCTCTACTGGCTTTAACTCACTAAAGGCAACAGTTCATAATGGCTTAAAGATGAAAACTTTTTTTATACCATGCATTGGTGTACCATATTAATATAAACTATAAAATATATGCTTTAGGATATATACAGTGAATGAATACGTTATAATATATTATGAATATATACAGTATAAGCAGCAAGTACAGGTAGATGAACATGTATTGTACAGTACAAACAGTTCTTGCTGCGGCAGCCCAGGGTTCGAATCCGACCTGTGGCTCTTTCCTCCATGTCGTTCCCCGTCTCTCTCTCCACACATTTCCTGTCACTCTTCAGCTGTCTCTATCAAATAAAGCTTGAAAAAAATATAATAAATATAACAACGCCCACAATACAGCACTTAGATGCTTCAAACACCAGCAGTGAGAGGAGAGCGGTTTAATTTCCTCCTGGGCTCAGTGATCAGTGAAATTTACCTGATGTGTTGACTGTCAGCAATACGCATTGTGTTTCAAGATGGCAGCCCGTTCATTCCGATGAATCACACTCACCCAGCACGTACAGTACACTTCTTAAGGCAGCATTTAGATTGGATTCTTTCTGTGGTTCTACCTGACTGACAGGTTGCACACATCATACGAGACAAAAGTTACATGGAAATGTTAATAAATACATCTTGGATATAGGTTATATATGACCGTATATACTGGTAGACTATAATGGGTTAGGGTTAGGAAGTACTGTGATGTGATGTGTAGAAGTACTTTTATTTTATTTTGAATCCACCAGATAAGCCAGAAACAGACAATTTTGCACTTTATATTGAGAATTTACCACTGTGGTCACGTCAGGGCTTTCATGTCACCAAATGAGCCACTAGAACAGCGCTTTCTTATTGTTCCACCTATCAGGAGAAAAAATGAGAGTGGCTCTCTACAGCTTGTGGCTCAAAGTCACTGTATATTCTGTGCAAGTAGTTCACTACTTGCAGTAATCAGTGCTTACCAGCTTATTGCAATAACTCATCAACATATGAAATGTCAACACAGTACAGAATTGTCACTACAGAAAAGAAATCAGAGCCTCCTGCACTGTCTTCTTGTTATTATTCAGAACAGAGCACCTGATCAGCACAGCCTGCTGAAACACGATTGCCCTGTTAGAGAGTTAAATGATGTAAAGGGGAACGTAGTCAATCCTGTTAGCCAAGACGTGATTTGTGAAACCTGCAGAGAATATTTGTTCGGTCAGGCAGAGTAGAAGTGCGAGTAAATGCAGGAGATAGCAACCCATACATTAACTTTATACTGCACAGTATTTTACCAGTGTTGAATAAATAATAGACAATAAATGTCAAAATCTACATGATTCAATGGCACTTGACTTGATAGCCTCTTATAAGTTCATATAAGGTCATTTTTAAGGTCATTAAAACAACAACCATTTCATCTTGCTGACATTGTGTGTATGTGTGTGTATTGTGCACACATGCTCTCACACACGCACCCACTATTGCTGTCACTAATACACTCATGAAACATGAAAATATGCGACGCCCATCACAATGAGACAACAACCAACACAGCAGACTCTTCATCCTGCCATAGTAGCCCCACCCACAACAACACAGGCTCCCCAGTCATCAGCATCTCTCCTTGCGCATCTCCGGTGCCGTCAGAGGCAGGTGGGGACCTGAGGAAGGAGCCCATGAATATCTACAACCTGAACGCCATCATCAGAGACCAGGTCAAACACCTCCAGAGGGCTGTTGACCGCTCATTGCAGCTATCTAGGCAGAGGGCTGCAGCCAGGGAGCTGGCACCTATGCTTGATAAGGACAAGGAGCTGTGCATGGAGGAGATACTCAAACTGAAGTCCCCGCTTAGTACCAAGAGAGAGCAGATAGCCACACTCAGGCTGGTGCTGAAGGCCAATAAACAGTATTCTAAGAAAAATGTCATGTCCATTCAAACTAAAGTAAATGATGCAATATCTTGGGTAAACCAACAATGCAAGAACAAAGTGTGAAAGTAATAATATGATTAATCTTTATGTTTCAGACTGCTGAGGTTGCACTGGCAAATTTGAAGAGCAAGTACGAGAACGAAAAGGCGATGGTGACAGAGACCATGATGAAGCTGAGAAATGAGCTGAAGGCCCTGAAAGAAGATGCTGCCACCTTCTCATCTCTCAGGGCCATGTTTGCCACAAGGTGAGAGGGGAAATATATGCTCACTAAGCTGGGAATGTTAAAAAAATTGTAACTTCCCTAAAAACATAGGTAGGGAACTTGCATGTGTTCGACAAAAAAACTGCTACTGAATGTTTCTTTTCTTTTCTTTCTGTAGATGTGATGAATATGTTACCCAGCTTGACGAGATACAGAGGCAGCTGGCTGCAGCAGAGGATGAGAAAAAGACATTGAACTCCCTCCTGCGCATGGCCATTCAGCAGAAATTGGCCTTGATCCAACGGCTGGAGGATCTGGAGTTTGACCACGAGCAGACCCATCGTGGCCGTGGCGCTAAAGTACCCAAGATAAAAAGCAGCCCGTCCAAAGTAAGTCGCAGGGGAGTCTTCACAGCTCCCTCCAGCCCCACCAGGCTTCACAGCCACTCCATTATCACCACCCCACACCCTGAACACCTCCCTGACCCTTCGTAGCCCTCCTTCTGTAGAGCTAACCGCCTGTCCATCCATGTCTGCATGGACTTTTGACACACTTTCTGAAACAATCCAGACCTCAACCCCGCCTAACACCAGTTGTCCTAATTTGTCTCTAGTCACCCAGCCTCTCATGATTGACCCTTACTGGCTAACCTTAGAGTTCAGACGTCTCATTTATTCAAGACAAGACATAGGTCAACTATCCCCATCTCACAGCACCAGTAGGCCCGTCTCAGTATCTCCTCACCTACTGCGAAGGCGATGAGTCACCGTCATCTCCACACCCAGCACCAATAACACAATGTACACAATTCCCAGAAGCTTCTGGATTAGGTGGGATACAGAGAAATATATGCAATTTGCACAGGATCACTGATGTGTTATCTGCTTGCAGTGCAATACTTTGAGAATCATTTTTGTGTATAACTTTCCATTGTTTATACCTCTTACTTCAGGTTTAGCTTCACGCAGTCATCAAAGGGCAGTTCTCACCAGTGATTTTACAGAGTGCAAGGCTCATCCTGAGTCTCTTATTTCCTTTCTATGAGCACAAAGCTCTCTTCATTTTGTTCTCAAGACTGCCAAGTCTGCATAAATGCTGACCTTCACAATGAGATAACAACAAATTATGCAGTAATGACTTTTTAATTTTCATTTTTCAATGTCTACCACCACCTGCTGAATGTTTAGTTGTCTTCTCGTTTCATTTAGTCATTTCACTCTCTCTCACTCACTCATCACACATCTCAAAGGGTTTCGGGTGAAATTTATGTAAATGAAAAAGTTCATGCTACAGTGATATTCTGTCTTGAAAGTAAAGCACTTAAGTGGAAAGGTGTAATGGTCATTTCTTCATCTCAAACAATGGATTGAAACAAAAGTTAACAACAGTGTGTGTATACCACAACTAAACATTTGAATGTCTCAGTAACTTGTCATGTGACCTTGAGCATCGACTACAGCTCGGCGAGACGTCTCATGCTGTTCACAAGTGGAATTATTCCAACCTGCTGATGACACTCTGTGACACTCACACACAGTATACAGAGAGTACTACAGCAAAGAAGAGAATCATTTTTATTTTTAATTATTTTATATTCTGTGGTGAGAAGTTGCCACTGACCTTGGACCCAGCCAGAAAGGCCACACTTCCACAGACTCAGCTGCACTGAAGGTCTCAAACGGCTTGGCTACCTGCTGAACAGTGAGCCAGCCCGCTCCACCTCCTGTACAGTTTTATGATGTGAGCGTAGATGGAGACAAGCACCTTTAGTTTTATGCTGCTCTAGACTTGACTTTAGTTGATGAGGAAATGAGGCCACACATGATCCAACTTGGCCACCTTGACCTGTGACAAACCTGTTATTTATGTATTAACGGGAGCAGACACCTGCGACTGTGGCACACAGAGATTGGGCCCACATAGAACGTGGATGTGGACTTAAAGTCTGTGGACTGTCATGGTGGTTTATTAATCTCTGGTGCAACCAGCTCGACAGTATTTCACAAAACCACCCACATCACTTCTGCTATAGGAGCTGTAAACTGCTCATTCACTGTTCATTTAGAACTTTCTTCTTTGTCTACAATAATAATAAAGATGAGAGATGTTGATGATCTCGTTCTGACCTTGTTAAGCTAGTAGTTGGGTAGATATTAAACACAAATCAACAAAAGAGTAAATACATTTCTATATAAACAGAATGACATCATTCAGTAAATGATTTATTATTTGAGTTACATAAACAGGCGTCTTCCTGTCTTCACACTCCTTTGTCAAAGGACGCAACATGATACTTCACACACATTTCTCATTTTATCTATATATATATATTCTCAGGTCATTTTAAGTTTACACCTTATTTACTCTTTAGAGCCTCCCAGTATAATTAACTGGAGTTCATCATAGGAAGCATAGTGCATTAATATTGATATTATGCTAATATTTACATTAACAGAAAAGTCAATATCATGGTGATATATACATGTCACCTTTTTCAGACAGTCTGGATAAGATAAGGGACCGCACCCCTTTAAGCACATTGTTTGTTTACTGGTTTTATGATGTAATTTCAGTGTCAACAGTACGATCATATGCAGCGTCAGGTGAGGTGAACACACCTGTAACCAGTTGGCTAATCACCGTCATCACTAAGACAGCAGCGTGCTGGACCTGTGAGGAGGAGGTGGAACAAACACGTCCAGACAGCAGCAACTACGAAGCAGACGCCGATTATTTCTTACAGTGTTAAATCAGAATCAGCGAGTTAGTTCATATATACATATACACATATATAGGCTGCTATGGCTGCATCTGTTGCTATGTGAATGTTCAGTGTAGGAAGCAGATTATTTCCTGTCCCTTAATGAAACAAACAGTTTCTCTCAGTTTTTTCAGAGATAATGTCTCTTTTTACACATCAACAAAAATCATACCTTGCAATAAAGGTCAGACATAACACATTAGCCATTAGAGATATTTTTCTAAATATTAAAAACATTTATTGCAGTTTGTCACAGTTGTTTTTGATGAGTTTTCCACATGAAACTCTTTAATACTTGTGTTAAATGTAGGATGGACATTTCACTGTGTTGGGCATCTTCTACATTTATGTTATTTCATGCAGAGTTGTCACAGTCTCGATGGACATCGTCTGCCCAGTTAGAAAATGTCGGGATGTTTGATGTGCAGTCATTTTTTTTTCAACATGGAACTTTCACACGCGACACATTTAGTGACTCTTTCAGAACTTTATTGTATGAGTCAGGGTGGAAACAGCACTGAGACCCAAGATAACAATAAACCATGTACACATGTGTGAGACATCAAAATCAAAGCAGTCTAATATCTGTGACCAGCGTATAGCACCAGTACTGCCACCACAGCATGACTCACATGGATCTCACTTAAGGCAGCTGGATTGTTGTACACTCACCACCCAAACAGCCAGGGTGGTGTCCATCATTCTATAAGAAATATGTCATCCAAACAATGCCAGAATAAAATGTAAAGTATATTCATCATACCAGGAAGAAAAGTGTTGGTTATGTTCCATCCATCACAGCTGAGCCTGTCTTCTTACAGTATGTACAGTATGGACGTATGTGCGTGTCAGAGAGGTTAGGCTGGTATGTGCTGTACATTGTGTGTGTGTGTGTGTGTGTGTAGTGTCTATCGGTAGAGGTAATCAGCTTGTATGTTGGCAGCTATCTCTGGTTCCCACTTGTCTCCGTTGTTGAGGAGCTTCTCCTTGTTGTACAGCAGCTCTTCATGGGTTTCGGTGGAAAACTCAAAGTTAGGACCCTGAAGACGAGAAGGATGGAAAGACAGACAGAGAGGGGGCGGAAGAACCGGTAAGAAAGAGGACAGACAACACACCCAGGAAACTTTCTGAAGCACAATTAAAATGGCGACATCTGCTGGACGCCTACTGCTGTTGCATTGAGTCAGCTATAAGAGCCATCTTTTAACATGACATGAAAATCTGAATTTATTGTACACACACCTCTACGATGGCATCCACAGGACACGCCTCCTGACAGAAGCCGCAGTAGATACATTTGGTCATGTCGATGTCGTAGCGAGTCGTCCTCCTGCTGCCATCAGCACGAGTCTCTGCTTCGATTGTGATGGCCTGGACACACATAGTTGGTGATGAGGAGGGACACACACACACACACACACACACACACACACACACACACACACACACACACACACACACACACACACACACACACACACACACACACACACACACACACACACACACACACACACACACACACACACACACACACACACAGTATTTTCTTAGAGTTTTATTCGTGGCTTACAGAAACTGTACATATAATAATAATAATAATAATAATGCATTTTATTTCAGAGCGCCTTTCAACACCCAAGGACACTATACAAAGATAAAAGCAATGGAAATACAAAGATTAAAAAGGCAATACACAATAAAAAGCACAGGCTGTAAAATACAAAACAAAGAAATGATTAAAAGTCAAAGTGCATGGGCTAACTGAAACAAATGAGTTTTTAGTCTAGATTTGAAGAGGGGTAAAGAGTCAATATTGCGGATGTCAGGGGGTAGTGCATTCCAGAGTTGGGGAGCAGTGGGGACAGTAAGGAGGAGGGAGGAAGAGGAACGAAGGGAGCGAGAGGGAATAGCAGTGTGAAAAAGGATGGATGGCTTTAAAAGTTTGGAGGAGTATTTTAAAATGAATTCTGTGCTTAATGGGGAGCCAGTGGAGATGCTGTAGTACAGGGGTAATATGGTGAAATGAAGGGGTTCTGGTAATGATGCGGGCAGCTGAGTTTTGGACCAGTTGCAGCTTGTGAAGGGATTTGTGGGGGAAACCAAAGAGGAGGGAATTGCAGTAGTCAAGACGGGAGGTGACAAGGCTGTGTACAAGGATGGAAGAGGTGTGGGAGGAGAGGGAGGGGCGAAGACGATTAATGTTGCGTAGGTGAAAGTAGGCAGACCTAGTGATGTTATTAATGTGGGAGTGGAATGAAAGAGAACTGTCTAGGATGACACCCAAGCTCTTGGCCTGGGGAGGGGGGGAGTCACAGGTTTCACGATATTCACAGTTCGGACTTGTATAATCATACGTATCTGTGCAGTCTAGTGGACAGAGATAGGGCGCAGACACAAAAAGCACAGCGCACATATACATCATCAGAAAGTGCTAAGCTAACTTTAGCATTGTATTTAGCTAAATTCAGAAGCTACATGCTTATTCCTGTCTGACCGCTGATCATGTTTCACGTTTTGTTTCTACTGTTGTGATTACGTATTGTTCTTCACCTCCCTCGGTTGCATGTGTTACTTCCTTCTACGTCACATGCAGCTGTAATCTAATTGCTTGCACTTGGGGTCAGCATCGACAAGAGGTCAAAGTTGAGACCATTTAAACCTCAAGCTGTGTCCCAAGAACAACGCACTGCACCTCACCTCCCACATTCAAATTAAAACATCGGCACAGGCAGCGTTTACCAGCTAATCATATATGGGCAGTGTCTGTGTCTGACCTAAGCTACATATGGGGACACATTTCAGACAAAAGAGGTTAAATAGGGACAGCTTTTCCAAGTGGGAGACAAAAGCTGTGTCTTCAATTGCAATTAGTGGTCAGTGGTTAGGTCGAGGTTATGGTGATTCTGGGAAATGAATGCAAGTCTGTGTGTGTGTGTACCTGGGCAGGGCAGATAGCTTCACACAGCTTGCAGGCAATGCACCGCTCCTCTCCTGACGGGTACCTGATGTAACATAATTTTGTTACTGCACCAAGAGCTTCTTATATACAGTTATATACAGCATATACAGTCATTATGAGCTGCGGTCAACATAAACTGAGCTGCTAAGCCAGCCTTGATTATAGTTCACTCGAAATGTAGGTTTTAGGCACTTTCAGACAGAGCGGAACCCCACCAGGTATGTCTCAGAAGCATCTTGTTTTGATCGCGTTTAACTTGCTCAGATTTGGTCTTTTTTTTGTTTATGTGCTTTAAAATATGTAAATATGCTAAGTATTTAGATTGCTTCCCTCTTGGCTGTCTCTGCAGTTTGTACAGGGTGTTTTATTTTGACAATCAAGTGGATTATCTATGGCGTTTCAGTGTCTGACTTTCTGGCACTCAGCTGCTCTGTGCAGATTGAGGCGGGCTGCTTGCAGTGTCCATCGAAAATAGAACAGCATAGAACAGTATTCTCTGCGGAGCATCTGAAACAGACCGTGGCAGAGACTGGTGGGGTTTGTAACACTGACTAAAATGGCTGCAATTAGCTCCGTACGCCAGAACGTATTGCATCCGTGCCCAATGAAATTTGGCCATTAAACATCATTAGATGACTTGATATGATCCACTGATGGAGTGTTGTTCACCTGCGCAGGGCGTGTTCTCCTCTGAAGCGTGGTGACAGTGGCCCCTTCTCAAACGGGTAGTTGATGGTGGCGGGCTCTCTGAACAGGTAGCTCATCGTCATGCCCAGACCTGACATTGTGACACAATCATTCATGTGTGAATGAGAAGGAACATTTCATAAACACACATGCATCACGCAGACAAAAAAAGTAAACAGAAAATACATTTTGAAAATGATTAAAAAGAAACTGATTAACTGTTGGTTGAAATAAAACGTGTTTTTGGTCCCGCTGTGACTCAAGACTGTTTTTTCTTTCCTGGTCTGTAAACTTCTCGAGATAAACTGCTGTGAAACATTTAATCACTTCACTTTGTCACATGTAAAATATTCATTCATATTGTTATTGATGTGTGGGATTCAGCTGACCTCTGAACAGCTCCGTCCACAGCAGCGTCTGAGCTGCTCGGTCTGTGATGGACTTCATGTCTGTGGGCATCTCCTGAGCGTTCACATACTCTGCACAGACACACAGACACAGACAGACACAGACACAGACACACACACACACACAGGAGGAGAGAGAGAGCTGCCAGTCAGTGTGTGCTAACATAATTTCCATGTCAGTACTGTGAGATATATATTTGAATTTAAGCAGAAATGGTCCCGTTGACATTAAAAACCTTGTTTTCAAGGAAGTCCTGGCAGCAGGACAAACTGAACGAGTAAATGAAATAAGATACAAAACAAACAGAAACACATAGCTTCTAACAAAATAATAAAACTGCGGTACAAGCCATGAATTCAGCAGTATCAGTTAAAGCAAGGACATCCACACTATTCTATCTTCAGGTCTTTCAATAAAGATTTAAATCAGACCACTGGGTTTTAAACAATCTAAAAAACATTCAGTCCAAGAGTGACAAAGACCCAAACACCCTCTTGTCAAGTTCTGTACGAACATTTGGTACAGACAAGAATATCACAACGAGTACAAGAATGGAATGGGAGCAACCCAAGAATCATCCTCTATATAAAAATATACCACTGTGAGCTCTGCAGAGTGAGAGTCATCACTCAGAATGCCTAGGTATTTATAGAAGTTAACAATTCAATTTCAATGATAATAATATCAAACCCCATTTGTCAGATATGATCTCAAATTCAAAGGATCGCTATGACGCACAGATTAACCCTTGCGCCCCCTTAGGACCATTCGTGGCTTTTTGCTTTGTTTATTTTTTAGGAAATGTGGCTGTGTTGAATGAAGATTGCTAAAATTTGGTCAAAGATATTCATTTTTAATTTTTTTTAGTTTTTAATAGAAATCTCCGTACTTTATTAATCCTAAAATGGCTCAGCAACAGAAATGCATCCTAAATAGTTCCTAGCGACAAAACGTGCCCCATTAAAAAAACACTTTTTTTGATCCCACGTTTATTCTAACATAAATTAATGCATGTTAAGATTTCAATTTGTAGTTTTTATATTTGTCCACCATATGGCACCATTTTACCCATTCAGCGTGTGCAGCAAAGTTTCACACTTTTTACTGTTTTCTGCGAAAGAAGTGTGTGTGCTTTTGATGTTGGATAATGCTGTGTGTGTGTGCACGTTGGACTTTATTTAGGTTCTCGTTCAGGTTGTTTGTGCAGTTGCATTGCAGCCATGCTTATAAATATGAGCAGAAATGCGAAAATAGTCATTTTGGCAAGATGGCTGAACTGTACACTGCGAAAGAAGCGCTGCGAAAGTCCTGCTGAAGTGAACCAGATGACGAAGGGGCTCCAGGGAAACATCATTACATGCGACAAATTTTTCAGGAGTGGCCTGCAGGAGGATGTGCAGGAGGCTGTGCGATTTTTGTAGGAAAAGAAAAGTTGGCAGCACCTGCTGCAAATGTGGCAGATTCACATGCAAGGACCACAGCCTAATCATATGCAGCCTCTGCTCTATTTGAGCTACACATATTTCATCAAGACATGTTCCCACTCATAGACAATCATTAAAGTAAAGAGGAAAATATGAACAGCAGACCAGAAATGACTTTTAACATGGAGGTGATAGAGAAACATTTAGAAGTAGCTGCTAACAGAAATGTGTTCTACTGAACTATTGAAAGATCTAAATCTGTTGCTCTTCATCACAAGCTCTGCATTTATGTCCATTTTTCAGTGAGTGAGTTCAGCACAAAGACAGCTGGCTAACTGTCTGACCTCACGTCACCATATAGGCCATGAAAGTCTTTTAAGAGGAGACACAACACAGACAACAATACAACACAATGAGCTGAGGTAAGTGTGTGTGTGTGGGTGTGTATGTACTGTGGTGGTACTTACTGAATCCTTGCCTTTGTGTAGACACACTGAAGGACCTCACTAGATTCTGGCAGGCCACAGAAGTGCCTGCAGGTAGAGATGAACCACAAAGTACATTCTCATTAAGACTGCTATACATTCCACTGCCAACATAACTGAAGGATATTACACAGTGTGCTTATGACGTGTTACTATGACTACTTCTTGCATGTGACCGCAGGATGCCATGTTGGCTGTCCTGCCGCTTCCCCCTCCAAAATAATTTATAAATCAGCAAAGACGTGGATCATCGGGAAACCTGAGGCGGGCTGAATGACACCCGGGTGCTCTAAATAAGCCATCTGTAAGGGCACCTACCTGTCAATATAAGAGGCCGCACTGTAGGGATGTGCGATATATTGTCAAAAACATTCCCCACGGTAAGAATATGTCATCCCACGATAAAAATTATAAATTCCCATTGATGACGTATGAATGTGCGTGATACACTCACAGCCCAACACGCATATTGACAAACATGGCGGAAGGGGGAGCAGATACGGCGGGCAGGGTGGAGCTCTTTCCTCACACTCTGGCTGCCAATTAGACACTCAATCAAACCTCCACAGACAGCCTGAAATGTCTCTGAAGCAGAGACTATCCAGGTAGATTCATGGACTGAACTCTGATCATCTACCTGTGTGCATGTTCTCTTTGTTTAGTTCATGTACCAGCTTCTACATTTGAGTCTGACTCACAATTTACGGCCAAAATAACACAAAGAAGCTGAATTAGATTTGTGTCTGATGATTAGACAGCGAGCGAGAGAACAAAAGAAAAAGAGAGACCGACAGACAGACAGACAACAATGACAGAGAGCGAGCACCGGCCTTGATAAAGCTGTTATTAATCAGATAATTAAAAAGTTATTTCCTGATTGTTTCACAGCGGTTACATTCAGCAGGTTTAGACACGCTCCCCCTAACCTTTATCATTCTGTGGTGATAGATTTTGGTCAAAAAGATTAGGCTGAATTGGTGTTTATTTATCAGAAATTATCGGGATACATTTTTTAGTCCATATCGCCGATCCCTACTGCACTGTTAATCCTGCATAACTTTAAGTCTTAATATCAGATGAGTTATATTTAAATTCACCCCCCAGTACAGTTGTCATGAACGAGGAAATTAGCTACAGAGACGTGTTTGGTAGCTAGCCTCAAGTGGACGTTTGAAGACTGACAGTTTTCAGCACTTCTGCGCTGGCCTCCTCTCACAGACACAGAGGTTGCCACTTGATACCAACAAGCCCTCTGCTCATGTAAACAAACAGTGACTGAAGTCAGTGTACGGTGTGTGAGTGTCACAGTACCGAGACAGGCTGACAGGAAATCAAACTTTATGTGATTACTTGTCAAATAATCATAAATGATGATAATAATAAATCCTGTTTGTACCTCGGCCTTTGTAGGTGCATGTGAATGTGTGTGTGTGTGTGTGTGTCTCCTACCTGGTCTTGACACGGAGTACAGTAAACGTAACGTTGCTGCCATCCCGTATTCACAGCTGCAATGACACATGAAAACAATGAGAAGGAACAGTTCAGAAAATTTGTATCAATACGTGATTATATTGTTTGTGTGTGAGCAAGCAGTCATTACGGACACTGAAGGACAATGTTAGTAAAGTAGACACTGTCACAACTCACAAGAACAACACACTGACTAACGTGAGATGCTGTGCACGGTGCCGTTACGTTACTGTTGCTGTCAGCCATAACCTGGTCTCACTGTGTGTCATGAAGTCAAAGTGAGGCCCACTGTATGACGGACTGACCTCACAGTCACCGAGAGCTGCATTTCGACCGAGCTAATCCCGCTGTGAGGCTAGCTCTGCTTCGGTAGCATGACATTGCTCAGCTAGCCAACGCTAACTTGCAAAGAACGCGCACACACACAAAACACCTTTGTAATGACTAAACTTTTACACACACACACAGTTGTAGTTTCATTTATGACGTTCAGATTTCACCGCTGAGCTGAGCTCGCGCTGCTTGTAGCGGGCTCGAGCTCGTACTGTCAAGGACTTTTGACAGAGGTCGCGTGAGGTGATTTAAGGATGGTTACAATCATTTCTAGACCATATAATAATAATAAGGTAAATAATTAATATGGCGTGAATGAGCTTCGTAAGAAATAAGTATTTTATAAGATGAAATGGGTTCAAACTCACCGAAATGTCGCTATTTGGCCTTTTGAACCAGAACAGCGGACGATTTGCAGAAACGGACCGTGCGCGTACCGGAAGTGACACATCGTGATAACGTCACCGACGTCCGACCGAGTCCGACGTGACTCTGTACATAAAAGTATTACAGCTGAGCTATCATTAATATGAATGATATTTGAGTGTGTGGTTATGAGTGTATTTATAAAGCATAATCAAAGCAGTTAAAGAACCTATTTTCTTTAACTGACCTGTGACAAAGATGATTTCTGTGTTCCCTAAAAGGTCAGAACAGTTAAGACAGTCTGCATTTTGACAAACTTTACCAAAGTTGATTCCTGATTGCTGCTGTTCTTTAGCAGTTAAATAAATAATTTGGGCCAGAAACGTTGCTGCTGTGACTATCGAGAAAACAGAAAAGACCTAAAAAGATTCAAGTCAGTGTGCGTCCCTCATCAGGACACGTAAAGACACCATGATCATCCACCCGTGTCCACTGTCAAGTGACATGTGACAGGCATATACACAGTGTAATGATGCTCACAGGGTAAAACAAACAGCATGAAACACATAATTATATGTATCAAAGAGCATCACATTTATTCATTTTGTTTTTTGTTGTTGTCATTTTTATTTTAATTGCCAATATTGATGTTGAGATGCAAACAGGGTGAGAGGAGGTATGAAGATATGGTATGACATGCAACAAAGGCTGCCGGCTGGAATGGCGTCCATTTTTTCTTTTTGCCTCCCATTAATCATCTGAACCCTCAGATTTACCTTTCCAGAGGCCTGACCTCTATATAAACTAGGAACCACGGATCATAATAATGTCATAAATATTTCAGCCTCAAGTGGCCATTTTAATGTGGAATGAGTACTTTAAGTACATTTTATAAGACAACATACCATGTTTAGTTTACTTGTCCTGTAGTAAGACGTCAATCTAACCTTTCGTGTAAACCACATTTTATTAGAAATGTAGCCATTGAATTAAAATGTCTTTTTGAAAAAATACCTTGACATGAAACAAACTTCTTCACTGAATCAAATGTATGATGTCTTCATGTGCCCAGGTCATATTTTACATGTGAATGCTGCCTGGATGTGGACTCTGGTTACAGGTGCAAACTGAAATATTTTATGTGCCCAAGCAGCTAACCTGTTTTTTCTGTTTTACTGTATTTTCACTGGGAAACCTGTGCTGAAGGGTTTTTACAAGAGCTTATTATTATCATGGTAACATTTATTTATTTAGCTTTATTTTTACTGCATTTCTCAGTGGTTGAGGACGTGTTTACATCCTAAAAGAACATCATAAAGAGAGAAAAAAATCAGTAAAAGTAATCATACTACACTGTAAAATATTACCAGCTAAATCATTGATGTATGCATGAATGTTGATGTATGTAAGTGTATCACCAGCAAAATACAGTATCAAATGTAAAAGTGCTTAATGTGGAAACATCCACTGTGTTAGTATTACATATTACATCATTAGATTATTATTACTAATTCTGTATGCATCATGCTGCTGCAGTTTTGGTCCACAATAAGCCCGGTTTTGCCTCTCAGAGGAAGTTTTCCTTTACCAGTATTGTGGGAATTGTTGAGTCTCTGAATAATTTTATATAGAATACAGTCTATATTAAAAGTGTCATGAGATAATGATGTTGAACATGAGATGATGTTATGAGTTGGCGCTATGTAAATAAAACTGAACTGAAATTTTACCTTAAATCAAGTCATGAGTGTTTATAATTCTGGCATAACTTTGTAATAAACTTTAAAATAAAATCCCAGTTTAAAGTGAAATAATATTCCTGCTACAGTGACAGAAACAATCGTACCTGCTTCCTAATAGCAGCTTGTTTTCCTTATTGTTGTTATTGTTGTTATTGTTGTTATCATGAGCTACAGGATAATGATAGTAAAAGTTAGTAGTACTGTAGTAGAAAAAGCTGAACACACACGCACACACACACACACACACACACACACACACACACACACACACATACGCGCGCACACACACACACACACACACACACACACACACACACACACACACACACACACACACACAATGTGCCTTAGAGCCATTCTAGTTTAATTGAGCATGTGACTTTTAATTGATGATGCTTCCAGCTGAGCTCTCTACTATAACGCCTAGTAACCATTGCTGAAGGCTGTGGACTGAGGGCTCACTGTAAAAGTAAGGCTAACCTTTTCTCTATCAAATATCAAATATGTCTAACTCTGTGTCTGCCTGTATGAGGAACTGTCTTCATCTGTATGAAAACATCAGAGCTGTGAGATGAAAACAGTAACAGCAAATAGACGTTTGTTGTCTTTATTGTTTATATGTTATGAATATGTCTTCTTCAGTGTGTTAACATTCGTTATCAAACTGCATGTTTATTGTGCACTTATAATTTTGAATGATTTGATTTCTGTCCTCTGCTGCTAATCTGCTCACACATTCAGATGATGCAGTGATTTATAGTAATTCACATTTTCCATTCATATATTTGCATTCTCAGGTACACTGAGTGTCTAATATACCTAATGCCTGCTGTATCACATCATTTAATGTTTGCAGTCTAATTGTTGTGCTATGAATTATCACAGTCTGTTAGCTGTAAAATTGGTTTCAGTTTATTTGACATTATAACAATGGCTGATCATAAATCACACATGACATAAAGAGAGTAAAGATGCAGCTGAGTCCATGTGGCATCATCTACCTAAATGATCATCGATAACTGCAATTCAGACATCCAAAAAAAAGAAAAAAGATTTCAAACATGTTATATTTGAATATTTAAAAATGTATCAGTTACTTTACTTACTACTTACTGTTACTACAACTCATTCCAATTAATGGCATCACAAAACTTAGAGGAACAGGCATCCATGTTGGCTGTAGTCTGGTGGACATACAGTAAGTTCCCCTAACTCTACACAGGTAGTTCATTTTCTTTATTCCTTGTCCTGCAGTGAGTGAGTGGGTTAATGGGACTGTGTTTGTGGAACGTCCGTGGCCTGAGGCAGAGAAGTGGCTGCTGGTGGCTGTGTTGGGCCTGGAGATGGTCATGGGAGTTGTGGGAAACAGTCTTGTTCTGTTGGTCAAAGTTATGGTAAGCTGATGACATTGTTGGTCTGGTTCTCAGAAGACCACAATCACCATGGTTGACAATGAACCACTGTCTATTAAACAACAACTTGTTTGCATGAAGTACTGTATGTCAACCTCTCTTCTTCTGCCTTTGCTTTACAGTGCAGGGGTCAGTTCTCCTGTCGTTACTGGCTTCCTTTCATCAGTCTCACCTTGTCAGACTTCGGTACATCTTACATTAGTATTGCTCACAATGTTTGACATGTAATCTGGGTGCAGGAAGTCATCATTTCTGATCATGTACTGCTGTGTTGTGAAGGTTGTTCCGCACTCATCATTGCCGGTTCACTTCTGGCCATGTTGACAGGAGGTCAGACGTCACCCTGGTGTGAGGTTGTCAGCCTGCTGAAGTTTGCCTTCATTAGCTCCTCTATAGGGAGCATAGGTACCACACTACACTGAGCACACTCATACAGACAACTTCATCATGTTCTCCAGTGACAGTACCTAAGATTAAATCCAAGTTTAAATTGAATACTTGTTTCATGACTTACTTTGAGGGTTTCTTTGTTCCTTTGCAGCTATCTTGTGTCTGCAGCGGCTGATTGGAGTAGTCTCCACAGGAAGAGCTTGCTTCATTGTCATGGTGACAGCATGCCTGGCTTCTTGGGTGACAGGAGTGGTGTTCGGGAGCATCCCTGTCATCTACGCCTGGATCAAGTACGTCATATACTCAAAGCTTCGGGTTAGTGTGCCACGTGTTTCTGCTCTGTTCATCTCTATCATGTATCCGTTCTTTCAGGTACGACCCTGCAGAGATGCTGTGTGCTGTCTTCTGGGAGAGCAGCTACTCAGACATGCTGGTCTACATTCTTTGTGCTTTCTCTGTCTGCATCTTTCTCCCCTTCCTCATCATCTTCTTCTGCTCTCTAATGAGTGCCACCATCTGCCGCTCGAGGTGCATAAGGTAAACCACCCGAGACAAGGTGATCTCAAGTGACACGACACAAAGCTATCTATGCTGCATGGTATACAAGAAGAAAATTAAAATGGACCAAGCGTCCTTCCTGACGTCACCCTCAGGTTTGTCAAGAGCCATGAGCCTGGTTGCTCAAACAAGTCATTCAAAAGGTGGCCGCATTCTAAATTTTGCACAACTTTAAGCATTAATATCATATAGACAAATCGTTTTCCTGATTTATTCAATTCAGTTCAAACATTTGTAGTCAAAGTATACCGAGCATTACATATCCAACATTTGTACTATAGTTCAACAAGAAGCATGTATCTTCACAGCTCAGCATATATGACATCCAAGCAGTTAATCTACAGGTTACGATGGGGCTTCTGTGTGCATGTAAACAAAGTCAGCATTATGTCTTTTTTGTCTCAGTGACGATGAAGACCTGTCTGCAGTCACTCCTCTGCTCGTGGCCTCCTACGTGTTCTGCTACACCCCCTTTTTTGTGTCTGAGGTAGGCGTAATTTAAAAATGCAATCCTGATATCATGTTAGAGGTTCAGCGTGTAACTTTTAGAGTGATCTGTTAATAGAAATGAAACATGCATAACTATGTTTTCAGCAATATATAATAACTCTTTTTATGACCTTAAAATGAACTGTTACTATCTACATATGGATCAGGTACTCTTACACAGTCCTCCATCTTGCACCGTCATATTTGTTACAGTAGTGTAATATATCTAAAGGAACATCAACAGCTTCAACACTAGCTGACTATTCATGTGGTTGTAACGATGACCCTCTTTTGACACATGAAGGCCACCTTCAGCTGTTTGCAATCTGAAATCTCATCATTAAATCTTAAATACTGTACCTTTAATTATTTATTTGTACATTTATGGTAGTAGGGGACGTCCACTCATTTGTTTCTTTCTCTTCATTGACCAATCAGCTGATTCTGCTGGGCAGGATGGACCTGTCACCAGCACCTGATTGGTTAAGGACACTGTCATCAGTGATGTCATACCTAGACTGTGGACTGAACCCTCTTATATACTGCTCCCATCAGGACTTCCGAGAGGCGGGCCTGGCTCTGCTGTGGACCAATAGAAAACCATCATCAGAGCCCGTCCTCACTGCTGTCACTAAACACGACCTGTGAACAGCACTACTACTGATAACTTCAATGATTTTGCTGGCAGATGAGTTTGCTTGAAGTTCACACTGTCTTTTTTTAACCTTTGTACCCTAGTATTTTTTACTGGCACAAGTACCACATTGGACAAAAGTGTCCAATGTGTTTGATGCCATAAAAAGGCATATTTGAGAATATTTGGCTTTGCATGCATCTTCTAATTCACTTCTCTATTGATCCAAACAACTGATTTAATTAATTTCAGACATAACTCCAGGGCCGGTCTTAGCTATGGGCAATGTGGGCGGCCGCCCAGGGCGCAGTCTCCGCCCGGCGCAAATGTGGCCAGGACCGGCGCTGCATAACCCATTCAATGACAGAAAATAGAGTCCCTGGTTAAAAAAAGGTGAAGAGTTGGAAGGTGTCATACAGGATTGGGTTTGGAATTAAAAAAATTTAAAAAATGATTAACCTTTACCAAATTTCAAGGCTCTTGCTAAAACCACTATGAAAGTCACAAAATGAAAATCAGAATTGGACAAAAGTGTCCATGTCAGACAAAGGTGGTATGGTACTGTAAGCTAGACAAGTTCACATTTAATTCTTGAAGTCACTCATAGTAGCTTAAAAGAATGAAATGAATGAACATAAAATCTGATTTTAAATCTGCATTCAAACTTGCTGTGAGTCTGTTCATCTCAGGTCAGATATCTGACAACATATCTCTTGTAGTGGCATCTAATTGAATTTCCTTTATTTTTGGAGACAGATTTATGTGCTCTTCTGCTTTCTGTTGTACCGAACAGTTTAATGGACAGTGGTTCAATCTGAAGAGTAACTTAACACCATGCTGGCCATGACCATGTCACTCCAAAACAAGAATTTTTAGTATAAAATGTTGCGCCAAGGCATTAACAAGTTTACAGCAAGGTAGCTTCAGCCTCTCGACGACACTATACATTCTGCCATACAAGCCCTCCCCTCGTGTTTTCCCCTTTCGGGATTCCAAGGTGAAAAATTCTTCCATTATCTCAAAATTGTCAGTAATTCCTTTGATAAAAATCAAGAGCTGAGCGGTGTCTTTTAAGTCTGTACTTTCATCCAGTGCCAGCAAATATAACTTAAAGTCTGTGTAAAGGCAATTCTCTGTTTCTTTCAAAACACAATAAATATAAATTTTGGAAAATAGTTGCTAAAAACATGTGAAAAGACTTTGAACGATATATTACTGAAATGTGGAGTTAGAGGTTTATAATAAAGGTAGTCTTCATTACTTACTTTTGGGGTATTAATGATATAATGAGTTAACATATTTAAGAATGAGGTACAAACAAAGTAGCGAATGTTTTATCGAATGTGTATGTTGTGTTAACATTTATGTGTGCAGGTCCTGTATTGCCCTCTACTGCCCGGGAATGAGTGGAGACCTGGCCTGCAAAAGAAACATTTAGTTAGTTGGTAGCCTGAACAATGCTCTTTGTGATAGTGATAATATGTAGCTAAAGGTACTTGATAAAATGTGATGTGACTATGCAGTAGTGATGGCAGCACGACACTGAAGCTTCGATACATGCTTCAAACCCTGAACTACAATTCCATAGAAGCACTGCTTCGAAGCTTGTTTTGGTGTGAATTTGAGCGCCTTCAACACTTTGTAACAATTTTTATGCACACCAGCCTTATCGGTTCCTTGTGACTTCAAAATGTGGAGAAATCGTGAGCAAAAAAAGGAAAACCAGCTCAATCCAAAAAATGTTAAAAAAATAATTTATCTCAATAAAAGTCTTTGACTGTGAAGCACACATATGTCATAGGTTTACCACCTAAACCTATGTCATATTTTCCCAGCACTCTCCTCAATAACTTAATACAAAAATTCATCGTCTCATTGATCTTTTGTAAACAGAACATAATCAGTGTGTGTGTGTGTGTGTGTAAACTTCCTGTCCACCAACTAACCTAATTTGACTGCAGCCTGGCACTTTGCCAGGAGAGTTTACCATAACTGAAGCTTGGTGTAATAAACCCATTTTCGAAACCATTGGCTAAAGTGGTTCAGTGCTTCACAAAAGCTTCATTTACCCATCACTACTATGCAGTGGGATGAAATATGTGTGGGTATGTGCAAATCATGCACCTATGTCTCCTCTTCAGGGTGTTCGACCGAAAAGAGTCCCCACATTAACTTGGCAGTATTTGAAGGTTCTGGGTCGTACCATGAGCTGATTGGTATAGGGGGGAGTGGACCTAAATCAGTTCATGGAAGTTCTTTAATAGATTCTTTGATAATGGTTAGAACCGTAGAAATTACAGTGTAATTGAGATTAAAGTAGAGTGCAAATGTATTGTAAGGTTTTGTCTATTGTCTGTTATGTGGATATGGAATGGGAGGGGCAGAATCCCCTAGGGTCTAGGTTGGTAGCAGCAGCAGGGTATTTAAGGCTACCAGTTGAGCGGAAACCAGAGGAAAATACACAGGATGTCTCTTATATGCAACAGCAGCTTGTATCTTCTTGTTTGATGTGCTTGGAGTTGAGATTGATTAGATAACTCAACCAGTGGAAACCTGGAAAGAGTATAATGGGTATCGAGTGGCTGAAAAGTTTGTGAAGTCTGTCAAGGTGACTAATGATGTCGCTGAACAAGGGGTGAAAATGATGTCTGATTTTGCCACTCACATAACAACAAATCTAGAACAGAGAAGTTGTCTGCTTCAGGTTGTGGAGTACCATAGGAGGAAGTTAAACAGCTTCAAAAAAGCCACACTGAACAAATGATTAAGTTATTGAAATGACTGACTGTCCAATATGTAATTAGTTTCATGTTCAACATAATAAACCTCGTTTTGTGTTTCTAGTGTGCAGAAAATGTTATTTGCAATGTTCCAATGCTATTGCCGTAAATATATATTTTTTCAAAATTCAATTTGGCATTATATTTTGTTGATTCAGTACATGTATGAGGTACAATGGTGTGATGTCGGTGTCTGTGATGACCAAAATTTGCCTAAAATGTACACACTTTTGCTTTAAAGACAACTATGATGTATGAGGATGTATTGAGTATCAACTTATAGGAAATTTCGGCTTTCATATGGTACCTCTCATAATGCTCTATGACTAATGGTAGTGAAGTTATGAGGTAAAATGTGGCAATATGTCAGGTGTTTTGACAAAAATTAATATTTAAACTTAATGGCTCATAAGGCAGGCATTCCCATGGTCCAAAATCAAAATAATTTTATATCTGGTCATTCCACAGCTTGGAGAATGGGAATCACAGCAATTGGCTTTAAAATATCAAAAGTTTTTTTTTTTTTAACAGGTCTAAAGCAAGTGCAGCAGTTTAACAGAGATGGAATCTACCAGACCTGAGAGACAGAAACAGGCGTAGAGGTTAGGTACATACAAACAACAACAACAACAAAAAAAAACAAGCAACGTTACAGCAGCTGGGAGAGTTTCATAGTTTATAGTGCACAAACTCTGTCTTGATAGTGCTCAGTCTGAGTCACCGGAGGGTTTGGGGGTGCAGCAGTTTGTGGAAGGTGCTGACGGTGTGTTTAGTTCAGTTGCCCCACACGGCAGCAGCGGTTGAGAGATTAATTAAGAAAACCTAAAACCAAATTAATGCAGAAATCACGTAATGGAAATGCTACTGCCAGTGAGTCTAATGCAACACTGACGACTGTTCCTTGTGGTTCCTATAGTCTCCAAAAGTAGATTAGGAGCCAGAGCTTTCAGCTATCAGACTCCTCTTCTGTGGAACAAACTACCATTCTGGGTTCGGGAGGCAGACACGGTCAACACTTTTAAGAGTAGACTTAAAACTTTCCTTTTTGATAAAGCTTATAGTTAGGGCTGGCTCAGGTCATCCCTTAGTTATGCTGCCATAGGATTAGACTGCCGGGGGACTCCACCCCCCCACCCCCCAGGGTTATGCCTAGCCAGGCACGGTATTGGTTGAAGATGCAGTCACATCTCCCTTACCGAAAACCCTCTCTTTCACTTTCACTCTCTCCTTCTTTCTTTCTTTCTCTCTCTCTCTCTCTCTCTCTCTCTCTCTCTCTCTCTCTCTCTCTCTCTCTCTCTCCATCTGTGGACATGTTTCATGCATGTTACTAACCAAACTTCCCTGGAGTTTCTGTGCGCTGTCATCCAGCAGGTTCTCGTGGATCGTGGCTGCTGCTCTGATCCTGCACGACGTCCACTACGCATATTATTACTGATATTATTACTACCATATCTGCTACTGTGTACTGCTACATTGTAATTGTACAATATGTTTTTGTTGATTTGTCCTGTACATGTGACATCCATTGCACGTCTGCCCGCCTGGGAGAGGGAACCCTCCTCTGTGGCTCTTCCTGAGGTTTCTTCCACTTTTTTTCCCTGTTAAAGGTTTTTTGTGGGCAAGTTTTTCCTCACTGGAACCGAGGGTCTAAGGACAGAGGGTGTCACTCCCTGTACAGATTGTAAAACCCCTCTGAGGCAAATGTATTTTGTGACTTTGGGCTATACAAATAAAATTGATTTGTTTTGATTTGTTTCATACAACTAGAAAAATTTCTAAAGAAATTTTGAGTGTGCCTGACTCTGGCCCCGTCGCCCCCATACATTATTACTGACACTGCTCAGTAAATTCAGTACTAGAAAATTCCCGCAGAAATTTTGAGAGTGACGAGTGGGCTGTTGCCAGGGGTCTTCAACCAGGACCAATTCTACTCAGCAGAGCAGTTACTGCACTTGTTAGAATGTCAGTTGGGAATGCTGACAGAGACAGAGAGAAAATGCTGAGACCATCCCTCGAAGAGGAGGCATCTCTGGCCAAACCGTATTTCCAATCATTGAACCGGCTTAACTTTGAGCATGCTGAGCCCTTCCTGAACGTCTACATAGTTGTTTATAGTTGTTTTGTGTCGATAAATGAAAAAACGATTTAAAGAAACGTTAGCTTTGCTTTTCTCCAGAAAATTTCCCGCCTTTTTAACATGGCTGCCAATGATTATTGCTGCCGCATCGCCGAATTTTTTATTTTTTTTGCGCATGCACAAAAGCTGCACGCTGCCTGTTACACTCCTCCAGGCTTTGAAGTCGCTTTTTGACTTTTTTCTCTTTTGTTCATTTTTGTTTTCTTCGCTGTGGCTCTGGAGTCCTGCCCTTGTTTTTGGAGATTTTTTGTGCTTTTTGTCGTGTTTTTTCTTTGTGTTGTTTTTTAAATGCCGCTTTCACCTGGACATGCTAACTTTGTTTACTCCGGGGAACAGCTGATCACGCTGATGCCGGCCGGCATAGAAGCAAGACCAGCCGATATACCAGCTTAACTCTGGAGGAAAACACACTGAGGATGCAGAGGAGGGTCGGGACAGGACAGGCTTGTAGAGAGGAGAGGATTTGGGCCGTGTCTCCCTCTGTTGTTATGCACGGTTATGTGCGGTCTCCTAGCAACAAATGGACGAGCTAACAGCGCTAACGTGGAGCCACGCAGAGTATGAATGCAGTCTGATGTCTTCACAGAGACATGGCTGCGCAGGGACACTACAGACCAGAACATCTCCGTTGATGGCTTCCACAGTGTCCAGGCCGACCGGGATTGAACCTGTCACATCACAACCAAAGAACAGCTCTGTAGCCCGGATGTTGACCTGTTGACCTGCTGTCTGCTGAGAGTGATCCTGCATGTCAGTATCGTCCTGTCCATCCCTCCCTCTGCAAACCAACATCTGCCTGCAGCAACATTGGACCTTTTAATATATATAGTTTTTATTTACTTGTATGTGCGACAAAAACTCTGGGAGGAGCAGCGGTTCTACACTGAGCTCCTCGCGGATGGCCAAGCTTCTCACCCTATCGCTAAGGGAGAGCCCAGCCACCCTGCAAAGGAAGCTCATTTCGGCCGCTTGTATTCGCGATCTCATTCTTTCGGTCACTACCCAAAGCTTGTGACCATAGGTGAGGGTAGGAACGTAGATCGACTGGTAAATTGAGAGCTTCGCCTTTTGGCTTAGCTCCATCTTCACCACCACGAACCGGTGCAGAGTCCGCATAACTGCAGAAGCTGCACCAATCCACCGGCCAATCTCCTGCTCCATCCTTCCCTCACTCGTGAACAAGACTCCGAGATACTTGAACTTCTCCACTTGAGGTAGGATCTCATCCCCGACCCGGAGGTTGCACTCCACCCTTTTCCGGCCGAGAACCATGGCCTCGGATTAGGAGGTGCTGATTCTCATTTCAGCCGCTTCACACTCGGCAGCGAACCGCTCCAGAGAGAGCTGAGGGTCACGCTCCGATGAAGCCAACAAAACCAGATCATCCGTAAAAAGCAGCGACCCAATCCTGAGGCCACCGAACTGCAGCCCCTCAACACCCTGGCTGCGCCTAGAAATTCTGTCCATAAAGGTTATGAACAAAACCGGTGACAAAGGGCAGACCTGGCGGAGTCCAACTCTGGAAACAAGTCCGACTTACTGCTGGCAATGCGGACCAAGCTCTGGCACCGGGAGTACAGGGACCGGATAGCCCATATTAGTGGGTCCGGAACCCCCTACTCCCGGAGCACAGGACTCCCTGAGGGACACAGTCAAACGCCTTCTTCAAGTCCACAAAGCACATGTAGACTGGTTGGGCAAACTCCCATGCACCCTCCAGGGCCGTGCTAAGGGTATAGAGCTGGTCCACAGTTCCACGACCAGGACGAAAAAAACACTGCTCCTCCTGAATCTGAGGTTCAACAATCTTGCGGACCTATCTCCCCAGGACTCCCGAAAAGACCTTCCCGGGGAGGCTGAGGAGTGTGATCCCCCTATAGTTGGAGCACAGCCTCCGGTCCCCCTTTTTGAAGAGGGGAACCACCACCCTGGTCTGCCAGTCCAGAGGCACTGCCCCCAATGTCCACGCGATGTTGCAGAGACGTGTCAACCAAGACAGCCCCACAACATCCAGAGCCTTAAGGAACTCCGAGCAGACCTCATCCACCCCCGGGGCCTTGCTGCCGGGGAGCTTTTTGAATACCTCGGCGATTTCAGCCCCAGAGATAGGTGAGACCACCATGGGGTCCCCAGACTCTGCTTCCTCAGTGGAAGACGTGCTGGTGGGATTGAGGAGGTCTTTGAAGTATTCCCTCCACCGACCCAAGACGTACCCAGTCGAGGTCAGCAGCACCCCGTCCCCACTGAACACAGTGTTGACAGTGCACTGCTTCCCCTGCCTGAGCCGCTGGATGGTGGTCCAGAACCTCACCGAACTCCTCCCACGCCCAAGTTTTAGCCTCCGCAACCGCAGAGGCCGCGCTCCGCTTGGCACGTTGATACCCGTCAGCTGCTTTTTCAGCTTGACGGCATCCCTCACCGCCGGTGTCCACCAGCGGGTTTGGGGGCCTGTTGAGCCGCATTTTGTAATAACGGTGCATTTTGTAATAAACGTCCAAAATGTAATAACTTTTTAATTTCATTTTGTAATAAAGCCGCATTTTGTAATAAACTGCCGCATTTTGTAAGAAAATGCCCCAACGCATTTTGTAATAAATTTTGCCACATTATGTAATAAGTTATTACATTTTGACAAGATTATTACAAAATGCGCTTGCAACTTTTTTATTTTATAGGAAATGTAATAACATGGTGCATTATGTAATAATACCTAATATTGTTGTTTGTTAAACAATGAATTTATACAAGAGTGACTTTTGTTGTTTTTTATGCAATTTCCCTTAGAGCTATGTAGCCCAATAAATCTATGTATGACAGAATATAACTTTAGATGCCTATTTGAAGTTTGGAATTATATAGGTCAATAACTTGTGGCCAAATTCAAAGCTCTACATGGTCTGTCACTCAGGCAGGGAGGGGAGGGCGGGCTGTAATCTGATTGGCTGCTGAATCAGTTCTACAAAGATCATGCGCTGCTTGCATGCTTAATTGAGACAGCCAACAGAGTTCAACATGATGCCAGGTATGAAAAAACTGTGCCAAATATTATCTGTGTAATTTGAATTATGGTACTGTGATGCCGCAGGTGGTTAAAATACTTTCTTAAATATTAATTCAAGATAAAATATTTTAGTACTTGAAATGAAATTCCACAAATAAAATAAAAGTGCAAAAAAAGGCACAAAATGCTACGGAGCCCCTAAAGGAACATGGGGGAAAGAAAAAAAAAGTGAAACGTTTCTAGTGAGCACAAGATACTTTCTCGTGCGCACCAGAAAAGTATTCTTTATTATAAAGTCTCATGCTGTAACGCCTGCTGATTCTCATTTCAGCCGCTTCACACTCGGCAGCGAACCGCTCCAGAGAGAGCTGAGGGTCACGCTCCGATGAAGCCAACAAAACCAGATCATCCGTAAAAAGCAGCGACCCAATCCTGAGGCCACCGAACTGCAGCCCCTCAACACCCTGGCTGCGCCTAGAAATTCTGTCCATAAAGGTTATGAACAAAACCGGTGACAAAGGGCAGACCTGGCGGAGTCCAACTCTGGAAACAAGTCCAACTTACTGCTGGCAATGCGGACCAAGCTCTGGCACCGGGAGTACAGGGACCGGATACCCCATATTAGTGGGTCCGGAACCCCCTACTCCCGGAGCACAGGACTCCCTGAGGGACACAGTCAAACGCCTTCTTCAAGTCCACAAAGCACATGTAGACTGGTTGGGCAAACTCCCATGCACCCTCCAGGGCCGTGCTAAGGGTATAGAGCTGGTCCACAGTTCCACGACCAGGACGAAAAAAACACTGCTCCTCCTGAATCTGAGGTTCAACAATCTTGCGGACCTATCTCCCTAGGACTCCCGAAAAGACCTTCCCGGGGAGGCTGAGGAGTGTGATCCCCCTATAGTTGGAGCACAGCCTCCGGTCCCCCTTTTTGAAGAGGGGAACCACCACCCTGGTCTGCCAGTCCAGAGGCACTGCCCCCAATGTCCACGCGATGTTGCAGAGACGTGTCAACCAAGACAGCCCCACAACATCCAGAGCCTTAAGGAACTCCGAGCAGACCTCATCCACCCCCGGGGCCTTGCTGCCGGGGAGCTTTTTGAATACCTCGGCGATTTCAGCCCCAGAGATAGGTGAGACCACCATGGGGTCCCCAGACTCTGCTTCCTCAGTGGAAGACGTGCTGGTGGGATTGAGGAGGTCTTTGAAGTATTCCCTCCACCGACCCAAGACGTACCCAGTCGAGGTCAGCAGCACCCCGTCCCCACTGAACACAGTGTTGACAGTGCACTGCTTCCCCTGCCTGAGCCGCTGGATGGTGGTCCAGAACCTCACCGAACTCCTCCCACGCCCAAGTTTTAGCCTCCGCAACCGCAGAGGCCGCGCTCCGCTTGGCACGTTGATACCTGTCAGCTGCTTTTTCAGCTTGACGGCATCCCTCACCGCCGGTGTCCACCAGCGGGTTTGGGGGCCTGTTGAGCCGCATTTTGTAATAACGGTGCATTTTGTAATAAACGTCCAAAATGTAATAACTTTTTAATTTCATTTTGTAATAAAGCCGCATTTTGTAATAAACTGCCGCATTTTGTAAGAAAATGCCCCAACGCATTTTGTAATAAATTTTGCCACATTATGTAATAAGTTATTACATTTTGACAAGATTATTACAAAATGCGCTTGCAACTTTTTTATTTTATAGGAAATGTAATAACATGGTGCATTATGTAATAATACCTAATATTGTTGTTTGTTAAACAATGAATTTATACAAGAGTGACTTTTGTTGTTTTTTATGCAATTTCCCTTAGAGCTATGTAGCCCAATAAATCTATGTATGACAGAATATAACTTTAGATGCCTATTTGAAGTTTGGAATTATATAGGTCAATAACTTGTGGCCAAATTCAAAGCTCTACATGGTCTGTCACTCAGGCAGGGAGGGGAGGGCGGGCTGTAATCTGATTGGCTGCTGAATCAGTTCTACAAAGATCATGCGCTGCTTGCATGCTTAATTGAGACAGCCAACAGAGTTCAACATGATGCCAGGTATGAAAAAACTGTGCCAAATATTATCTGTGTAATTTGAATTATGGTACTGTGATGCCGCAGGTGGTTAAAATACTTTCTTAAATATTAATTCAAGATAAAATATTTTAGTACTTGAAATGAAATTCCACAAATAAAATAAAAGTGCAAAAAAAGGCACAAAATGCTACGGAGCCCCTAAAGGAACATGGGGGAAAGAAAAAAAAAGTGAAACGTTTCTAGTGAGCACAAGATACTTTCTCGTGCGCACCAGAAAAGTATTCTTTATTATAAAGTCTCATGCTGTAACGCCTGCTGTGTGAGTCCCGTGTAACACGGTTACAGCAGCGTGATGGCTGCGCCGCGTTTTAGCTGCGTCCTTTGCCCGGCGTCAACTCACACCGGACGCGTGTCAGCCGCGTTACGGCAGCGGAGCGAGCTGGCCATATTCACGCAAGATCACACGAGAATCCTGGACGTACGGGAGACCCCGCAACAACTGTGTATAAAGAAAACAACAACAACAAACAGCTGACTTTGCTTCTCCGACGTGGAGGAGATTATAAAAAGCATCTGTTGTGTCATAAATCATTGTGTATTGTTCCACTTCAACAATTAGTCTCTCATCGTTCATGTTGGGACCCTTTGATCAATCTTTGATCACCTGGTGCCACCGGTCATAACGTAACGTTGACGTGAAGTTGTAAAAAGTTACATGAACTGCGTATTGTGTTTTATTTTGAAAGGGGGCAGAAGTTTTTTATGTGAATTTCCTGTCTGGTGCGCAGTGCTCTGTTGAAATTTACAAGGTTTAGCAGCGGCTTGTGTCGAAAATAGAAGTGCTACAGAATGCTCACGCCGCCGTAGCACGGAGAGACGCCTCTGGGACGCTTCTGAGACGCGCACTTTGTGAGTGCTCTCATTGACTAGACTGGTGGCTATCTGCTACGGTGACCGTGGCGCAGCCGTAACGCCTCCAGTGTGAGTGGGCCTTTAGTCTTGTTCTCTCGCGGTTCTTATTCATGTTCATGACTGAGAATGTCTTATTGCACAAGTATGTCGAGCCAAACAAGCTCAACATTTTCTTAGCAAATGTACGAATCTCTTGGAACCTGTCTTTATCCAGCTGCTGGTAAAAGTTGACGAGAGGGAGTTGTTGGTACCGGCTGCGACACTCCGTGTACACTGCAGTTCAATGAGCTCCAACTGCAGGTCGGCTGGAACGTCACTGAGGTTCACCCGAATGGGAGAGGAAAAAAGCGTGAGCTCCTTTTCAATAATTGCAAAATCCCTTAAACACTGTTGAAACTCCTTAGTCAGAGATTAGATGTTTGGGGCATACCTCCTCATTTGCACACTGATATTGTGCTGGTCATTATTTCTTGCAGAGATTGGAAATGTGTGGTATTGGGCTGTGTTTGTGACAGATGGGTTTGGAAAAGTAGCAGCTTGGTCCGAAAGGCTTTAATATGTGAATACAGTTGGCTTATCAATGCATTTTGCCCCTGAAGGCTCGTGTTCAGGGTGTTCAGATGTCGGGTTATGTCAATTAAAAATCCAAAATCAGCCAGCCAAACAGGATCGGTTAGTTCTGGCATCAGTTGTCCCTTTTTTGCCAAGAATTGTCCAATTTTCTCTTTAAGTGAGTAGAAACACTGCAGTGCAGACCCCTGACTGAGCCATCTTACATCAGTGTGATACACAATATCTCCGTATTCAGCGTGGATATCCAGTAGAAATTGTTGTGGCACAGGGCTTTGGAGCGAATATAATTAATAGCCTTTATCACTGGTTTCATAACGTGATCATATTTCAGATGTTTGGCACATAGAACTTGCTGGTGAATAATACAATGGAGTTTTATAGCTTTACCTCCTTCTTCGCTTACTTTGTTACACACGAGGGTTGATCCACTGATCCACTGTGCTCGCCAACCACGGCAGGTGCGCCATCCGAAATAATCCCTGTGATTTTTTTCCACTGTAATTTTATGTCATCTACAGCGGAACTAACAGAAGCAAATAAATCTTTCTCTCTTGTCGGATGCATCTGTGCTTTTGTCGCAGGCTAACGAAAAAAATTCAAACTCCACTCCTTTTGCCTCCAACTGTCTCTTAATATCAGATGAAACTTCTTCGATCCTTCATGACAGAGTGCTACGAGCCAGGCAAACATTGGCGAACTGTTGCTTTTTCTCAGAAAATATTCTCCACCATTTTCATCACACAGTCTTATAAACTCACCCTCAGTAAAAGGTTTGCAGTGCTTTGCAATCAGCGTTGCCACCTCATAGCTTGCCTTTGTTGCATTTTTATTCAACTCACTGGTTCTTGTGAAAAAGTCTTGCTGTGCCGTTAAACCAGCTTCCAGTTGCTTCAGTTTTTCATTGCGTTCGTTCCCAGTTAGCTTTTCGTAATTAGCATGTTTCGTCTGGTAGTGCCTCTTTATATTGAACTCCTTGAACACAGCCACAGTCTCTTGGCAAATTAGGCAGACGCAGTTGTTTCTAAACTCAGTGAAAAAATATTGAGATTTCCATTTGTCCTGGAAACAGCGGCCCTCACTATCAACTTTCCTTTTCTCACTTACAGTTCCCATTTTAGAAATGGACATAAAACAGGTCACGCGCAAAACGGCCCGCGAGAGTTTGCACACAAGTTTACTGCCATCCTGTGGTGAAATATAAAATTGCACGTGTATTTTGTACTGGCGAGCCACATATTATTGATTTTATGACAGAGGCTTGGCTGGATTTGGCTTGGGGGCCGGACTTTGGGCATGTCTGCTCTAGCATTTATGAAAAAAACATGAAAAGAAAAAAGTACACACTTGGCATACTGAATACTCCTTTCTTATGCAGATCCATAATCACAACGGGGGGATGATCTCCACAGTTTACACAAGAGAATTCATATTTGTGGGATGACAGGGCTTCAAAATGAAGAATCAAATCAGAATCTGGATACTTTGATTGTTTGTAGTCTGCAAAGCCTCCACCACTCTTGCCACAGCTGTATGGTTCTAGAAATGGATGCGAATATAAAGCAGATATCAGTTATATATCAGATAGATAAAGTGGGTTGAGAAACTATTCAGACCCAATTAACTGATGTTGCAGCCTTTTGCTAAAATTGTTTAAATTAAATTTTGACCTCATCAATCTACACCCCATTAACCTAAATGCAAATTAATTTAAAAAGGAAAAACAGAAACATCACATTGTATAGAGTAATCAGACCCTTTGCTATGACATTTTTTCTTTATCATCTTTGAGATGACTATACGCCTTGATTGTATCTATTGGAAAAGAACAAAGGTTAACAAAGTTTTTGTTGTTGTTGTTGTTGTTGTTTTTACCTGTATGGAGTTCTTCAGAAAGAGACAAAAATGATCTGTCAAAATGACACGATCATTGAAGTTATATAGCCCCTCTGCCCCCTCCTGGTAGCGGTAAAATGTGCCACATGCAGCACATTTTTTACAAGATGTTGTTACACCTTAAAAAAGCTAAGAAAAGGGATGTCCAAAGTCTTGTAAATGTTCCAACAATTACAGAATGACTGACTATATTTATAACGCATGAAACAGCAATTACAATTGCTATCACGTACTGCAACCTTGCAATCTTTGCTTTGTTCGATATGACATTCGGATCTGAAAGGGGAACTTTGCCTGTACACTTGTGGCAATACTTGGGATGGGACCAAGTTCCTAGGCCTATCTGATGACAACCTTAACAATGTCAAATCTCTTGAGAGATTTGCTGACAGGGCCTTGTGTGAAATAAGGTACTCCACCATTTCCACAAATGCTCCCCCCTCTGGGGGATACAGGGAAATGTTCCCCACGGTGGCCGAGAACCCTCAATGCTGCAAATAAAAGAAAGAAACGCCACTGCAAATAACAGAAACAGCGCTGCAAATAAAAAGAAAGGCTGCAAACAAAAAACTCCACAACGGAAGTGAATTACCGGGGACTGTTATTGCTGGTGCACCTTTATGTGAGCAAAGAAGAAGAAGTACAGAAGCATATTGCATTCACTTGAAAAAAATAAATTAGACACCTGATCTTGTAATTACAAGATAAGGAAAGGTGCCTTATTGGCCACTGCACTTAAAGTTAGAAAGATATTGGCACTTCCGGGATCAATAACTCTTAATTGAAACGTTGTTAAAACACAAAACGCATATTTTCAACCGGAGTAAGACAGACAACGAGCTACAATCTAATGTTCATTACAACGCGCTACAACCTAATGTTCATCAATCTGGTATGCTCCACTTAGCTATGGCTTTGTGTGGGCAAGATTTTCGAGCCTTTGTGCAAGGGCAAAGCCAGGAATTTTTAACACCATTGTAGTGGACCATGAGCCTTCCAAATCTACAGTATGACGAGATGTGTGGCTCAAACACAGAAAAAAAGTACTGTCTTTGTTGTTGCCTGAGATTTACTTCAGTGCTCAGTGGTACACCATCTGCATCAGCATCCAGCTTCCTTCTTAAACAATGTCACTCTGTGTCCTTGCTGAACCATTTGTTGATTACAATATCTGTTAGTATCTCTTCATCAAGGGCAACAGGTAAGTTAGTGGCCACAGAACGGTAAACCAATGGCTGAATATGTTGGCAGTCAAAACCTACTTGCCCACTTCTGCGTGCATACTCATAATGCCTGTTGCATGTGTCCAATTGACAGGTAATCTGTGGCTTCTCACCCCAGGTACACTTCTGGACATGAATGTAATGGGCAGGACCCTTGAATGTCATTAAAACTGCAAAAATGCCCCTTTTGTTATCAATACACACAGGCTGCAGATGGTGATTTGCTGTGATGTCTCGTGCTATTGATGAGTGTCGTCTCTGAATATCAGTTATGAGGTTTTTCTTTTGTAATACCAAGTTGCAAAAATGGTGGACCCGCTGGCGCTGCTGGTGTCAGTGGTCGTCGGCATTAGTGGTGGAGCTGCGGTCACTGTTACTGCTGTACCTGCTGTTAGGCAAGCTTTGAAGTGATTAAAAAAACAGCTCCTTTCTCACAATAATTTTTGGACATAAACAGCAATGATAATGGCTGCTGAGCACACAACAAAGGTGGCATTTGTAGACGTTATATCCTGAAAGAATGACAGAAGAAAATATGGAAGATATAAAAGGTGTTATTTTAGAAAAAAATTGTAAATATGTAATATATAAAAATAATTCCTATAAAATAAGAGGTAGACCTAGAAAAGTAGGTCTACAAAAGTAAGAACTTAACTGCTCTTTTATTGTCTGAGCAGTCTGGAGGCTGCACTGTCCAACAGTTAAGTTCTACCTTTTTCTATCATCAGATGCCTGGGCAGTGATGATAGTAATTGATGATCTTGGAGACCGTGATACCAGTTAAAAGTATTATCATGCTGCATGGTAATCTCTAATTATTATGCAGCATAAGAATTAGGGATGGGAAATTGAGAACCACTTCCTGTTGAAAATCAACAACAAATTGAATTTGGATCCAATATCATATGATGCTGATTAATTGACAAATCAGATCAGATCAATAAGGGAAATCGATAATGGCATTGGTACTAACAAAATCTTATCAATACCCGTGGTTGGACTTACTTCACAACTGACCTCTGGTGGCCCTGTAAATGAGGAATTAGAACATGGTATGGCTCTCTTATGGCACAACGGGCACTGAAAAGTGTCTTCCCTCAATTTAATGAGCACTGGAAGGTGCCCTCCAAAAATGTTGTGATGTTGGTCTATAGAAGAGTAAAATAAAATTAAAACTCATACTTTTTGAAACGAAATAAAGGATTAAAGCAAAAATATATTGCTAACCCTACACTGGCCATTAAATTCTACAAAAGTTACTAAAACACAGTAGCAGGAATAAAAACCTATTTCATTTCAAATCTGTATGCATACATGTCTACACATAACTTTTAAACTTTTACAAAATCAGATTATGGTCAATTTATGCTTTTTGCATTGTTCCCTTGAAACAGCCTTACTGTTCTTTCCAAACCAACCAGACTGCATTTCAAGAAACGTATTTTGAAACTGTAAACCACATTTCAACCAACTTCACCAACACGCATATTACCAAAATTATTCAGTTTCATATGTTGAGTTATATTAAAATTAAAAATATTCTGCTTCATACGTGCCGTGTTCCCCCACGGCTTCTGTTAGCATCCCTCGCTCACTCATTACTTTTAAAAGACGACACAAAATGGGTTTGGTAACAAACATTTAAAGTGTATTGAGTTTGAAGTTTTTTACAAATAAAGTCCACTATTTCTGCCTAGCAAAAAAAATGTCTTAAACGTTACATTAGAGATGGTTTACAGAGGTGTGGGTTGTAGCGGCTGCGCACGCAGACGTGATTTATAGGAGGCGTGGTTTGTACTGTACATGATGTGACTGCATCTTCAAGGGACAGTACAGCCGTGCCCCCTTGGCGTATTGATGATGCCCCGCAGCTGCAAAGATGTCTAGCATCCTAGTGACAATGCAGGACAGGTGCCCATTGTGATCTGCAAGCCGTTGAGTTCTGATGAAGATCTTGATGACATCTACAATGTAGTAGTACTGCACCTAGAGTGCAGGCGTTCTTCCTCCTTTGGCAAGTCTTTTGAAGATTTCTTCAAACCTCCGTTCAAACACTACAACAACTGGATCTGTGTGTCAGGCTCCCATTTTCCCATCAGCTACCTTCTCCATCAACTTCCTCATTTCACCAAGCCCCTCCTCAGTGAAGGCATGTTTCATGATGTGCTGATAGATGGCTGCATCAATCAGGCGGTGAGCACGGATTGCCTTATCAAAACATCCTCCATCCAGCATGTGGTTGGCTGTCGTCCCCCCTTAGATAGATCAGCTGGATCAGCTCTAGTAGTCTATAATCCTCCATGATATTACCCAAGGATCCAAGGTAGGACTTTAGCAGGTGAAATCCACCCAACTGTGGAATGATGGGGGCGTTTGGAACCATTTATTCATGAATAATAACTGAAAATGCAGTAAGTGGAAAAAGTAGGGGTGGCTGTTTTTTTTGTTTTGGTGAAAAACTAATGCTGACTCAGAATCATGAAAAACCCCTAGTTTGACCCCTCACAAGTTACTTAAAGCCAAATTTAACATTGTCGATTTTTTAAAAATCGGTTACAGGTACCCCAGCTTTTAGCAATTTTTAGGTTAGGTTTCCCACAGGAGTTGAATTTCAACATTTTAAGACATGATATTACACACCTTCCTAAACACAATTGTGAAGAAATTTCTTGGTAAGAATTTAGTTCCCAGATTGGTCAAATATCTGCTAAAATGCCCCTACTATCAGCTATGATGTTGCCAACAAAACTCGCAACAATAAAATGCCAAGCACACAAAAAGGGTAATGAAGACATCATAAGAGGTAACAATGCAGCAGATGAGGCAGCAAAGCTAGCTGCAAAAAGTTCCCATTATGACACTGTTGGTATCGTTAGAACCAATTGTGACTCCAGAAGACATTATTCTAATGCAACAAAATGCAGGACTGAGTGAACACAGCGTCTGGCAGCAAAGGGGGGCAACAAAGGATGAAAGAGGGCTGTGGAGGGTTTGTTGGTTGCACCGGTAGCGTTGTTGACTATGTTGATTTCTGAGAGGCACAGTGTTGATCACTGTGTGAGGGGGGAAGCAATTAGGAAAATAAGACAGCAAAGATATTGGTCACCGTATTTGCAATCAATGGTTGATGAAGTGTTAGAACAGTGTGAAATTTGTACTCAGAGTAATGTAAAAAAAAGGAATAAAGACACCAGCAGGTCATATTCCAGTGCCATAAGGTCCATTTAAACATTTAGTAATGGATTATGTAGATATGATAAAATCAGTTCAAGGAAAACGGTATATGTTGGTAGTTATTGACAGGTTCAGTCGATGGGTTGAAGCTACACCCTCAAAAGATCAAAGGTCTGAAACAGTCATAAAATTCTTAACAAGAGAAGTAATTCCACGATTTGGCATACCATCAGAAATAAGCTCTGATAATGGATCAGCATTTATCCAAAAAGTAGGGAAAGGAATCCTACAGCAGTTAAGAATAAAGCAGAGATTAGGGTGTGTTTATCATCCTCAGTCTCAAGGCCTGGTTGAGAGAGTAAATGGAACACTTAAAGCTAAGCTTAACAAAATCTGTGCTAGCACAAAGCTAAATTGGGTGGATGCTTTACAACTCGCACTAATGAGCTATCGCATGCAGGCAAACAGAGTGACACATCTAACCCCGCATGAAATGCTTACGGGTCGACCCATGCCTACACCACATTTAAGGGGTCCCCATAAGGGACCTCCGCTTGAGCAACTGCAAATGGAGATAAAAGAGTATATGAAACAATTAACTGCCATACACAGATCTATATATTTGCAGGAAAAAGGCCGAACCCCAGAGTCCAGTCTGGTAACAGAGAGCCATGTGGTCCCGGGAGACAAAGTCTATATTAAGGTCTTCAGAAGGAAGTGGCACGAGCCAAGACGAGAAAGTCCCTAAAAGGTGGTGCGGGCAATGCCAACAGCCGTTCAGGTCGAAGGAAGTACCACATGGTACCACCTAAATCACTGCACCAGAGCTACGAGAGCTAAACAGGAAGAGGGAAAGCCTGTTTAAAACAAAAGTGAATCAGAGAGCAGAGATAACCATGAGACTGGTGATTCACCTGCTGAGGCTGATGGTTGCATACTGCTTGATGGAGATGCCACCCATCGATCAAGTCAAGGAGAAACTGCTTTGAACGGAGGCCAAGAGACGTAAATCAGATGAGTATGATGCAACAACCAATCACGCAAAAATGTCCAAGAGTCAAAATGCTCCATTAGAAGGATCAATTGCAACGGCAGCTACTAGACCTAGGTTCAGGAGTCAGATAGACAAAAAGTTCGAACAGGCCACACATAATAGGTGGTATAAATGGGTGTGGTACACTGTAAAAGAATTGACTTTTGATGAGTGTGTGGTGTGTGCAAAGGCCCCCACCACTGTACCAACAGTAATTCCAGAAAAATATTTATTTGAGGAATGCGCAAAGACACAGCAAAAAAAGTGTAGGGGAGGCAGATTTAATCCTCCAGGAAAGACAGTGAGAATATTTTCATTGCCAATGTGTGGTATTCAATGTAGATTAATTTACGGTTCCCAGAATACACATCGTCTGCTCAATCCATCACCTACAACAACTAGCAATCTGTGTGCTGAATTCAACCTGTTAACTCCTCAGAAGACTACAAAATAGATGATACAGCTGATTATGAATGCTTTGCTAGTGGAGGCTTTGCTGATACCAGTAGAAACTGGAATGGAGCTGATGTAGGCAACACTACTGTAAATTGTAAAGTAACCTGGGTGTTGTCATGGTTTCCACATGCAAACATAACTCCGGCTTTCCCTGAAAACCCAAAACCAGTAAATCAGATATGCCTGAATATAACTATGACAGTGCCCAGCATCCAATTTTTATTTAAACAAACAACTGCTGTAGCTGATAGTTATTGGATGTGTGGAAAAGATCTTATTCTGCAGATCCACTTGTTTATTTGGATGCAATAGGGCAGCCTAGGGGAATCCCCGAAGAATTTAAAGCCAGAAATGAGATTAGGGCAGGACTGGAATCTATATTTTTTTGGATTACTCCTAACAAGAATGTGGATTGGATTAATTACATCTGTTATAACCAGCAGCGTTTTATTAATTACACTAATGAGGCCCTTAAGGCCATAGGGGAACAACTGCATGCAACAAGTAGAGTAGCTTGGCAGAACAGACATGTGTTAGATTGGATGTTAGCTGAAAGAGGTGGGGTCTGTTACATGATTGGGGATCATTGCTGCACATACATACCTAATAACACTGCACCAGGAGGAACATTCGCGGCAGCCATGGCTAAATTCAAGGAGTTAGATGAAGAGGCATCTAGAAATGCTGGCAGGGATAAAACAGTATGGGATTGGTTTAGTGAAACCTTTGGTCAGTGGAGAGTTACATTTGCTAGGAGCAACATAGGAGCAACAGTTCTGAATGTTTTGTTAGTAATTTCTGTAGTGGTTTGTTGCACAAGTGGTGGCTGACCACTCTGCCTTGTAGGAGACTGACTTTTAGGAGACCAGGCTAAGCCAGTCTAGACCGTGACTCCACACACTAGATGTAAGTTCATCTTTTATGGTTGGCCCTAGGATTAAACTTACTGGTTACGGCTGTTTCTGGAATTATTCGCTGAATTAATTAAGCTGGCTGCACAATGGTGGAGGAAAATGCCGACGGTGGCGCACTTGCGGATGATGTGGTCTTACGGGGTGAAGCTAAGTGCGGCACTTGCCCCATTGCATTTTGTTCAGTTAAACTCTAAGATTGTGTCAGGCAAATTCCAAATCGCTGTGAGACCCCAGTTGCCAGTTTTCCCGTCTCCTGAGGTAATTGAAAACCCAATTGCAGATTTGTGCATTCCCAGTTCTGTTGCGCCGGGCTCACCGGCTTTGTTCCCTGTGTGTGCTGTAACACGTGCTCGAGCCCAGAAACTTGGAGACTTGGTGGATCTCAGTGAGTCTTTCATGACTACCTCTGATCCCACAGGCTCTCTCTCAGACAATAAAGAGACTGTTTTTGTAGAGCTTCATCGTGATGATAAAACTCTGACTCTCTTAGTAGACAGAGAACAGCTAATGAATGCACAGAAAACTGATACCACTTTGTCTACTTGTTTTTCTCTTGTTACAGATCCAAAATGTAATAAGTCTGGGTCCTACCTCATAGATGATGGGGTTCTGATGCATCGCTGGTCCCCTTGTTCTGGTCCAGCATATGAGTCTGTCACTTAGGTTGTAGTGCCACAACAGTTTTGCTTCCAGGTGCTAAGTTTGGCTCATGACCATAGCATGTCCGGTCATTTAGGCATTAGAAAAACCTATAATCGTATCCTCCGTTCTCAGGTCTCAGGTAAGCCAAACCAAGCGACCCCTGTAGCTCCATTAAAGCCCATCCCTGCCGTTGGAGAGCCATTTGAACATGTTATCGTTGACTGTGTGGGTCCTCTGCCAAAAACCAAGTCCAGAAATCAGTACATCCTCACTATGATGTGTGTTGTGACCCTGAGGCTGTCCCGTTGCGCACATTAAAAGCCCATGCCATTGTAAAAGCGCTTGTCCATTTTTTCTCCACCGTTGGCCTTCCAAGGCACATTCAAAGTGACCAAGGAACAAATTTTACATCCAAAATCTTTGCCCAGTTCATGTCAGAGCTAAATGTGAACCACCACACTTCCAGCGCCTATCATCCCGAGAGTCAGGGTGCATTAGAGAGATTTCACCAAACTCTGAAAAGCATGCTTTGCAAATATTGTACTGAAACAAATCGTGAGTGGGATGAGGGATTGTCGCTGTTGTTGTTCGCTATGAGGGAAACTTTACAGGAGTCGTTAGGTTTCAGTCCTAGCTGATTTAGTGTTTGGCCACACCATGCGCACACCTGTTACGAGAGAAATTTCTCTCAAACAAAACTACTTTGAGTGACAAAGTTCTGGACTACATTAGCTCCTTTAGAGAGAGACTGCATCACGCGTGTGATTTGGCCCGTGATTGACTCTCCACTGCTCAGTCCAAAATGAAAACGCATTTTGACAAAGTCTGTCGTTCGGACCTTCATGCCTGGTGACCGTGTACAAGTTCTTCTACCCCTTGTTGGTTCTAGTCTGCAGGCAAAGTTTTGTGGTCCATGTAGTTGACTAGTTGGTCTCGCTGTTAGCTTAGCGAAAACAACTATGTAATCCACGCTCCTGATCGCAGGAAAAAAAACTTGCGTATGTCACATTAATATGCTGAAAACATATGTTGACCGGGAGAAGAGCGCTCCATCTCCCATAGTTGCACCTGTTGTCATGGTGTCTAATGCACAGCCCCCATATGATCCCGGTGATGATGGGCTGAATGACAGACACAGCTCCCTTTCATGTGCACGCCTCAGAACTCAGAAATTCCGAAATCCTATCAAATCTAGATGCCCATCTGGCACACCTGTCTGACTCTGCCAAGTCTGATGTTAGCAGGCTCATACAAAGTTATCTGACACTCTTTGGTCCCCACCCAAACTAATGTGCTTTACTGTGATACTGACGTGCATGATAACCCCCCGATAAAACACGCATACAGAGTTCATCCGACAAAACGTACCATAATGCAACAGGAGGCAAAATATCTGGGGTCCGTTTCACAAAGCAGGTTTATTGAAAACTCAGAGTCTGTTAACCCTGGAATCACGGAAACTCAGAGTTTTCCGTTTCACAAAGGAGGGTCAGGCAAACCCGAGAGAGAGGGTTAACTCTAACCTGTTTCACAAAGTGAGGTAACTTAACCTCAAGCTCAGTTGCCATAGTAACAGACTCCGTGAATCTAACCTGGTTGGGACCAGGTTTTCCTGAAGAAACCCTGAGTTTCTCTCTGTCTCCGCCCACTTTCAGAGCCACATACTTAATTTGATTTCCTCATTCCTGCGCTGTCAGAACGTCCTCTAGTTCCAGAAGGCAACGTTTGGTGTCAACTTTTTGAACATGGCGTGTCCTTTTGATCATGATCCTGTGGACCAAGGTGCAGCAATCCTGCGCAGGGAATTACATATCTGTCGGGAGAGAGTACTCAGACCATGCATAGATATTTCAGCCCTCCTGGACAATTTTCTTTTTTAAGCGGTCTATAATTTACATACACAACCTCATCCGTCCGCACATTTCAAACATCACGAGTCGCAGTCATGCACTCACATTGCAGCAGATTTTGTGTGTGGCGCTGCGTTTTTTTGCCAATGGCAGTTTTTTGTATAACATCGGAGATGCTGAGCACTTGAGTAAGGCAACTGTATGCAGGGCCATCAGAAGAGTCTGCCTCGCCCTGAAAAGACTTTTACCTATATTTGTTGTCTTCCCTGGACACAAACCTGTCAGGGCCATTAAGGAAGAGTTCCACAGGATCGCAGGTGAAGGATGTAGAGATCTGTTGAATTCCTTTAATATCAGGCTGTATTATGACATTGTGCTGCCACCCCAGACTTGAATTAGTAATTTTTATTATTTTTATTTGTTTTAGGATTTCCCAATGTGATTGGCTGCATTGATGGTACGCACATTCCCATAACGGCTCCCTCACATAATGAGGCTGATTATGTGAATAGGAAGTCCATTCACAGCATTAATGTGCAGGTACATGTAGACTAAGAAGTTTCACTGTGTTAAGCACTTCCTCATAATTTAACTAATATCTGTCATTCTCTGCACTGTCGAGATCATATGTGATGCTGCACACATAATCTCCAATGTGGAGGCCAAGTGGCCTGGGTCTGTTCATGACTCAAGGATATACCGCGAGTCAAACCTGAGTGCCAGGCTGCAGCACGGTGAGAAACCTGAAGATTTGCAGTAAAATTCTCTTGTCTCCCCCCTTTACAACACCCCATGCATCCTCTCTACATTACAGGAGAGTTTGACGGCCTTCTGCTGGGTGACAGGGGTTACCCCTGCCAACCAAGGCTGCTGACCCCTTACCCGGACCCTGAGCCAGGCCCCCAACAAAACTTCAAACGTGCTCACAGCAGGACGAGAGCCTGGGTGGAGATGACCATAGGCCTGCTGAAAGCCCGTTTCCAGTGCCTACGTCACCTCAGGGTGACCCCTGAGAGGGCCTGCGATATTATTGTGGCATGTGGCCACTATTAGAGGAGAGCAACACCCCGCCCTACAGATTGATGACCCCGATGAAGACCCCGTCCACCTGCCAGCTATGCAGGATGGCCGAGCGGTCAGAGACACAATTTGTACTAATCCCTTTTGAGTTTAAAGCACCACCACAAATAAAAACATGAGGCACATTTCAGTTGGTCTTCTTTATTTCCTACAAATGCAAAAGCTAGTTAAGTTAATGTTCCAATAGTTAACATTGACATAATTGACATGTGACCATGCACCCACCTTTAATTTATGTTCCAGTATTTGGATTTCCAAATCTGCTTTTTTAATCTGGCGGTCGAGGTATAGCATTTCTTTATCGGTCTTCTGGATTTTTTTTAGGAGGTGAATTTTATTTTTACTGGTAACTGGGAATACATAAAGAGGACATAAAATTAACCTGTTGCACATGCATTCCACACAATAAATCTCTGGAGTTTCATGAACAGCTGTCTCACTTGTGTCAATCTCTGCGGTTGAGGTCAGGGGAGTCTCCTGCTGCTGCCCAGCCACACTCTGAGCAAAGGATGAGAATGTGTTAATACTTCAGTGTCACTCTGTACTCCACCACAGTGGTCAGAAGTGTCAATGGGAAGAGAAATCTTGGTAACATAAAGACTCTACCTCAATAGGCCTTCCAGGATCCTCCTCTGTGAAGGCAGCAGACATTGTTTCCTCCTCATTGTCTTCGTCCTGGATGAGTGATATTTTTTACTATACTTAAACTACCATTTAGCAAAATCTTCGGAGTGTTGCCTACTTACAGTTGCAGGGTCTGCTGTGGCGTGAGGGGGCTCCACCAGGCAGATGGCACTATCAGAATCTGTTGGGATAAAATGAAAGACACGACAGGGAAAGAAATATTTGTGTGAATAGGCACCCAAAAGAGGAGTATATAGGCAGAGAAATATTACATTTTATGTAGGCACTTGTGTCTTGAGGTGGGGGCTCAGAGGATGAGCTCCCACCAGGGATTCCCTCTGCCACTGGCCTTCCCACATTCTGGCTCAGGGCCAGCTCCTCTGCCTCCGTTAGAGGTGGGGCTGCTGGGCCACCACCTGTCTTTCGGGCATCTGCCCTCTTTCTGTTGGCTGAGTAAAAATCTGGGTTAGTTTATTAGGTTTCATTGTTTAATACAATATAAAGAAGACATTTTTGAGTCTTAAAAGAGCATTATGGAAGGGATCAAAGAAGTTCAGAGTCAAGTCATGCACCTGTTTGAACAATGTTTTTATATTTCATCTTAAGTTGCTGCCAAGTGCGCTTCTCCCCCGCTGGATTGCACCTACATGAAATAAATTAATAGGCTCCATTCATGCAATTTGCCCTTCAATAGTTATTGTGATTGCAAAATATTACATTTAAACTTACGCATTGACCCGAGCAGCAATGCCTCCCATGCCCTCTCCCTCTCTTTAGCAGCCGCTGCAGTGTTGCACTTCTTTCTAAAGACATGCTCAAGAGACATATTCTCCATATGCAGTCATTAATATTTCCAATTCTATTGGGGTGAAAAATGCTGCCCTCTTTCTGTCAGTTTCCATGTTCAATCATCGAATCTGGGCTTCATTGATGCTGGCTTTATATGTCTGTGGAGCTCATGTTTAACTCCAGGTTAAACTACTCTGAGTTGATTAAACTAACTCAAATCAGCTGTTGTGAAACCGAAAACTCAGAGTTTCCTATCTCAGAGTAGATCAACTCAAAGTTCAGGATTTGAATCAGAGTTTGTTGAACCTGCTTTGTGAAACAGACCCCTGGTTGAAAATGATTTTGCTGTGCTGAGTACTAGCCCATGGAGCTCTCCTTCGCTTTTACTGTTACAAAATCTGACCAGACTCCATGTTTTTGTAATGACTATTGCAAGGTAAATGCCATTACTAAACCAGGCTCTTTTCCGCTTCCTCGCATGGACGACTGTCGATCAGGTGGGTTCAGCCAAATATGTCACAAAACTAGATCTCCTAAAAGGATATTGGCAAGTTCCCTTGACCCCACGTGCCTCTGAAATAAGTGCATTCGTCACTCTGGACCATTTTCTACAGTATACAGTCATGCCGTTCAGTCTGAGAAACGCCCCAGCCACTTTTCGGAGGTTCATGAACACAGTTCTGCGCGGTGTGAGTAACTGTGAGCTATGGGCAATGTGGGCGACCGCCCAGGGTGTAGTCTCTGTGAGGGCCCGAAAAAAAAAACCTTGCCAATTTTCTATACCGCTCATCAAGTTAGCGGAGCGGGCACCCCTGGTGGTTTGCCCCCAGGGCGCAAATGTGGCCAGGACCGGCGCTGACTGTGAGGTTTACCTGGATGATATTGTGGCTTATTCCTCCAGCTGGACTGAACATATGAAAACCTGAAATTTTTTATCGTTTGTGTAAGGCTTCCCTAACCCTCAATCTGGCCAAATGTGAGTTTGGGAAGGCTGTTACCTATTTAGGTAAGATAGTGGGACATGGTTGTGACTGCTAAGGTCACACACACACATACACACACACACCACACACACACACACACACACATATATATATATATATGTGTGTGTGTGTGTGTGTGTGTGTGTGCGCGCGCGCGTGTGTGTGTGTGTACTGTATGTATGTATATATGTTCACATGTAATGTACAAGTACAAGTATATAGGTTCACATGTAATGTACAAGTGCTCTTTATTCAGAAAACCTTCATGTCACATCTACATTTCAGGATCTGGTTATTATCGTCACAGATTAAATGTTAAATATACATATTTTAATATTTATCATCACAGTAACAGTGTTACACACATTAGTAGCTGTAAACACTCAGCAATTTTAAATATAAATCTAAATGTTGAAGCTAAATGTTAAATATAAATCTAAATCTAAATGCTGAAGCTAAATGTTTCGGGTAAAACTAAATATTTAGCTAAAATGCAAATTCAAATGCCGGTAACCGGAAGTGCCAAAATAAAAGCTTGAGAAGGTCAGAGCGTGTTTATAGAGGCAAATAACAAATAAAAGCCATCTTATCCGGGGAAATGGACTCTTGGACATGCTAATAACTAACTAATACTTTGACTGATCTGTCATTTTCGCGGTGTGGGATCGTCTACACCCGCCCGCCTTCACCTCGGTAAACTCTACTGTCGGACATACCTCTACCAATAAATGACAGATCAGTCAAAGTGAGCCCCCTTGTGGCTGGCTATAGTGGCTACAGGTCATAAGTCCCACACCCTTCATAAAAGTGACACTAAAAACTTAAAGTACTCTTCAAATAAAGTTTCTCCAAACGTGTTTGTTATTTTAGGTAGTTATTATCACGATAATCCATGTCCAAGAGTGCATTTCCCCGGATAAGGTGGTTTTATTCTTTATTTGCCACTATAAACACGCTCTGACCTCCTCGAGCTTTTATTTTGGCACTTCCGCCATTTAGATTTATATTTAACATTTAGCTTCAACGTTTAGATGTATATTTAACATTTATATTCAACATTTATATTTATCATTTAGATTTATATTTAACATTTAGCTTCAACATTTAGATTTAGATTTAACATTTAGATTTAGCATTTAGATTTTACATTTAACATTTGGATTTAAATATTTAAAATATCTCTAAGTTCACAAACATTGTTCTAAATGTGCAAAAAAGTGACTCTCAAAAATTCAAACCAGTTTTTTAAACATTGTTTTTAGCTAAATGTGACAAAATGTTGCTGTTATTTTCAAAGCGAGACGCTTTACAAACAGCACTCCATACGACAGGGCCAGAGTCAGGCACATTCAAAATTTCTTTCGAAATTTTCTTGTTCTATTTTAGGATGTTTTAGGGTGAAATGTGTTCTGTCAGGAAAACCTTCCCAATTCAATATTACTACAAATTTGATGTCATCAAGTGACGATTTGAATTATGTAACAAATTTGTGGGATCAAAGTATTTTTGTGTAAGCCATTGTGTCAAATTAGCTGTATTTAAAGATTAACTAAACACATGGTCCATATGCTGCACTAGTGGTTGATATTTTTACTCTGCTGTACACACTGCCCAACCACAATCTGTGATGTCAGAGTACCTTTTTTGCCATAGACAGATGTTGTTAGTACCTCCAAAGACCTCACAGATTGAAACAGTATGTCCTGGTAAATTTGCCATGGGTACTGCATGGAGTTGTGTTACTATTGCAGCTCCAGTATTTTGTCTTCTGATGACATCAATAAGTCTCGTTTCTTGTGTTCAGCTGAAGCAGACTGTTTATCTTATACATTTAAAACAGATGTTCAGTGTTATCAATTTATGGAACACAAAATATGAATGTGTTCTAAAGGGGAGTGTTCTGAGTAGTCATTGATCAAAATGTATTATGACAACTGTTACTTTTTTATTTGAGAGAACCTAAAATAATTAGTTTGCTCTAACCTAAAATGATTAGATTGCTCCAACCTTTAAAAAGTGGTTGCTTGGAGTTAAACTTTTCAGGTTAGACTAAATTAAATGATTTGCTTTGAGTCAATGTCAAATGTTTCGTGTGATTGATTACCTCAATTGTTATTTTTTCAGTGCAGTGCATTTGTTTTTTTGTGTTATGCATACCTGCGTGTTAATGAAGGGTTGCTTTATGTCCTAAATCTGTTTGTGTTGGTTTTCTTCCTATTTTGCTTTCATATTTGTACACCAGTGTTCTGCCTGTCAGGACAGAATCAAAGCAAACGCACATGGAGGGATTTCGTTTTAATAGCAAAGTGAACTCAGTGACAGTATCAACATACTGTGTCTGACATTCATTCAGTATTCTTATCAAACATCAGCGTGCTCCTTGGCCCCTCGTGTCCTCTCAGTCCCGCTGTGCTGCAGTCTTTCCCGGTGTCTTCTCTGTCATTGCGCTTAGGAAACAGAAGCTGAAGTGAAACTGCAGCACGTCGCACACTTTGGACCAGAAGTGTCCGGTGAACCGCTGGAAGAGCCGGTACTGAGCGAGCCAGTGATCCAGCAGCTTCAACACCACGAAACCCGCGCACGACAGCACAGCCAGCAGCAGGTATCTGCGCGTGCGGCCGTCCCCGTGCTCCCACTGCATGCGCACACCCTTGTACACCGCGAAGGCCACGTGACACCCCAGCGCCACCTCAAAGCCTAGCTCGTGCGCCAGCGCCAAGCCGTAGCTGAGGACAGACAGCAGCTCGAGCGCCACTGCGTGCCACGCGCGCCACTTCACCGGCCCGCGCTCTATAAAGCTGAGCCACACCGGAACCCACGCGAAGATGGGTAAGGTGAACCACTGGTCGAGTACCGCGGGAGCGCGCCGCAGCACCGCCAAGCGCGTCCACTGCACGGGAGCGTAAAGGACAGCCATGAGGGCGAACACTTGTCTCATGTACTGGCCCCGTTCCGTTTCTTTGACGCTGGTGTGCCACAGCAGCCAACAGAGTCCCATGTAGATGTAGGCCAGGTTAACCAGACAGTTGCAGGGCATCGCCAGGAAGGCGGGCAGGTAGTCGACCCTCTGCTCTGCATAGTGCTCATAAGACAGCTCCACCTGGACTCCGTCAAACAGGCTCGTGGTCGCCAAGACGACACAGAGCACAAACGGGACCGACACGTGAAGCAGAGCCGACTTCATTCCCGCTTTTCAATTAACATGTCCGACACACACACTGACATAAACTCTGCAGTGTTCCTGAGAGACTGTTGTTATTCCGGGTTTCAAAAATGACGTGGTAAAAAATGGATGGTTTGGATTGGCTGCCTTTCTGATTACCACGCCCCCCTTCAGTGACTGCATTTATATATTTGTATATATACATAATGTAGACATTTTGACGTATAGATCAAACACGGTGCCAATATAAATTCATATCATAGTGATGGAGTGTCAGGATATGGTAGAAACGAAATATGATATTCATAATAATGTTTTCATTAGTGTACAATCTATTATTATTATTGTTACTGTACATCTCTCTCCTCTAAACTCAGTGGGTTGCAGCAGATGACCAGTTTCTGCCCGTTTTGCCATTGCCACTGTCACCAAGTGTCTGTAAATAATATTAGGATCAGTGTGACGGCCCCTAGGGTTGTGGGCTGGGAGGATGTCATTCTGTGTTGCAGGAGCCTGGGAGGTGGAGCTGTAGCCATCAGATGCAGCCAGAAGGGGCGCTCCCATAACGCGACATAAGCACGCTGCGTAGGGCCCTGCGTCACTGCGTAGGGCCCTGCGCCCCCAAAATAAAAAAATAATAATAATAAAATAACGTGATTGACTTCAGCATCACATTTGCCGGTTTGTCCATTGACCATACCGTAGCACATTGCAGATATGAAGCGGAATATTCCATCTGGCTACGAGAAGAGAAAGAAGCGAATGCATGAAAATGAGCAAAGGGAACAGCAGTCAGGTAGGCAAGGAAACTTACATTATACAGTTGCTTTGAAAGTTGTAATTCCAGATCATGCCAGTATTTCGTCATTGTTTAATATTAATTCACCCAGTTGTGCAAATTTCATGTCAACTTGACGTTGCAGTGGAAATAGCTAAAATAGCATTAGGTAGAAGGTGGGAAGGGGAAGCGGACAGGCGAGTTTGAAACCGAATCTCGTCGTGAAATTAAAATTCCATCTTCCTCATGCTGACGTTTAGGGACACGTTTCATTGCAATGTTGCAATGTTGTTTATGGTAGCGCACCGCGGGTTGACTTTATTTTCATTGTCTTTACCAGTTTGAAGTTTGATTGAGGAGGGAGTGACTGTCATGCTAGGAGAGGAGTATGAGACGAAAGGGTTCCACAGATTCGTGCTCTGTGCGCGTGTGCGAGTGTGACGGCTGTGTAGCCGAATTGGCGTGTTCTTAGTCAAATGAGAGGTCTCAATTTAAACCAATGACGTCGCTGTATGCAAATCAGGGCGCATCTATAGCCAATGATCTGTCTGTATGCAAATCGATGGCGGAGCAAATTGCGTGGCTATGCCGAGAGCACAGAAGGAAAAGGAGGCAATGAAATTTGTTCAATAACTTTGGTATTTTGTGTCGTAAGGGCTTGAAACTTTGAACAGTAAACTGCAATACAACTGCAGGAGCCTGGGAGGTGGAGCTGTAGCCATCAGATGCAGCCAGAAGGGGCGCTCCCATAACGCGACATAAGCACGCTGCGTAGGGCCCTGCGTCACTGCGTAGGGCCCTGCGCCCCCAAAATAAAAAAATAATAATAATAAAATAACGTGATTGACTTCAGCATCACATTTGCCGGTTTGTCCATTGACCATACCGTAGCACATTGCAGATATGAAGCGGAATATTCCATCTGGCTACGAGAAGAGAAAGAAGCGAATGCATGAAAATGAGCAAAGGGAACAGCAGTCAGGTAGGCAAGGAAACTTACATTATACAGTTGCTTTGAAAGTTGTAATTCCAGATCATGCCAGTATTTCGTCATTGTTTAATATTAATTCACCCAGTTGTGCAAATTTCATGTCAACTTGACGTTGCAGTGGAAATAGCTAAAATAGCATTAGGTAGAAGGTGGGAAGGGGAAGCGGACAGGCGAGTTTGAAACCGAATCTCGTCGTGAAATTAAAATTCCATCTTCCTCATGCTGACATTTAGGGACACGTTTCATTGCAATGTTGCAATGTTGTTTATGGTAGCGCACCGCGGGTTGACTTTATTTTCATTGTCTTTACCAGTTTGAAGTTTGATTGAGGAGGGAGTGACTGTCATGCTAGGAGAGGAGTATGAGACGAAAGGGTTCCACAGATTCGTGCTCTGTGCGCGTGTGCGAGTGTGACGGCTGTGTAGCCGAATTGGCGTGTTCTTAGTCAAATGAGAGGTCTCAATTTAAACCAATGACGTCGCTGTATGCAAATCAGGGCGCATCTATAGCCAATGATCTGTCTGTATGCAAATCGATGGCGGAGCAAATTGCGTGGCTATGCCGAGAGCACAGAAGGAAAAGGAGGCAATGAAATTTGTTCAATAACTTTGGTATTTTGTGTCGTAAGGGCTTGAAACTTTGAACAGTAAACTGCAATACAACTGGGAAGGCATTTGTTCAGTAACTTTGGTATTTTGTGTCGTAAGGGCTTGAAACTTTGAACAGCAAACTGCATTACAACTGGGAAAGGCACTTCACCTGTCCTGGCACTCCACCTGTTGTTTGGTGGAGTTGTGCGGGCGTTAGTGTGACACAGATAATAAAGAGTTAATCTATAGTATCCTCTTGTATTTGTATCCTGTATAGTCTGCCTTTACTGAGCAGGAGGTGGAGCCTTGATTTTGCCTGGAGGAAGTGCAGAAAGGGACATTTCTGATGGTAGGTTATTACAAACTGGTATTTCATAACTAAATCTGTAGGCTGACAACCTTATTTTGTATGAATACACATACATATCTATAATCTCTATACTTTGTGTTTGTGCCCTCTATAGATGCTGTTACAGAGCTGGAGATGGAGCCATTGTTTTTCTGGCTGTGCTCAATACTGATTATTACTTATACAGATTATTTAAAATGTTTACATGTTTGACAACATATCAAAGCTGAATCACTGTTTGTTGTTTCAACAATAAATTTAATTTGATTCAGTCAGATTTTGTCTTTTTTTTTTTTTTTTTTGGTAAGACCGTTCCTTGACAGGCAGAATTGGCCTGTACTTTGTCCCAAATTGAGTTGAAACAGGATGCAATTGTCAATCTTGCCATGGAGTTTAATAAGATAGGATTTGCCATTATTAATCCTAAAATTGGTTAGAATGCAGAAAATGGCATCTAAGAAATGACTTGACCTAGATGGCCCCGATGACCCATTACAAGGGTCCCTTGCCATATTTTTGCTTAGGGCCCCATGAAGGGCAGAACCGGCCCTGGATGCAGCACACCTGAGGAAGCTGCAGTGGAAGGCCATAAAGCAGGCCTTGGCTCACTTCTCGCTCTCTCACCTGGATGCTCTTTTGTTTGTATATGTTGTTTCACTTTTATACACTGCACCATTCACTTACCCATGCATCGCCATAGCATGTACACTGATATGCAGACAGATATACTACTATCAATCTATTTGTTTAATTAGATTCATCTTATTATTAGTAGACTTTGTGTGGCGTCCCTTCTTTGTCACTGCCGTTTGAGCCAGGTTGTGACAAGAGTACAACCTTAAACTGCTCTGCATGGACTCTGCGTGTCCTGAAATAATTTCTGTTCCATCCATCCATTATGTGTAACCTCTTGTCCTCATCAGGGTCACGGTGGGGCTGGAGCTTATCCCAGCTGGCTTGGGGTGAGAGGCGGGGTACACCCTGGATAAGTTGCCTCATCACAGGGCTCATAGAGACAAACAGCCATTCACACTTACATTCACATCTACAGATTATCAAGAGGCATCAATCAACCTGTTAAGTGCATGTCTTTGGACGGAATACCCAGAGAGAACATGCATAACTCCACACAGGAAGGCCCCAGTGGAGGTTTGAACCAGAAACCTAGCTGCTGTGAGGTGACAGTGCTAACCATTGTGGTGCCATCATTTCTGTTGTGTGTGAGCGCGAGTGGATGGAGTACAGCGCGAGTGAGGCTGATGTGTGGGACCTGTTATGTCGTTTGGCGTGGTTATGGCCGACATTAACACAGTTCTGTAGTCATCAATTATTTTCAAAAGTCACAGGGAGCCAGATCAGAGGGATCAAAGAGCTGCATGCGGCTCCGGAGCCGCAGGTTGCCGACCCCTGAACTAGACTGATTAGAACTTTTCATCTAACACTGAGTAAACACATGTAGGTCACATAACCGCTGTTCTCTTCCTGAGTTCTAACACATTCCACTAAGTCAGGGGTGGCCAACCCGCGGCTCCCGAGCCTCATGCGGCTCTTTAACTAGTTTCAAGCGGCTCTTCACGAGCTTTCACATGACATGCGTCAAATATGCTTGGCTGGCGTTGTCATTAGGGATGTAACGATGCATCGTGACAGAAAAAATGAATCGCGATTCTTGGCGAATGCGAGAGAAGTATGATATGTTCTTTTTCGTCTTTTTTAAAATTATTACACACACACACGCAGTAGTGGTAATCGGCGCATTTTCTCCGAGGCTCTGCATTCACAGCGCCCGGACCTCGACGTTTCCCGGGGCCGTGGACTCTCATTAAAAGGGTTAATGAGCTATCATCTTAATTGTTTTTATTTTCAGTTAGCTCATACTTCAAGCTGAAAGGTAATGGTCAGATCAGCTGCTTGCTGGCAGCCCTAATAAGAACACAAACTGTTTGAGAGTGTCTGTAAAGAGAGATTTTTTTCCTACAAATAAAAAGATAATTTTATTTGGTCAGAATTTGTCTGTAGCTCATTTTGATTAAAAAAAAATCGTATCGTGAACAATAAATCGTGACTCGAATCGAGTCGTGAGTTGAGTGCATCGTTACATTCCTAGTGCCCATGTGTATGATGTGGCTCTTTGCAGTAACACAGAAAAAAAGTGGCTCTTAGTCTCTGACTAGTTGGCCACCTCTGCACAAGTGATCTAACTAGCATATACACTTCACAGTAATGAATGAAATAATATTCCTCCATACATGAAATTATGAATTTACATATCTAAGCAAATACGGTAAACAATATTCTAAATAAAGAGTTTGTACAACAAATAGTGTTGCATAGTACGTACCCTTGATGAATAAATATCATGACTATGCCATACACTATATCTATTTCTATTTCTGCAAACTGCACAAAAACTCCAAATAATCTTGTATTTCCAAGAAAAGCAGTCCTATTTATGTATTATTACATTTTCGGATAACATTTTCTTTTAATGCTACACCAATAACATAATAACCAGCCAATAATGTAATAACTTAATTATAATATTTTATTACGTTTTTGGCTCAGAAACTTTATTACATTATTGGCTTTATTGCATTTAAAATGGCCCAAATTGTTACGTTATTGGCAGGTATTACTTTATTGGACTTTATCACATTATCGGTTGCTACAGACCTGTGGTAGAGCTCCTTCTTACATGGTAGGAGTAGCAGTCTGTTGCTGAGGGAGCTGTTTAAGGCCTCCACAGTCTCATGCAGGAGGTGAGAGGAGTTGTTCATGATGAATATCAGCTTTAATAACATCCTCCTCTCCTCCACTTCCCCCATGGAGTCCAGGGGGCAGTCCAGGACAGAGCTGGACCTTTTAAACACTTTGTTGAGTCTGTCCCTCTATGTGCTTCCTCCTCCCCAGCAAACAACAACACAGAAGATTGCAGATGCCACCACAGAGTCATAAAAAGTTTTTAACAGAGTCCTGCACACTCCACAGACTTTGACCCTTTTGTACAGGACGCCTGTGTTGTCAGACCGGTCCAGTTTATTGTTGAGGTGAACAGGTTTTTAGGTTTTTTATATGCTCCCACCTTCTCGATATCCAATCTCTGGATGTTCACCAGTGTGGTCTGAAGTGTCCTCCTCTGGAAGTTGATCACCATCTCCTTCGTCTTGCTGGAGTTGATGTGGAGGTGGTTGAGATCGCACCAGTTGACAAAGTCTTTGACGCCCCTGTACTCCTGCTCATTTCCTTCTGTTCAACGATGGCTATATCATCAGAGAACTTGTGTAGGTGACAGCTGTCAGTGTTTTGTCTAAAGTCTGATGTGTACAGGGTGAAGAGATGTAGAGTGTATAAAGTATGTCATAGCACAGAGACAGCACTAGTCAAAGTTACAAATGACCTTCTAATGGCATCAGACAAAGGACTCGTCTCTGTACTTGTCTTGTTGGATCTTAGTGCTGCATTTGAAACCATCATCCATCACATTGCAGATACTTAAACATCTAACCAGCATTAAAGAAACTGCCCTAAGCTCGTTTGTCTTATTTGTCAGATCAATCTTGTGTTCCTTATCAGTGCATGTATTGATGCAGTATAACTGCATTACTGAGAGAAAACAGTAACCATTGTTATTACAGGATGTGTCATCTAGTGACACACGTAGACAAGTCTACTCTGCTCATAAGCCCACTCTCACACTGTGCCACAGCATCACACGGAGTGACTTAAAACCTCCAGATTCCTCTGGAGAAAAGTGTGTCACTGATAGGTAATAATATAAAAAGGAAGAGAAAATCAAAAGACAACAGAGAGAGTCAAAAATAAGTGCACAAGGCAGAACTGGTTTGGTCAGTCTGACCACAGAGAATGAGGAAAGATAAAAAGGGATGCAAACACAAAGGCAAACAGTAACAGATTAGCAGAGGAACAAAGAGAGCAACCAAGGGACATACAAAAGAAAGAAGACTGCTAAGTTAATTGGTAAGAGACTACATCTATATTATACTTATTTATCAAATAAATACATTGATCCAGTGAGGTAAGCTGAAGTGAAACATTAGTGAGGCAGGGAGATTTGGATGAACCAGTAGAGACTGTTAGTACAGCCGTCATTGGAAACGTTTTGTAGGCAAGAGAAGCAGTACTACAATCTCAAAATTCTCTATCACAAGTCCTTTATTCAGAGTATTATTGTTATTATTATTATTATTATTATTATTATTATTATTATTATTATTATACCACATACGTTCATTAAAGGTAAACAGCACAATGTTATAGCTAGTCGAGGTGGGTGCTCATTTAACTGCTATATACTGTATATTATATATTATTTGATAGTTTGAAGGTTCAGTGTGTAACTTTTAAAGTGCACTTCATGATGCTCTGACAAGTGGTCTAATAACTTTGTTAAGCACTAGATATATGTAAAGGAACCTTAATAGCCTCAACAGGTTACTCATGCGGTTGATGACCTCTTTTGGCACATGAAGGTTCTTCTACACTTGGAATTAGAGGGGTAAGAAGGGGGACAGTTGAATCTGCGACCTCACCACTAGATACTACTAAATCTTACACACTATACCTTTAACCTGTGAAAAATGAATAATAATGTTTTTTATGCATCATAAAAGTTGAGTGAATGAATATTAAAACTGAAATAGTGGAAGTATGTTTTTGCTTCTGATAGTACAATGTGTTATATGGCTTCTCTCTGTCTCTCACAGACTGTGACACTCTACAGAGTATCACTGTCCACACACTAAATGGATACACGCTCAGAAATATTCTCTGACAACCAGGCATACTCAATCAAGTCGCCCACACTCTGAATCGGCACAGGGAACTGACTGAACCAGAACCAAGACGTGAATTACATTGTCATGTTAGATCCAGATCTAGTTGTTTGTACTTCTGCGGGATTGAAGGGTTCTATCTCTGCTCTCATTCCTAAAGTGGACAACAAGAAACCACCGATGCTTCCTCCACCACTACCTCCCAAGCGCCACCAGAGGTCTCCTGCAAGTTTACAGTTGAAACCCTTCAATATAGTGAATACATCCTTGAACTCACTAGCATGCCTCACATCTCCTGCACTGGGTGGAGTTAAAAAAAACAGTCAAGGCATGGATCTTGTCCCTGGGGAAGTACCTAACATGCACAATGAAAAGATGAGGGACGAGGAGAACAGGCAGGAGCAAGATCTAAGCAATGAGAAGATAGAAGAGAATGAGGAAACATCTCAAATAGAAAGTCAACTTGATATGAGTAAACCTCAACAACAGATCTTAGTAATATTTACAGACAAGAACAATGATGGAGAGAAAGGAGAGGACAGGATGAAGGGAGAGTCTGTTAATACTAGGTTGACCACTCCTACCGTGGGAGAAAATGTATCCCTGCTAGCGATGGAATGTTCAGACCTTATCCCTGATGTAGACCCCGACATGGCACCAACCAACAGAAGCGATACAGCTACAGTTTCAGCAAAACCAGATTCAACAATTTCACCACAGCCTCCTCCAAAGCCACATTGTAAAAGTCCCCCAAACCCAACCGTCACACATCCACAGCTCAATGATACCATGAGAGCTGGGGCAGAAGAGAAAATGGAGAGGACACAGGACGATGAACAGTGGAGAGGCAAGGACTTGGTGGACAAGGAAAGAGATGAAAAGGAAGAAGAAGGGAAGGACAGAGAAAGGGTAAATGGACATACTAAAACTACTCAAACCATGACAGAAACAGCCCTTCAATTGCAAGAAATGTCCAATGTCAGATCTTCAGTGAATCAGGATAGTCCTCTTATACAAGAGGTTCCTGCTCAGGTCAAACCTATATTGACAGACTCAAATACGGAGACATTTAAAGGGACAGAAATCCAGATGTTTGGGCAAGGGGTGCAGGACTCTGAAGTGATTTCTAAACTGCCATCTGGACATCTGGAAGGGACAGCGGTGGTGGAGACAAAGTTGTATCTGTGTCAGTTACAGCTGGAGAGGTTAGAGGACACACATGAGGTTGCTGAGACACTACTGGTTGGACAAATGAAGCAAATCAACCGGAAGACTAATGCAAGAGGAAAGGTGAAACAGCTTGCCAAGAAGGTGATTGATAGATTAAAAGAGGGCAGTTGGGAAAAAAGAAGAATGAAACAGATGGATGGAGTAAGAGAAGATGACATTAAATTGACACAGGTGAATTTAACTTTTTTAAATTTTTTTTTTTCTTTTAAAATGTGTATTTTGTCAGGGAAAGGCAGCATCGCTCTGTTATATCTGGCTTTACATTCTCAATTATACACAGTCAGTACAACAGCAGCCTTCTGCTTTAGGGTGCTGGGCACCTCCTATGAATTGTTATGTTTTTGTTACCTTAAAATGAGTTTTCTGTATCTATAGACACTATAGTCTTCTTCTATGGAGTCTGCCATGTTGAACTGCCATCTCTCTACAGTAGCCAAGACTGGACTAACTAAACAATCCAGAGGGCCTTCCATGTAGTTTCTTTACACTGCTGAAAAGGACTAGAAGTTGCTATATCCTACACACACGTTGGTCCTTTAAGGGATAAAATGAACTGAAATTTCTTTTTCGTAATTAAAATCATGACTTGTAGTTGACTATAAACTTACAGTGGTGTGAAGAAGTGTTTGCCCTCTTCCTGAGTTCTTTTTTTTTTTTTTTTTGCATGTTTGTCACATTCAAATGTGTGGGAATCCAAACCTGCATGGCCCTGTGAAAATGTGATTGCCCCTAAACCTAATAACTGGTTGGGCCACCCTTAGCAGCAACAACTGCAATCAAGCGTTTGCATAACTGTCAATGAGTCTTTTACATCGCTGTTGAGGAATTTTGGCTCATCTTTACAGAATTGTTGTAATTCAGCCACATTGGAAGGTTTTCGAGCATAAACCGCCTTTTTAAGGTCATGCCACAGCATCTTAATCTGATTCAGGTCAGGACTTTGACAAGGCCACTCCAAAGTCTTCATTTTGTTTCTTTTCTGAAATTCTGTGTTTTACGCCAGATGTAATGGGACACACACCTTCTAAAAGGTTAAACCTTTGTCTCGTCAGTCCACAGAGTATTTTCCCAAATATCTTGGGGATCATCAAGATGTTTTCGGACAAAACTGAGATGAGCCTTTATATTCTTTTTTGCTCAGCGGTGGTTTTCATCTTTGAACTCTGCCATGCAGGCAATTTTTGCCCAGTCTCTTTCTTACGGTGGAATCATGAACACTGACCTTAACTGAGGCAAGTGAGGCCTGCAGTTCTTTGGATGTTGTTGTGGGGTCTTTTGTGACCTCTTGGATGAGTCGTTGCTGCGCTCTTGGGGTAATTTTAGTTGGCCAGCCACTCCTGGGAAGGTTCACCACTGTCCCATGTTTTTGCCATTTGTTGATAGTGGCTCTCACTGTGCTTCACTGGAGTCCCAAAGCTTTAGAAATGGCTTTATAACCTTTTCCCTGATAGATCTCAATTACTTTGTTTCTCATTTGTTCCTGATTTTCTTTGGATTGCAGCATGATGTCTAGCTTTTGAGGATCTTTTGGTCTACTTCACTTTGTCAGGCAGGTTCTATTTAAGTGATTTCTATATTCAACAGGTCTGACTGTAATCAGGCCTGGGTGTGGGTAGTGAAATTGAACTGAAATAATTTAGTTAATCACAGTAAATTCATGATCTGAAACATTTGAGTGTGACAAATATGCAAAAAACTAAGAAATCGGGAAGGGGGCAAATACTTTTTCACACCACTGTAGTAGTTGTGATGCAGTGAAAAACAATGTAGCTGTATTTAACGCTTAACATGAGCTTCTGCTTTTTATCAAGGATCAAAGGGGGCATAGCGAGGAAGGAGGGAGGATGAAGGATGAGGACAAAGAGGAAGGAATGGATGAAGTTGCTGAGGACCAACCAGCAGAGACAGAGAGCCTTGGTGACTTGATGGAGTGTAGGATTAAAAGAAGAAATCCAACATCTGGAAGGTGAATACACTCTTAATCATATTCTCTCTCTCCACATCTGGCTCTCTTCACATCTTGCTCACTCGCAGTGGTACACACATTTATTCATTCACACTTCTAGTGTTGAAAAAATTCTATGTGATTTGACAAATCAACCTAACAAAGAAAAGAAATGAACTGATACCATATCAAGAGAATTCAATGCTGTTTATCTGTCCTGGCTGATTTCTTTTTTGTGCATATCAGTAAACATTTTACAAAAATATTATATTATATTATATTACCATTTAATCCATTACATTTCAGCCTCCTTCCATTTCAACCATTGTTTGTTCAGTTTGTCTTCAAATCTTATGAAAGGGTAAGTGTCGCTTTGCCCCTATGAAGGTGTACAAGTGCATAAGAGAATCTAGGGTGGCCTTCACGTGCCAAAAGAGGTCATGTTCCTTTACATAAAAACTATAGCTCATAGCTAATGTCATTGTTAGCTGTTCTGTATCTGCTGACTTCAGCTAGCTATTCTGCATCCTAATAAAAGATTATCGATGTAAGGCTAAGAAGCTAATCTCTATCTTCTTCATGTTTCCTCTTCTTTCAAACATACATTGCTGCTCCCTTGGCTTTCCTGTGCTAAATAATAAGTGTGATCCTCCATTTGTCCACATTTAGCTTCCTTAACGTTCACAAACAAAACAACTTCTTTTTTTCATGGCGGTGCAAGATGGAGGACTCTGTGTAGGGGACCTGCTCCATATAAGTTTAATAGAAAAAGCTTATTCTAAGCTCATAATAGTGATTCATATTTTAATGATGCACATTACATTACATTTCTGCTCTAAGATCACCCTGAGATTTACACACTGAACCTTTAAGTATAACACCTTCTCAAGCTGGATGCGTCTAACAGTTCCCAGCAGGGTCCTGTTTTTCAGGACTTAGACGCACATGACTACACTCCTGTATTTACAGTAATAAATGTTGCTTGTTAATGTTGATTATTTAAAGGACTTATGAAAGAGTTTAAAGTAAAAATAAAATTAAAAAAAACTCTCTGCAGTGTTTTCCTGCAAGATGAGCTGGTGCTGCACAAGCACTAAAAAGAGCTCAAAGCTTCTCAAAGATATCTATGTAGTGCTCTACTATGATGTGTACATAATGAAGCTTTCAAACACATTCTGGCACTTCTTTTTTATTCTGTCTTCCTTTTCGCACACACACTGTCATAGATTCATCACCAGCTATTTTTAGTCATGAGGAAACATTCTGTCCCTGTTAGGCAAATTTTATTCGCCCTTCTCTTCCGTTTCATGGGAATTTTAACAGAAAGACATGAAAGTGATATAGATCTTCTCATGTAACCAAACAGTGAATGAGAATATTCCCAAAAATGACAAATTACTTCCTTTAACATGCAGAATTCCACAGAAAAAATAAGTTACTGAATGATCAAGGTGGTGTGGTTGAGTTGGTGGTCAGAGTTGCTGCAGCGGCCTTTGCTGCATGTTATTCCCCCCTCTCTCCTGCCTTTCCTGTCTCTCAGCTATACCATCATATAACAAGAAATGACAAAGCATATATATCAGAATTATTAACAACAGTCCTACATATTGAACATAAAAGCTACAGGTGTGTCTCTCAGCAGGAAACACATAAAAACACGTACATGCCTCCCTATGAATGCTTACTGTCTCCATGTTTCCCCTTCATGTGACAGCCTGTTCGGCTCCTTCAGAGCCTGCAGTCCAGTGAAGCTGGTGGAGGAGCTCCTGTCAGGTGATGAGTGGTCTCAGTTCCTGTATGGAGACCAGAGCTCCGATTATGACCCATGTCCTTTCCAGACACACTGTGAGGACACAGGAGAGCTCAGCGTAGACCTCCAGTTTAACTCGAGTGCTGAACTGGACCTCCCTGTGGATGTGTTTGAAGGCAGCCCTGCTGTACAGGAGGAGCCTATCTATGAGGACATAGATAGGTCCACTGACACTAATCCAATGAGTAAGTATAACCAAAGTGGATGGTGTGTGTATGTTTGAGAGGACTGGAGATGGATTACATTTTGATTTCAACACAGATGGACCTACTTGAAACTTACATAGAGGTTTTTGATATTAAGTATCTTTGCATTCAAGGGACTTTTATGCTGGTGGCAGAGTCTTTGGGTGCAGTTTGGGGTTCAGTATCTTGCTCAAGGGCACTTCAACATGCAGACTGGAGGAGCCGGGGAATGTACTATTTGATTTGACTGCTCTCAGCCTCACTTTTTACTGTGACTCTCCTACAGCTGTATCAGAGCCGGGTTAAAGGGCCGGTGTCTGTTCCAGTGTAAAACCTGCAAACCTGCAAACAATGCAAAAGTCAGTGTTTAGTTTGCAGACTCCGTGGTAGGGGACCCACATCAGTAGACATACAAATCATAATGACAAAAGCAGAGTTATCTAATCTCTATGAACAGATCAGATTTTGTCAATCAAAGCAGCCACAGTCTTCTGCATAACTTTAAGCCTTAATATAATGTGAACAGGTGAGTTGTATATAAATCCACCCTCAGTACAGTTGTCATGAACGGGGAAATTAGCTATAGAGACCAAAACTGTTTTTTGTACCAGGCTGACTCACTTCTGGAGCCAGCCTCTAGTGGACGTTTGAGGAATTACAGTTTTTAGCACTTCCACTTCATTTCCCAGCCATGGAGGTTGCTGCTTGGTTGTAACACAGTCAGGGTGTGGTGGAAGAATGAAACAGCCATGGTGAGCTGTCTGGCAAAGAACGGCTCACCTTCAACGTCAAAGCAACATAACCAGCTCCCTTGACTGTGACCTACTTCTGTGTAGGAAACTGCTGCCTGTTTGTGAATCATGGCATCAGATGAGTGGTGGAATTATTATTAAGTGACTTCTTAATTAAAAAAATTCACTTGTTTGTGAACAGATACACCAGCTGCTCTAACATTTGCTGTATTAATTTTTCAGCTGTAACCACCATTGTCTAAAAAAAAATATAGAATCTTAAGTTTTAGCTTTAAATGGATAGTTCAGGTTATCTGAGGGTTTCACTGTCTTGTCTGTTCCAAACAGCCCCAAGGACCAAAGACATTTACGACACTGTGGAGTTCATCCAGCCTGTGCAGCCAGCAAACACATACCTGAACTTTTCTGATATCAAGGTTGGTCAAAACAACGTGTCCGTTTTCATATATTTTTTGTTAAATATCAGATCACGTTTGAACTGTCTTTCTCTGACCAGTCTCACAGGGTTCTGGACTGTGCAGTTCAGAAGTATCTCATCAAACTGAGCAAGAAGAGGAAACACAGAACAGCATGGAAATACAACAGGACACACGGTGAGACACTCATCTCTTTTCGAATATGCATCTATGCAGAAAAGTCTGGAAGTATGATGGAATATCTTTCTGTATGAGAGTGTGCAGAAAGCAAACGTGTGTTTTGAAGCAGGTGGACACTCTTCTTCCTCCACCTCTCCACAACAAGTCTTCCCTGCCTCAATTTTCTACAACATCCCAGCTTTAGGAGGCGAGGAGCAGCTCTCTGCAGTAAAGGTTAGTACAAGAAACCCAGATATTTTGATGAATCCTCTACATCTGATGTCTTTATCATATCTGTGTGTGTGTGTGTGTGTGTGTGTGTGTGTGTGTGTGTGTGTGTGTGTGTGTCAGTGTGAAGGAAACAGTCTCGAAAGTCCGGCCAAGATAAAGACGGTTCTGCTGAGAGCAGCACAGCCAAAGGAGGGCAGAAGAAAGTAGAAGACACTCCATCTATTTTATTCACAGTGTGTTTGATATGAACATCAGTTATTGCAAAAAAGCCAAAGTGTTTCTGGGTAATAAGGAGGAAGGAGGATGTGTACAAAAAGTAAAGATGCTTTACTAATCAGATGATTAGTGGTTTGATTCCCGGCTCCTCCAGTCTGCATGTCGTAGTGTCCCCGAAGGCTCAGAGTCCAGAGAGCCAGTGTTTGGTTTGTCCGTTCTGGGCTACTGTAAGAAGAGGACCCGCTCCCTCATTCTAAGGCAACACAAGCAAAACTATTCTTATTTAAAAGTGATTATACATTAGTAAAAACATGATGAATGATGAATATTATATTCAATTTCAGTCAATAGACCTCTTAAATGTTACACACTGGACCTTTAATTCAATTTTATTTCTATAGCACCAAATCATATCAGAAGTTCTCTCATGACACTTTCCATACAGAGCAGGTCTGTAACTCTTTATCATTTTACTTACAGATCCAGTTCCCACCATAAGCAAACACTTGGTGACAGTGTTGAGGAGAAACTTCATTTAGGAGGCACAGAACTCAACTCTCAGGTTTCAGGGGCTAAATATCCAATGACTAATGATTACTTCTTGTATAGGTGTACTTCACATTGCACTACATGTACTGTGTATCTGTTTTTGTATGTTGCTGTTTGCACCTTATGTGAAGTCTGAATGTGGCAGTAAATGCGTTACTCATTTTCTTAGTTTTGCACTGGTGACCAGGACAAACAGGTTCATCACTCTGTGCAGGTGGATGACAATAAAGTCTTTTATGTCTTACTTCCTCGTTCTGTGCATATTAGTCATGTGTGTCTTCACAAAGTAACACAGTAATGAATTACTTCATGAGTACTCATCATTTTGTCTGCTCTCCTTATTCTTAATGCTCGTAGGGCTGAAAGAAGGTGACACACACTGTGTTGCTGATCATTGTCTGACTGCTGTTCTCAGTTACAAAGCTTCATAGTGTCTTTCAGCTCATTGTTTTGGCTTGGTCATGTGGTTCTCATTAACTTTATTTTCAGCAGCAGAACACAGTGAACATGCTCTGATAATTCAAACCAGGATTAAATAAATAAATCTGAAATTTGTACATAAATATGGAAGCCCTGAGCACAATGCATCATACATTCCATTTCCTTAACCTTTAATCTTTGTTAACCTTCCCTGCTCGGCTGGAGTTGACTTTGGACACTGCAGTCTTTTATTTAACCATGTACTAACACACTGTACATTTCTGCACACGCATTCCACACTCCACTCGTCCTTACCACTCACACCTTACACATTGCTCTATTCCCCGAGGGAACCTGTAGACACCAGGAGGGATGAGGATGCCAGAGTAGGAATGCTGATGCTCAATGTCCATCTCTTTCCACTGGTCACCAAAACATATCTCCTCTCAAGATTGGTCAAGTTTAAATTCACTTTTGAAATTTAAATGATGCTCATATTCAGAAATCTTCTTCCACATTGCTGTGTTGCTGACTTCTCTGTAATAACATGATTACCTGTGTATGTAAAGATAGAATGTGAAGGATGTAAACGTGTGGCACATTGTAGCATGAATGCTCAATTCTCACAGAAAACAGGCCGTTACCTATAAACATTAACAAACATATTCACATTTTTCTTCTTGTAAACATTTTAAATGAAGGATACCAGAGGGTCCAAAAGTAAAGACAATGAAAGGGTTAAACAGGTTTAGAGTGGATACACTGAAATGATGCAGGATTGTTAAAAAACAAGAAAGGCTGCTCTCAGAAGATCAACGCTAACAAACTATGTTTTTAGAGAGGACAGCAAGAAGTTTAGAAATAGAATGTTGTTTTTGTTTCTCTTTTTATTAGCAAAATGATCACACATCATGTCCTCAAACTAACATATTCTACTATTTAAATAAGATGTATTCAATGATACAAAAAGCAAAGGGTATGAGGGCTAGCAGGTAAGGCAAATGAAGCATTGAGGAGAATGAGAGAGAGATTAATGTACAACAAAATACATGTTTAATCCATGACACTGTACTGAAAGTGTGCATGTTATTTGTTTTTGCACAAGTGCTAAAATGCTACAGTGTTCATACTATAATATATCTGTGTGACTGAAGAAGTCCTCAGAAAGCAAGGATCACTGCCCTCTCTAAAAGAACTTTTCTAGATTTTTCCCTATTCGATCTGTGCTACCAGGTGAACACAAAGGAAGGCTGGGAAAAAATAATTGGGTATATGTGGATAGCAGAGGATATAAGAAAGGAAAGCCTGAGATATACACTTGCTCCCTAAATGCTAGACACTGCCTGATCCAGTTTAAAATTCTGCACAGGCTACATTACTCAAAGTAAAGAAAAAATACATAGTATATTCCCAGAAATATCACCCATCTGTAAAAAAATGTAACAAAATGGAGGCAAATCTACTTCAAAGTTACACACTGTGCCCCAAACTAGAACATTTCTGGATAGCAGTGTTTCCATTTTCTAAAAAGGTCTTCAAGACTACTTTACGACCAGATCCACTCTTGGTTATACTAGGGACATCAGGGAGCACTGGGAACCTACAGAATATGCTGCACTCCCTTCTTACCTCCTCTGTGGGGAAAAACTTGTTCTCCTCCATTGGAAAAAAAAAAACCAGACACCTACTTTTAAAGCATGGTTAACGGCACTGACTGATACATTACACCTTGAAAGGATTTCTTATTTTCTTAGTGGTAGGTATGTGGCAACCAATTCTTTCTTTCTTCAGGACAGGATGTGGGACAACCTGAGTAGTACTGGGTGGGCGGGACGGGGTGGGTTAGGGAGGGAGTTATTAATTATTTATTTTAATAAATATATTTATTTATTTTTGTATATTTTTCTCCCATCTATTGTTTCTCATTTAATTACATATTTGTAGGACATCTTTGTTACTTATATTAAAAAGTACTGAAGCATTGCATAAACCAAAGATGGATGTATTTTTGATATACTGTCCGCTTCACAATAAAAATATCTGAAACAACAAGATTCTATCTAGAGTCTATCTACAAAACGCTGATCAAAACAATAAACTGCACATCATGTTCTCCCACACACACAAAGCTGTTCAGATGTTCACAGACAAACAAGAGCTTCCTGTCAGCTGACAGAGTGACCTCCAGAGGAGCATAGACCTGAGTAGGGATGTTAGTAACCTGTCAGATGTGTTCATCTCTCTGTTTAACACTGAGCTCGTCTGACATCACTGCACCAGTCCACATTCTGTCAGTGCCATCCACTGTAGAGAATCACACCACCTCATCAGCTTCTATCTTCTCTTGGTTCCTCCAAAACCTGAACACACACAACAACAGTCAGCTGCACACACTGCATGTCTATGGATGCTGATCAACTGTTGAGACGTTCATGAACCTAAAACACAGAGCAGTGTCATTCCTTCATAATTAAGTAATGTGCATGGTGTTGCTACATAGTTGGTGTTCTCTTACTTTATTTGTACAATTGATTCACAATTGTACAAATAAAGTAAACAGAAACCAATATAAGCTGTTTTGTCACTGCCAAGATAATTTGCGTATTGCTAAGTAGCGAATTCCTAACTTGTGTAGCTAACTCAGCCCCGGGATGCCAGGAGCTTGCAAGAAAACCACCTGAATAGGCCCCTATCCTTAGGGGCATGATTTCTCCTTCTTTTGTTCAGATTTATTCTCCTCGTGTTCACATTTTGTGCTTGCACTCAGATTTCTGCAGCTTTCTTTCAAAATGTGTGCTTGAACTCAAAAATCATATGCTTGTGCTCACATTTCTTCAGCTTGGACACAAACTTTTCGCTTGCATTCAAATACGTCCTATGCGCGCTCAGATCTAAAGAAGGAACGCACCCAAGTTTGGTCCACACTCTAGCTGTCTCCCTATTGGCTGGTGAAACACACATATTTTAAGCACAGGGAGGGACATCCATTAGTCTGAGCAGACACCACAACCTGACAGGACGTGCTTGTTCTGAGCATGAGCACATTAGATCTGAGATCTGGGCGCGTAGACTTTAGATCTGAGCGTGCAGACTTTAGATCTGAGCGTGCAGACTTTAGATCTGAGCGTGCAGACTTTAGATCTGAGCGTGCAGACTTTAGATCTGAGCGTGCAGACTTTAGATCTGAGCGTGCAGACTTTAGATCTGAGCGTGCAGACTTTAGATCTGAGCGTGCAGACTTTAGATCTGAGCGCGTACAGGACATATTTGAATGCAAGTGAAATGTTTGTGTCCAAAAAGAAGAAATGTGAGCACAAGCATGTGATTTTTGAGTTCAAGCAGCAGAAATAGAGTAAAAGAGTGCAAGCACAAAATGTGAGCACGAGGAGAATAAATCTACGCTCTTTAATAAAGATAGGATAATTCTTCCATAGGGAAACTTTTACCTGAAGCCGTGCGTGTCCCAGAGGAAGAGGAGGGGTTTCCAGCAGGAGGTGCTGAGCTGTGTGCATAACTGGAGTAGTTGAAGTTGTACGGCTGGTTTCTGCAACACACACACACACACACAGACACATAGAGACACATAGAGACACACAGAGACACATCGGAGTGAGACTGAAATAATGTCATAGAATTCTTTAACCATCTTTCCGTCTCTTTACTAACCTCTGACGACCAAAAAGATATCCCAGCAGTCCCCCTGTCCCCATGCCGGTCCAGAAGCCTCCACCTGTGCCAGGAGCGGCTTGGCCTCTTGGGTACTGTTGTCTGTGAGTGTAGTCACTGTGGAAACCGTAGCTTGGGTTGGCACCAGCATAGCCTGGGTTGGCACCAGCATGGTTGGCACCAGCATAGCCTGAACACAAAAGCACAGCACAGTCAAGCTTTCAGCAATGTAAACATATTTCATATATTTTCAGACAACAGAGCATCCTGCATGTGCTCTGCATCAGCTGACCTGTGAAATCAGGTTTGAATCCCGGGGGTGGTGGTCCTGCCGTGGAGTCATAGTGATTATCTCTGGGGTAACCAGCCTGTCCACCATTCTGCCCCCACTGAGCCAGGTTCCCACTGAGGAACAGCTTGTAGATGCCGTACGCTAAGATCAGAAGCACTGCGACAACCAGCAGGCTTCCTGAGTCCCCGCTGCCTGATGGGGTGGAGCTCTGATAATGGCTCTGCTGGTGATGATGTTGATGCTTGTTTCCAGAGAAACCGTTGAAGAAACTGGAGGCGAAGCCGCTGAGACCTGTGACAGGCAAACAGAAAAAGAATGGTTCTGAATATGAAGTCTTTGTATGAAGATGAAACCTCATGAATGAATGTCACATTTCCATCCTCCTACTTCCAAATCCCTGGAATCCACTGTTGGAGCCCATGCTGCCCTGGTTCTTCCTCTGGCCCTCTGCAGTCAGTTCTAGTGTGTACTCGAGCCCACAGGAGCCCTTCAGTACGTAGTCATCAGCAGGGTAGCTGAAGCCCTCACAGCTCACCTCCACATAACCAAATCGGTATGCGTTGTCCATATCAGTCTTACACTCCCACTGCGCGAAGGAAAATTCATTCAAAACATTATTTTAGTCACAAACCCATCGAGCGTATCAGTTCTATTTGAAGCAGAACTCAGACCAGCAGCACCATGACTGATGTAATGAGCCTCAGTCTGCAATAAAAGTGACAAGATCCCTCACTGGCTTCCCACCAACAAACACAGCCAACTGTGTCTGTTACATTATTATATTATAACCTGATCCATACTGTATTTGTATGGCCCAACACAATAAGTAGCCAGATATTCCATAAAACAACTGATTTTAAATTATGTTCACGTTACACTGACTCTACAGCTTTATGACATTAAGTCAGAGACCCCAGAGGAGTAGAGGGAGGTCATCACAAGAAGGAGATGATGACTGACTTCAGGCAGAAGACGCTTCAGACCACACCAATGAACATCCAGGGACTGGATATGGAGATGGTAGGAGGGTACAGATACCTGGATGTTCACCTCAACATCAAACTGGACTTGTCTGACAACACAGACTTGTCAAAGTCATCTCCATTTACTGAACAGCTCCTAAAACATCAGGCTGCTACTCCTGACATGTAAGAAGGAGTGCTACCAAAGTAGCAGTACCTCTTTCACTGATTTTGGTGATTGGTGACTGGATTGTTTCAGATAGCATTCAAATTAAGACTGAAAAAATAATTGTTTAAATCAAAAATCTAATCGTGGATTTGAAGAATTGGGACTTACCTCCTCCAACCTAATGGCCCATGTATCATGACAAATCTGCAGGAGCTGCTTTCTATTGTGCTGGAAATTTACCTCATGAACTTTACCTCATAAACTTTATCTGCCTTTAGGCACCAAGTGAAAAGTCAGCAAAGTCTGAACATCAGAATCACTTCTTTGATCACTACAACCAGTGAGCTCAACTAGAGCTACAATGATTAATCAGTGTATTGATTGTCAGAAAATATTCAACTAAAAAGGCTCACGCTGGTTGCAGCTTTTTAAAAGTGAATGTTTTATCTTCCATGACTTCAAATCAAATCTTTAGGATTTAGATAAGATGTGTGTGTAAATACATCAGCTTAGACTTCACCTTTTTTGCGACTTTCTCAGAGTAATTGTCATTTCTCTGTCCTAGCTACCCACCACCGCGTCCCTCCTCACCTCCTCTGGAACGAAGGCCTTGCAGCCCGCTGAGCCTCCAGTACACTGGAGCTGAGGGACGGGGTTGGATCGTCTCGCTGTGGTGTAGCGACCTCTGTACAGAGTCAATGCCTTGACGTCGCGCAGCAGCACGCCGCCTGCAGTGTGGAAAGAAGAAGAAGACAGATTAATAATCACATTTCAAACATATAAAAGCTCCTCCAAATATCTCATGTTGGGCTACAGCAACAGTGAGCCTCATTAAACAGCAGATTTATGAAAAAAACGATTAGTAGATTGTACAATATATTAATACAATCAGATATGGTTATACTGCAGGAAGCCTGGGAGGAGGTGTGCAGTAAGGAACACCTGGTCACAAGTTCGAATACACAGAGGGAGTTTAAGTGGAAGATAATTATTCGATTTTTCAGGACGGAGTGGACAGTTTTGAGCTGGGCCTGGTTACTTGTTTGTATGTGTACTTGAGTATATATAAATGTCTGAATATGTATATTTGTTTTAATATATCAGGATATTTGTTTTTCCTTTTGTTTTGTTTTTTTGCGTCTAGCTGTAGTTTGTCTTGTTTGCTTCTAATTTAAATCATGTTGTAGCTTCTATTTCAATTACAACCACTACCATAGCTTTTATATTTAGTTTTATCTGTATTTATATTTCCATAACAGTTACTTACCATGTGCAATATTATTTATATCATGGCCACTTTACTTTCAGTACTCGTTTTGCTTGTCCGTTCGTTGTGTTTGTCCATCTTATTTTATTTCTGTAGTGTGAATTACACATCTTTTGCTGCTGTGGCGAGTGAATATCCCTGTTGTGGAATAAATGAAATATAATCTATCTATTTTCATTTGGTTGTTGTTGTTGCTTAAAAACAATAAAACATAAGTTTTTTTTTTTTTTTATAAATGTAGATTTGGCATTTGGAGTGAAAAATATAATGTGCTCCCCTGAACATAAACAATTTTCTATATCTTCTATGGCCATTTCTATATTAATGTAACAGAGGCTGAGGCGGGAATATGCAGTCTGACTTACAGCAGGTGATGTAATAAAATAATAAAAGCTGTCATTACAGTGATGCTCATTATGATGTCAGTTATTGTACTGAAGACTTACAAATAATAGCATGACGTGGTTTTTTATATATTGTTATTGGTGTTATTATTTGTAGTAGTATATTTATTTGAGCCATGATGAACGTATCAAAAAGTTTATGACGTTATAAAAAAATCAGGACATGACAGGAAGGACTTGAGATTGTGGATTATATTACCTGAAGTGCCTAATAATCATTTAAATATATTAAACTGTGTGATTATGTTGAACTATTGCTTTTAAGAATGTTGTATAATCAACAGAGTGTTTTTGCAGTTTGTCTGGAGGCAAACCTGGGCGGATCTGTGTGTGTGTGTGTGAGCCCAATTAAAAACTTTTGCAGAGCGTCTGAATTCAGGCCAAGGTCAGGAAGGCCTGGGAAAGGAGCACACACACACACCCGGGCGGAGGATGCGCCCAGCAGATAAACCTGTATGAAGATAATAAGAAATATGTAACTGCTTGTCTGAAGTAATAAAACTTGCTGGAGCCAGAGAGCGGCAGAACTCAGCAGGGCGTGGTGGTGTGCAGATCGCGGGGTCTGTAAGAACTGAAAGCTGGGTTCTCCCTCTTGCAACAGGTGAAACTGAAGTACTTGTCTTTGTCTTCTTTAAATTCAACATCTCTCTTCTCTACATCAGGTCTACAGAATTCGGGGTGGTTTGAATGACCACAACAAGATATAAAGCTTTAACATTAACCATAGAGCTCAGAGACTAACGCGAATATTAGTTGTAGCAGCGACATATGTGACATATGGATTTTGTTATTATGGATGTTTGCATGAAGTACGTATGCTGTTATTAGCCGTTAGCTGTTAGTTGAAGTTGTTGCTGTTGTAACGTTAGTCTGTTACATTTCACAAACAGCCTCTCAAATAATATAATATTAATAAATAACACGGAAGCAGAAGCTAAACCTACCGTCATCATAAGAGCTGCTGTGTCCAACCAGCAAAAACAGCAACACAGCTGCAGCAAACAGCTCCATTTCCTCGCTGTGTTCCTGTACTTTCTGTCAACACCTGCTAACACTTAGCATTATAATGAAACTTCCGTGTTGCGTCATATGTTTTCTCTGTCGCCAACCAATGGGGGACGTGCACGATCGCCGCGTCGCTGATCTAGCTCACACAGTGGACTAATGATGGGCAGTATGAATCTTTTCAAAGATTCGGTTCTTTCGACCAGATAAATGTGAACTAGTCGAACCTTTCAGGTCCTAGTAAGTTAGTTTAGTAAGTCATTCTTTTGTCTGAACTCTATAAGCCACGTTACTTTATTGCAGACATTTGACAGAGCAGACTATGGGCCTTTATGTCTAAGGGGAATACAGCAGTAAGTTATTTTATGCATATTAGTAGTGTGTTGGATACAAATGAGGTGACTGGAGTGAGCTTTGCCAGAGCAGGCAGTGTGTCTGAAACCTCACAACATGTATGTTTACCAGATATTGAAGCATAGATAATATGTACTTACTGACATGAACAACTTGAATAAATTGTTGCATTCTGTAACTTGTGTACTTAATAATTTTCATAGTTTCTATAATCTAATGCAATTTACCATTTCCAATGTACTAGGTTACAAGAAGACTACAGCAGCTTGAACCTGTGTGCAATCTATCTACAGAGTAGACTACATCTGAGGGGAATAGAGCAGTAAGTTCTTTTATGCATAGAAGTAGTCTGTTACTATTGTAATATAAACGAGTAAGGATTAAAGTACAATAAAATACTGTTCTCTCTATCTTACATTGCTTACTGTTAATCTGTCATGTAGGGCTGCAGCTATCGAATATTTTGGTAATCAAGTATTTTATCGAATATTCCATCGATTAATTGAGTAATTGCATAAAATGTGAACATGTTAGCATTAACATGTTAGCGCTGATGCGCTAGCAATTAACATTAGCATGTTAGCATTAGCATGTATTACAGCCCGACTCGTGGACTGTAACCAAGAACGGGAGAGGAGACGAGAATTAAATACCACCATGACATGTTTATTGTGACATCAGAAAATTAAGCAAAAGATCAGTGTCTGTAATCAGTAGTGTAGGTGTACATAGATGCATGTGTGTGAGTGAGTGCGAAAACAAGAAAGAAAACAGGAGAGCACAGCCGCACCGTGGCGTCCTCCTCAGATGGCGTGAATGGAGTGAGAGAGCGAGAGAGCAGCCAGTGTGGAGATAAATGTGCTTCACCAGGCCCAGGTGTAGCACATCCCCTGATGATGGTCCCACCTCTGGTGAACCTGGGAAACAAAACAGACCAACCAGCAGCCTGCCAATAACACACCCAACATAGAGGCCGCACCCCCCCCCATAAAAAAGGGGTTCCAGTAGGAACAGCAAGCAATAGATGAGTAGACTATAAACACTGACATATTAACTACATTACCCATTTCAAATACATATTTCTTAAACTCACAGCTACAGTTACAACAAAAACACACTGACTGTCCTACCGCTGAACCCTGGCAGGCCAACCAGCCCAATATCCATCCCTCAGCAACTCCGGCGCCTGGAGAAGCATTTAAGTGTGACAGATGAGCACAACACAGATTTAACATTGTCAAAAGCTCTCTGGCCCAAGGATGACCAAATGGAACGGGTGTTTCCCTTTAACAGGTCGGTGAGAGGGGCTACCACAGTAGAAAAGTTCTTACAAAAATTGCGATAGTACCCTACCAGGCCGAGGAAACGCTGCAGCTCTTTTTTCGTGGTGGGGGCTGGATACTCCTCCACAGCACTCACCTTGGACTGCACAGCACGCACTTCCCCCTGCTCCACAACTTTCCCCAGGTAGACAACAGTAGCCTTGGCGAACTCACACTTTGCTAGGTTTACTGTCAACCGGGCATCACTCAGCCGAACAAACTGTCAATACGGGCTAGATGTTCCTCCCACGTGTCACTATAAATGACGACGTCATCTAAATAGACAGCACATCCCTCCAATCCAGACATCACCATGTTCATTAACCGCTGAAAAGTCGCCGGTGCATTCCTCAACCCGAAACTCATCACTGTATAAGCAAATAACCCGGAAGGTGTAATAAATGCAGAGATCTCCTTCGCTCTGTCCGTCAGTGGAATCTGCCAGTACCCCTTAAGAAGGTCGAATTTACTGACAAACCGAGCTGCACCTACCTGGTCTATGCAATCCTCAATGTGTGGCAATGGGTATGCATCAGGCTTCGAGGTGGCATTCACCTTGCGGTAGTCAGTAAAAAACCTGGGACTCCTGTCAGTTTTTTCCACAAACACGGTGATGCCCAAGCGGAGGAAGAAGGTTCGGCAATCCCATTTTCAAGCATGTCTTTAATCTCTGCATCCATCACTCTGCTCTTTTCTTCTGACACTCTATAGAAACGATGGCAAATTGCCTTTGTTGGCCGCGCAGCAGCCCGTCGTCAGGTGCCATGTCCCCATCGTCCTCCCCCGCTAAGAACAAACTCCCCGCTGCTGCTACAGCTGACACCGACTTAGACTCAGGACAATAATACTTCTTTAGCAGATTAATGTGGCAGAGTTGTGTTGCCTTCCAGGGTTCGGGGTCGACAGAATATAATTTTGGTCGGTCTCCTGACGCAACACAGTATACGGACCACAAAACCTAGCCTGGAGCGGCAAATGAATCAAGGGCAGCAATGCCAGAACTTGGTCACCAGGACTAAAGACACGCTGTTCTGCTTTCCGGTCATACAAACGTTTCATCTTTCCCTGGGACGCTGACAACTTACCCTTGGCCATCTCCCCCGCTGAATGAAACCATTTACATAATCAATATGTTTGATGGAGGTTCTAATGACGGTGCAATGGCATCACGCAACACTGCGAGTGGTCCACGCACTGAATGACCGAACACTAATTCATTAGGGCTAAACCCTGTGCTATCCTGCACCACTTCCCTGGCAGCTAGCAGGAGCCACGGCAGCCCTTCCTCCCAGTCCTGATCTAACTTGACACAGTAACTACGCAATAATGAATTTAGTGTTTAGTGGAACCTCTCCAGAGCACCCTGGCTCTGTGGATGGTAGGCAGAAGACATGTTACTGTATGTTTGACCTTTAATTGTTTCAACACTTGTGAAGTGAAGTGTTGATAGATGAGATGAGAAATTTTCCCCCTGATCGCTCTGAATGATTTTTGGTATCCCAAAGATGGAAACAAATTGCGACAGTGCCTTTACAACTGACCTTGCTGTGATGGAACGCAAAGGATATGCAGCTGGATAACGTGTGCTTTGACACATCACTGTAAACAAGTAGTTGCTACCAGATTTGGAAGGAGGTAACGGGCCGACACAATCTATCACTAGATGTTCAAATGGCTGCGCAATTGCTTGGATGGGATAAAGCGGCACTGGACTTATCACCTGATTGGGTTTCCCCGTAATCTGACAAGTGGGACACAATTTAACAAACAATACGTCTTTCTTTAAACGAGGCCAAAAAAAATATCGCAAGATATAGTTATATGTCTTACGAACACCAAGGTGTCCCAACTGGTCATGTGACGTCCTAAGAACCTCATTGCGAAATCTTTCAGGAACCACAACCTGAAACACTGGCTTCCCAACAAAGCTTACACCATGTGGCGACCACTTCCTCACCAGGAGACCTTCCTGCAGCAGATAACCACCCACAGCGCTCCTCTCAGCCTCCTTTGGGAGAACAGTGTCAAACAACTGCCTCAGAGAAGGATCAACCTTCTGCTCTGCTCCTAGAACACTGCGAGAAACAGACAGCAATGAGACAGGGACATTAACAACAACCTCCTCTACCTCTTCTCCTTTCCCAGGCTCCTCCTGTGAACGACTCATAGCCCATGTCACAGCATAGGCTGTAAACACATCAGGAAAGCTCTGAGCATTCTCATCGAGGTTACAGGTTACAATAGGTGATGATGACACAATCGGGGGTGGTGGAGCATCGGCTCACACCCGGCTGCCAGCGAGACCGTTCCCCAGGATGACATCCACGCCTCTGATTGGCAGCTCAGGACGGACCCCCATGGTAACCTCTCCCTGCACCAACCCGCAGTCAAGGCAGAGAGAATGCAGTGGAACAGGCTCAACCTTTAATCCCATACCCTGCATCAAAACAAAGTCCCCAGTGTCAAGAGTCTTTAGAAAAAGGCAATACAGAGCTCAAAATGTATAAGCCATGTGCAGCTGTGTCCCTCAAAATTTTTACCGACAGACATGAATGCTGAAAAGTCAGGTCTTGTCCCACACTTGAGCTGTTGAGGAAGAAGCACAGAGACAGGCGCCACAAACACAGCACAAACACTAGAACTTGACTGGCCCCCACTATTTCCCGCCGAGCATTAGCTTTTGGACATTCAGCTTTCCAGTGCCCTCTTCCTTTACAAAAATTACACACTCGTGAAAAATCTGACTGAAAATTACCCCTTGCAGTGTGGCGCAACAACTCTCTCCTCTGCTCAAACATCAAACTCGCATCATCACGTACACATACTATTAACACTGTCCCCCACAGGACCAGCAAGTGTTTTGAAATACCCTTTGCCAGACAAATTAGCTCTGATAATGTCCCTCATGTTCTCCTTCATTCTTTTATCACTGACATCCAGGTCAAAATGTTCTGCAATATGGACCAATTGTTCACGTGAGAAGCCCTCCAGCAGCTCCTCTGATGGCTCTCTCACAAAGTCTTCCACACTCGCCATTGCTCATCACCACTCACCTTCACTCAATCTGCTCCCTTTTTGGCCACTGAAAAAATTTAACAAAACTCGCAGCACGCGGAACCCAACACAGCCCACGCAGCCTGAGTGTCACTGAGGCACTGTCCCTAACAAGACTAGCTAAAGCTCCCCCCTAGTCTTCAGGCGCTAGTTGCGGTGGGTATTTACGCACTCTTTACCGCAGACCTGGCAAACCCACCAGCCATTGGCAACGACACCTGCAGCCCCAGCCGTTTCCCCCTGAGCCAACTGCTCCAACCACTTTCACACCACACTACAAACCCCCACTATGAACACCAAAGGAGTCCGTATTTCAGCCTAACAGGGACAGAAACATCGGCAACTCACGATGGCCGCGGCTGGCTGCCGGGCCCACTGCCGCAAAGAAAATGAATAAAACCCGACCAACAGGCACACCTTTCCCTTGGCGCACAAAGCAGCAGCTTCAACAATCACACTCCCGAGCGATCAGCTGAGCGTCATCCAACAATCCCCTTAACCAGCAACAGCTATGGGCAGTCTATGAGGCTGTGGAAGGGAGTTGCTGCCAAAACTTTGTGTATAGGGCCAAAACTATAAATGTGACAACTTTAGCAGGCGAATGTGAGTGAGACGACAAATTTTCCTATGTTTCTAGTTATAAATGATTTCTGTAGCTTGATATTTGCGGCCACAATCACACTTTACAAATTTATTTTTCGATGACTTTTTCTCGCCCTCTCCACTCTAGCGATGACATCATTCACTCTAGCTCTGGAAAGTTCTCGCAATACACACCCATTCATTTTTTTGGCGTGGTTTTTGGTGATTTTTGGCAAAACCGTTTGCCGAAACTCTTAGAAAAGTCATAGCCATCGTTTCCCGGCCGAGCCGGCCAAAAAAAACACAGAAGAAACGGAAGACAAATAATAAGCCGGGAGAGGTTTTAAAGAGTGTGCTCTTTCAGGCACACTCAATAAAGACAGGAATAAGCCCGAGAGGTTTTAAAACGTGTGCTCTTTCAGGCACACTCAATAAGCACGGTGGATAACATATAGTGTGCGCTTTCAGGCACACTCAATGATAAAGAATGATAAAGTGAAAAGTGACATTTGGTTCAGGACACAATACCTTGACTGCCCCTCTCGCGACCGCAGGTAGATGAGATAAACAATCAGTAAAAGTGAAACATTTCACGAAAATGAAAAAAAAAAAAAAAACGCTGGTGCTTAAACACCGTGATTAAACTAAACCTAAAATTATATCTCACACTTACGACCAACCCCTTGCTGTCACATGTCTCTGAGGTGTCCAACACCTAGTCAGTATTCTGATGTTGTCACAACACCCAGATCGTGACATCTTACCAGAGCTCCGTGTTTTAGCTAAATAGACAGAAATACTGTCTGTAGCCAGCCTCAAGTGACTGTTTGGCACTTCCGCGTTGGCTTCGCGTCACAGCCACAGAGGAACGTCACTAGAAGAGGAGGGGGTGATCTGTCTTGGTCGGATAGAGACTCTTTGGTTGATCAAACTCGTAAAAGTTGGTGCAGAAAGTGGAGAAGAAGTGATCTGTCGTGCAGACAACGATGGCGTTAGAGCTGTACCTGGACCTGTACTCTCAGCCCTGCCGCTCCGTTTATATCTTCGCCAAGAAGAACAACATCCCCTTTGACTTCAGACGACTGTCGCTGCTGGACGGTGAGTTCGAGTCCACACACAGACGAAGTTAAACTTACTGTCTGTTTGTGCAGCGGCACGGATGGAGCAACGACATTCAGCGCAGTTACTGTAACAAATACTTTATTTCTCTATTTTTCGGAGTGTTTGAAAATCTGTGCTGCAGCTGCTGTAAGCTCCACAGTGGCGGACCCCGCTTCACGTCCGGCTGGGATAGTCTCCAGCACCTCGAGACCGGCACACAGAAAACACAGACACAGGAAACACACTTTGTGCTGGACACACACACATGAAAGCACAAACAAGATGTTTTAATATGTGATATATAGGGATGTTGCACATGTCTGTGAACATGGACAGTCTGGAATTACTCTGCAGACAATGATCATGACACAGTGGTGAGTTCTTTATGGACTCTTGTGCAACATGACAGGTCCAAGTGTCCTAGATGTTCTGATAGACCGTGTCAGCATAATTAATTATTGAAATGTAATTCAACTTTCCTTAATGTAACCTTTACTTTTACACCTCAATGGCTCCTAATCTGCAGGGTAGGGCCCCACAAAGTGTCCCAGAATTAATCTTTGAGGTCACTAGATTATTAGGAAAAGCAGGAGACAATATATTAACATGGAGGAAGTTTTTGGCACTTCTGTGTTGACTTCATTTTCCTCATGAAACTGGATTCAGCAGCTTCTCGTGACTGTGTTATTTTTATAGTTTGGGGAAAGCACAGCTGCAAACACTCCTGACCTGACCTCACAGCAGTGTCTCTGTGAATCCATAATTCAGACTAAAATCTCATTGCTTGACCCAGGTGTGTGTGTGTGTGTGTGTGTGTGTGTGTGTGTGTGTGTGTGTGTGTGTGTGTGTGTGTGTGGTTTTCAGGCGAGCAGTATGGAGAAGAGTTTGGGAAGATCAACATGATAAGGAAGGCCCCCGCTCTGCGAGACGGAGACTTCTGCCTGGCTGAAAGGTAAATACTGAAATGTTCTTCGACTGTATGAACGCTGTGTGAATGCTGTATGAACGCTGTATGAACACTGTATGAAGTCTGTATGAACACTGTGTGAATGCTGTATGAACACTGTGTGAACTCTGTATGAAGTCTGTGTGAACGCTGTATGAACACTGTATGAAGTCTGTATGAACGTTGTGTGAAAGCTGTACAAACACTGTATTAACGCTGTATGAATGCTGTACGAACACTGTATAAACACTGTGTGAATGCTGTATGAACACTGTGTGAATGCTGTATGAACGCTGTGTGAAAGCTGTACGAACGCTGTGTGACCGCTGTGTGAACACTGTATGAAGTCTGTATGAACGCTGTGTGAATGCTGTATGAACGCTGTGTGACCGCTGTGTGAACACTGTATGAAGTCTGTATGAACACTGTGTGAACGCTGTATGAACACTGTATGAACGCTGTATGAACACTGTATGAACGCTGTATGAACGCTGTGTGAATGCTGTGTGACCGCTGTGTGAACACTGTATGAAGTCTGTGTGAACGCTGTATGAACACTATGTGAACGCTGTATGAACGCTGTGTGAACGCTGTATGAAGTCTGTATAAAGTCTGTGTGAACGCTGTATGAACGCTGTGTAAATGCTGTGTGAACACTGTACGAAGTCTGTATGAACACTGTGTGAACGCTGTATGAACACTGTATGAACGCTGTGTGAATGCTGTGTGACCGCTGTATGAACGCTGTATGAATGCTGTATGAACGCTGTGTGAACGCTGTATGAACGCTGTGTGAACGCTGTATGAACGCTGTGTGAACGCTGTGTGAACGCTGTGTGATCGCTGTATGAACGCTGTATGAATGCTGTATGAACGCTGTGTGAAGTCTGTGTGAACGCTGTATGAACGCTGTGTGACCGCTGTGTGAACACTGTATGAACGCTGTATGAACGCTGTGTGAATGCTGTGTGACCGCTGTGTGAACACTGTATGAACGCTGTGTGAACACTGTATGAAGTCTGTATGAACACTGTATGAAGTCTGTATGACCACTGTGTGAACGCTGTATGAACGCTGTATGAACGCTGTGTGAATGCTGTGTGACCGCTGTGTGAACACTGTATGAAGTCTGTATGAACACTGTGTGAACACTGTGTGAACACTGTGTGAACGCTGTGTGAACGCTGTGTGAACGCTGTGTGAACATTGTATGAACGCTGTATGAACGCTGTGTGAACGCTGTATGAACACTGTGTGAACGCTGTGTGAACACTGTGTGAACGCTGTATGAATGCTGTGTGAACGCTGTGTGAACATTGTATGAACGCTGTATGAACGCTGTGTGAACGCTGTATGAACACTGTGTGAACGCTGTGTGACCGCTGTATGAACACTGTGTGAACACTGTGTGAACACTGTGTGAACGCTGTATGAATGCTGTGTGAACGCTGTGTGAACATTGTATGAACGCTGTATGAACGCTGTGTGAACGCTGTATGAACACTGTGTGAACGCTGTGTGACCGCTGTGTGAACGCTGTGTGAAAGCTGTGTGAACGCTGTGTGAACGCTGTGTGAACGCTGTGTGAACGCTGTATGAACGCTGTATGAATGCTGTGTGACCGCTGTATGAACATTTTATGAAGTCGTGTATCGTGATAGTCATTGGAGGTGTTTGTCTCTGCAGCATTGCTATCCTGCTGTATCTGGCAGAGAAGTTTCAGACTCCAGACTTCTGGTACCCAGCTGACCTCCAGCAGCGCGCTCGTGTTAATGAGTACCTGTCATGGCAGCACATGGCCATCCGTATGCATGGATCCAAGATGTTCTGGCTCCGGGTATGTTCACTCGTCAGGCTGCAGACTCCAGATATTCCTGCCCCAGTATCCTGTTCCCTTTTCTTTTCATATGGTATACAATACATTCTTTGTATTTGAGGCTTGTTATATGATCACTAGTCTTTGTGTTTTATGCAGCTTTTGATTCCCAAAGTTCTGGGTGTGGAAGTCCCACAGGACAAGCTGGATGCAGCCTTGGAGGACCTGAACGGCTCGCTGAAGCTCATTGAAGAAAAGTTCCTCCAGGACAGGCCCTTCATCGCAGGAGACCATATCTCATTGGCCGACCTGGTCGCCATTGTGGAGGTCATGCAGGTGTGCAGAGAGGTTTTTAAACTGAGAGGAGCGATAAAGGAAGATTTTCACATCACTGCTAACCGGTTTCTAAAGAATATCACAGTGTTTTACATGTTTTCAAGTCAAAACAATTATATATGAATATTATATATGAATGAAATGAAACCAGAGTTAACACTGCTTGTTAGCAAACATTCTATTTACACATCCAGCAGACACAAGCGACATTATCATTCATGTGGAGTTTGTATTTCAGCTAACAAGCTAATTAAAGTTAGCTCCACGATTCGTTAGTAAATCTGGTCTGGCTGACGATATTATGTTATAATAAAAAGCCTGTGAAAATCTGAACTCGTACATGATATCATGCTGACAGACAGAGGTTAAAGCTAACAGGTTATCATCAGGAGGAGCATGCTACACACACATTTTTTAGGGTGCAGTTTTTAGTAACAGTAAGCTTTACAAAGAAAACAAAGTGCCCACACACAGAGATAAAATTGCCAGTCTTTTTTGAAATCTGCAGGATTTGACAGTGCGGCCACAAACTGTGAAGTCCCTGCAGTCCATGCTGAGTGGGGACAAGATACATGTCCCTCAGACACCAGCTGATGATCCATGTAGAAGACAATAATGTATTGATGTATGGCAGCTAGTTAGTGCTATCGCTGCAGTATAATTAGGAAAAACATGTTGTCTTCTTCTTACATAACAATGGGAGAAGAAGACAGTCAAACACAGTCAAAGTTGGATTTGTGCTTTACTGTTCATATTCTGTTCATGTTTCATATTTTCTTTTTTTTCTGGACAGTGACAGACAGAGACAGGAATGACGGGCAGCAAAAGGCCTTAGCATTGTGCTGCATGCTCTACACCTGGTTTTAAAGTGTGATCTCTGAGATTAATCACAAAGTTTTATTGAGTCAGAGGAAACACTGTCAACAACAAATTCTCAGTTATTTGTCCGCAGTCATAAATTTCTCACATGTAACTCTGTATAAAACTGTCACACTGTGTCACTTTGTCCCGGCCTAAAGGCTGCTCTGTGACTGCATGATTTATAGGCCTTGTTAACAGCAGATCAGATGAGTCCAATACACACACACAGACACACACACACACACACACAGACACACACACACTGTTATTTGTTACCGTGTATCATTCATGTCACACCCGCTTCATGTCGCAGCTGCTTTATTTTTCACGCTGTCCTCATGAGTAACTCATCTTTTCATGACACAGACCAGACGTAGAATCAGTCATTAGAGGTGCTCTAAGTTTGAACAACCTCTATGTTATGTTAGCTAAAAACAGATCCTGGATCAGTGCCGTGTACGGATGTTTACACTTACCTGAGATGGGAGCACAATCGGAGGCAGACTACCTCCAGAATGATCAGGCAGATCTGATTACAGCAGATCACGGTGTATTTATGCCTTCCACGTCCTTACCTGTCCTCATTCTAACGTGCAGATACAGATCACGTTTTAAACCAGGTGAACGTGGCTCACTGTCTGTGGAAATGGTTTGAAACAAATGACAAACTGTTCTGGTAAATGATTATCAGTAATGTAAACTAAAGGTCTGGTATTGAGTCCATCTTAGCGTTGATGAGGAACGATGTGGGTCGGGGGATGGTTCCACATTAACAGGCCTTCTCCTTCTCTAACCGACAGCCCGTGGGCTCCGGCCTGGACGTTTTCGAGGGGAGACCCAAGCTGAGCGCCTGGAGGGACAGAGTCCAGGAGGCCATCGGAAAGGAGCTGTTTGACGACGCCCACCGGACCATCATGGGCTCTCAGGAGGCCGTGAAGCTGATGGACGGCAGCAAGATGCAAGTGTTCAAGCCTAAGATCCTCAGATTATTCCTGTGAAGGGGAGAACACTGGTTCTGTCCAGACAAGCTCAGCACACATTCTTCTCAGAGCTGACAATGCAAACGATACAAAACCTCATGTGTCACTGTCCTTACTTCTAGACTGGATAATAACACTCTGTGTGTGTTCCAAGCTTCTTGTTTTAACAATCCCACACATGCGATAGCATGTGATGTGGCTTCAGTCTGACTCGGTTCTGGACTCATTATGTAACGTGGAGGAATGTGAAATGTGAGATAAGTCATTTCCTCAGTCCTTCTCTGTGGACATAGTAAGTTCAAGCAGTTCATCAGCTGAGCTCCATGTTAGGAGATGTGTCGATGCTCTTTAATAAACAGTATTCTGTGTCACAATGTGGTCATGTGTGCGTCTCATTCAGCTGTCAGCAGATGAATCACACAGTGTGATCTGTGACAACAGGTTAACAACACACTTTTAGTTCAGAGGTGAAACATAAAACAGATGATACCTGTTTTATGTTTCATCACTTCACAGGATCAAAGTCTAATTGAGACGTTCTTCCTGTTTCTTTGTAGAACAATGCTGCCACCAAGTGGACAAAAGGGTGTTCCATGACAGAGCACATTTCATTCCATCAGTTGCCAGATATGAAATGTACTACAGCTGTACAAGAGAAGAGGGTTGCTGTCAGTAAACACCTTGAGTTACTGTCTCTAGAAACCAAAGACCAAGTCCGAAAACTTGGCGTGTTGATAGACTCAGATCTGACCTTCAACAGTCACATAAAATCAGTCACCAAAACAGCCTTCTACCAACTTAAGAACATATCCAGAGTTAAGGGCTTTTATGTCCCAACCAGATCAGGAGAAGCTCATCCATGCTTTCATCTCCAGTAGACTTGACTACTGTAATGGTCTTTTGACCGGACTCCCCCAAAAAAGTATCAAACAGCTGCAGCTCATTCAGAACGCAGCAGCTCGAGTTTTGACCAGAACAAAGAGATCAGAACACATCACCCCAGTTCTTAAGTCTTTACACTGGCTCCCAGTTAGCCACAGAATAGAAAGTTCTGCTACGAGTTTACAAATCACTGAATGGTTTAGGCCCACAATACATAAACGACATGTTAGTAGAATACAGACCCAGTAGGGCTCTGAGATCTACTGACTCAGGTCAGATAGTGGAACACAGAGTTCAAACCAGACACGGTGAAGCAGCATTTAGCAGTTATGCTGCAAACTGGAACAAACTACCAGCAGGACTGCAATCAGCCCCAACTCTTAACACTTTTCATCCAGGTTAAAAACTTTTCTCTCTCTCTTAAATTGTTTTCAAATTTTCTATTTTAATGATTTTAAATGACATTCTGATGTTTTTAATTAAATTATCTTCTCTTTATATATTTTTTTTCTATTGCTATTGCTTGTCTTAATGTCAAATGTTTTTCCTTGCCTCTGCAAAGCACTATGAATTGCCTTGTGTACGAATTGTGCTATACAAATAAACTTGCCTTGCCTTGCCTTGCCTTGTGGAAGCTAACAAAGTGGATCTATAGAGTGAACATTAGATTCTGGCTGAGCTGAAAAGCTCCATGAGAACAGATTAACTTAATATTAGTGTTAGAACTCTGTAGTGATTCTTTTTAATCATCTACTTCACTTTCTAATAAAAGATTAACAACTAATTGTTAATGCTACTGCCCCCCCCCCCCCCCCCCCCCCCCCCCCCCCCATGCACACTGTAATGCTTCTCAGTACGACATCGGTATAACATCGGAGTATGTTCTTATGCACTATTCACTTCTGCTGTAGTAAATATATAACATGTAGGCTACTGCTATTAGTTAATAATTAGCTGTGTGTTTGTGTGACTGTATGCAAGTAAGAACTTGTGTGTGCATAAATATATGTATATTAGGAAGTAAAAAAAAGTGCACATTGTTCATATTTGTGTTCTGAACAAATATGAGCTGTTTTGGTATAAATATTCTTTCCCTGTTAATGACAGATGGCTTCCAAACAAAAAGCACACAGAGCCATGGGAGAGGAGGAGTGAATATCCATCCTGCCTCAGAGGAAGGAAACAGACCAGCACCCCAGCAGGAAAAGTGGCAGGATCTATATCTGAAGGTAGACCTGGACAGAGTGGTATGTGTATCATATTAAATGTAAAGCTATGACATATTTAAAAGGGAACACCTTCTTATTGGCTGTCAAACATTCATACAGATTGAGAAATGCCCAACGCAGATGAGGGGACACATGTCAGTGTTTGGAGGTGCACAGAGCTGTAACTGTGGTTTTCATGCAAAGAAGGTATCAGAAGTCTCTCATACAATTTTGATGTGCTGGTGTTGAATTCTGTAGTATTGCAATTTTTGTCACATCTTGTCTGTGAACCTGTAGCCTTCCAGTTCGCTCCATGTCTCAGTGCATCCAGGACCCTCATGTACAGTGCCACAGCAGCCAGGACCCTCATCTGCAGGTTCACCATCACCAAAGGATGTCTCCTTAGCTGGTGGTGAACCTAGAAGGCCCATTTTGACTTTGGCATCAGTAAGTAATGAGGATTTACTTATGCTGATATTCATATTAATATTATGAATATACTCAACTATATCAAATGTACAAAGCCCCAGTTAAGGTTTTTTCTTGTTGCCAGTTTACAAAGCCACAGTTTGGTGGCTCTCATGGTGCCATGTTAAAGACAAACTTAAGTTTGGCTGTGAAGTGTCCACCTAAGGTAATGTAAAGAGAATGATACATAGATTGACTTTGATTTTAAAAATGATATACCATCAAGTCCCCACTCTGGAGCACTTTTTCCACCGCTGGCTTCTCTTGTGGATGCCATACCACCTGTGGAAGGTCAGACTGTCCTGTCCTGCTTGTGGCACACAGCTCACAAGCTATGGAGCTCACAAGAGAGCCCGCCACATTCTGGATGTGGACAGGTATTTCCTGATGATTACAGAGACTGTCTGGTGCAGTTCAGCTGGTTGCTGGACAATCTTAGACCAGCTGGACTTGGCTCACAGGCTGGAGTTTAGATTGATTCTGAATCGAAAGTATATAAATGTTTGTCTTATTCGGTCTCTCGTTCCCTTTGTTTTATACAGATTCGCTTGTGATGTGCGGGTGATCCGTTTTCTGAGGGAGAGGGCACTTGAAACAGTCCCACCCGCTTGGTCAGACAGCTGAGGGAGAACCACAGCGAGGGCCAAGCCTTTTCCCTGTGAGATTTCAGGACCCTCCTGAGCCTGTGGATGTTCCATCACACAGATGGATGCTGGCTGTTTATGGCTGTGACATTTTGAGCAGGCTGGACCACATCAAAGCCAGCATAACGTCCACCTTTGGCAGAATCCTAAAAATGGACTCCACAAAGAAGGTTTCGTAACTGTTAATGTTGTAAAATACAGAAAATACATGTAAAATAAATACAGAATTATTACCCTGGTGCTCAGATACAATTTTAACAACTTATTTAGGCATTCACTGTGTTTTCTGTGCTATTGCAGATCACCAAGAAGCTCTCAGGCATTGCTAAGGAGACAGCCTTGTGGCTTACATCTGTAAGCAACCAGAGAGGGCAAATCCACATCAGTGTGCTGTCTGCTCAGGAGGGTCCTGCCCTGGACAGAATGGCAACTGGTCTCATCTGCAGGTACAATAATGCCGGTGTGGCTCCACCTCAACTGCTTTACATTGACTGTGACTGTTGTCGGGAGATGCTCATCCTCTGTACCCTGTCTTCATAGCAAAGCTGTCAAGCTGCATTTTTGAGTGGGACAGAGGAGATGTTGCCTCGCTGCGTCAGGCCAAGTGGGAGCTGCCTGAGACAGGAAGGTGTCCCTGGCATCACTGACACTCACGTTGATCAGCACATCACCAAAGATGAGCCCCCTGCTGAGTTATTCTGGAGAACTTGTTCACTGTGTTAACACCCTCAGTGTCAAGGTCTTTGGAAGGTACCTTGTCCCGTCTTTTAGCCTCCTGCTGTTTACACTGGTAAGTTTAAGTTTTTCATTCTGATGAAGCTATTTGCTATATTCTAATAAAGTGATTATGCAAAAAGATGAAGTCCAATTTATACTCATACTCCCACCAGTATCACCAGTGCAGCCCCTGCCCTTCCTCTCTCCACTGCCTTCACAATGACTGCTGCAGCTGCAGCTACCGCTGGGTCAAGAATGGCCACCGCCACCCCAGCAGCCCCTGAGAAACAGCTGGTTAGTCTTTTTACAATTTTATTTGTATAGCCCAAAGTCACAAAGTACATTTGCCTCTGAGGGCTTTACAATCTGTACAGGGAGTGACACCCTCTGTCCTTAGACCCTCGGTTCGAGTGAGGAAAAACTTGCCCACAAAAAACCTTTAACAGGGAAAAAATGTGGAAGAAACCTCAGGAAGAGCCACAGAGGAGGGATCCCTCTCCCAGGACGGACAGATGTGCAATGGATGTCACGTGTACAGGACAAATCAACACAAACATATTGTACAATTACAATGACTGACAAAATGACAATGAATTACAATGACTGACAAAATGACAATGAATTACAATGAATGATAAAATGACAATGAATTACAATGAATGATAAAATGACAATGAATTACAATGAATGATAAAATGACAATGAATTACAATGACTGATAAAATGCAAACCAACTGTAGCTACTAGCAAAGTTCAGTGATTTGTATGCATATTAAAACTGCAACTGATTGCAATTTAAAGTTCTAGAACATTGGATGTCTTATATTGCCATATTAACATTTGAACATTTTTTGTATACAGTGCAAATGACAATGTGGTAGCCCAGTACAGATGTGTCATTTATGAATATATATACAGGGATATAGTGCCCTTCTTTACGTGAAGCATGTTGCTAAAGTGGCACTTTACTTCACATGTATTGGTATGTACTGTATGACCATACATCCTTGCCTTCACCAGTCAACTGTTTTTATATAGCCAAACAAAATAATCAGTGCTGACATAAAAACTAGTATGAGTCAATAATCTACTGTATACCATATTCATCATTGTAGAACTAAAGTCCTTTGTATGGAATATGTATGTATGTATGGGAAATAGGTATGTCATGCTTTACTGGTCTGTGGAGTTAGAAGTTTTACATTTTGCTACCTGTGTTCTCCACTCCTTGTGGGAACCACTGAAAAATAGAGAGAAATAACATTTACAGTTAAAATACATATATTTTTAGTAATCTGTTATTTTAAGGATTATTTTTTTGGCTATCTCAAGCTTTATTTCGGAGGGAGATAGCTGAAAATCACAATCCACGAGAACCTGCTGGACGATAGAGCACAGTGGTCTTAATGTCTTGCTTGTCAATGTATTATATATCATTGATATTAATAATTGTCTTATTACAGTTAACAGATTAAGCACATCCTGTCCTGTGCAACAGGCGGTAAGTCTTAGCTCAGTTAAGACCATTATGACTTAATTTGATAATCACCCATGTTCTTCTAATCAGACATATGGATATGGATGAGTGTTTTTGCGTTACCTTGACATGTTTTCACTGCAGCTGCCGGGTCACCTGATGTTGCTGTGAAGTGTATTCTTAGCTGATTTTCTGTGTACATCAGCTGGTGTGGCACATCACAGCAACATCAGGTGACTCTTCTGAGGAAGACACGAGATGCAGTCAAAACATGTCAAGGTATAGCAAAAATAGAAGAACATCCTACAGTAGTTAGTAGTAAGTGTTTTGTGACTGTTGGACTGTGACAGCTGTACTTTTCTAGTTGTGTTATTGTGTTTTAATTTTGATGTATTCTCCTACGTCTTTTCCAGGCTGTTGGTGAGCGTGGTATCCCTGGGATGGACAGAGTGGATAGACTGGCAGGATACTTGGTGGGTCTGAGGACAGAAACTGGTCAAACAATGAGCAATCAGCAGGCCAGTACAATAATAGCACTGTGGCAAAACCTTCTGCCGTATGACCAGCAACAGGTGGCATATGCTGCACCACACCAGGTGCACCTTACCACAGGATGCTTCAGGTACTCTAAAAAGAGACCTGAATCTACACCTGGTGTGGAGAGCACAACACGTTGTGTATTAGCATCCTCAGTATCTTCCCAGTGGCCAGACTGTAGTCAAGTCAAGCTGTGTAACATTCACAAGAGCCCCAAAAAACAGGGCAGTTACAGCCTGACAAGACAGATATTTTATTCCATTTCTTCCAAATTCTGTCAACAGATTGACATAAATCTTAAACACTCTATAAGCCCTGTTCTTATATTTCACTTATTATAATTATTATGATTCCTTGCACATAAAACTCAAACTAGCTCTGTGTAAAATATCTCCCTGGTATCATAGAAGGTTTTCTCTCAAGCTTTGTCTTTGCAAGTCTAAAGTCCATAAAGATGTTTACAGCCTGGTACCAAAACAGTTTTGATCTTTTTTTTTTACAGAACTCACCTGTTTAAATTATATTAAAAGTTATGCTGAACAGAACAGTATGGCTGCTGTAAATGACAGGAGGGTGCCACTACAGATGGCATGTTTGAACACCCAGGTGTGACTCGGCCCACCTCAGGTCCACGTCTTCACTGACATTTAGATTAAGGTGGAAGAAGCAGGACTTCCGACATGGACCGAGAACAGACCAGCAACTGGATCAGCCACACTCAACTTCAAAATGGCTCTTCAGAAACCTTTGGGTAATGTCCCATGTATGCTAAGCTCGATCAAAAGGAAAGCCTGCTTTCAAATGTGTGGATGATGTCTGCCTCCAGAACCAGAACTGGGAGCTGGTTTCACAGAAGAGGAGCTTGACAGCTGAAAGCTCTGGCTCACAATCTACTTTTGCAAACTATAGGAACTACAAGGAATCCAGCATTCTGAGAGTGCAGTGTTCTAGAGGGGTAGTAGCATTAGTCCAGAGCTTTTAAGGTGAGCAGTATAAAACAATGACATGCCGTGCTCAAAGGTCTAAGATGGTTGGGAAAATTCATTTATCTAGACATCTGTTACTAGCTATCTGTCAGACAAAACACACTCACTCCTCTGTTGGTCTGTAATTAACAATACTGTGACACAGCCCCGTCCATCAAAAACCCAACAATCTGATTTCTTTTTCATTGTTCCATCAACAAAACGATGTTATTCTGAGTGTTAAAACTTGCTCCCTTGCTACAAGACAAGTGTTTTTGAAGGGGTACTTTGCTACTGTCAGTTTAGATAAACCACACAGAAACACGAAGACAAGGTTAGGACCATAAACTATATGTTGGAGAATTGGCAGTCAGAGATGTCAGATAGCATTAACTTGCACACAAACTGATTTTTCAGCATGCTTATTAGATATGAGCCCAAAATAAGAGAGCATGGAGGTCACACACATGAGGGTCAAACTGGAAATGTAGTCTCATTCCCCCACATGATCATGACTGCTATAAATAAGCTTTTCTAATTCTCAGTCTCTTTTCCAAATGAAACTAGAAATTATTAATTTGTCACATTTTAATGTCACAATGACAGTATCTTTGTCTTTCTTTGAGTAATATCCGGTGTACCTCTAATGTAATCTTTTTAAATGTCTTCCACTTTCACTTTCTTTGGTGATAGTTGTAACGGATGTTGACATGGATCGGTGAATACAAAACTGAACATAAGTTGGCTTGTCGATCATATTTCTTACTTGCCTAGTGTTTATGTGTTTGAACTCACTGACAGAACATGATGTATTTGCCATATGAGAATGCTGTTAAAGCCACTTTCCCTAATGAACTCCCTGGTCGAGGGTGGTGTCAGGATACAGGTGGAGGTAATGAGTTCCCAGTTCTTGGAGGTGTGAGTCAGGAGAGGAGGCTGACATCTCTCTGCATCCCCAGTAGACCATCATTCACACTTCTAATTGGTGTTTATGTTACAATAGTTATTAGATGACACACAAACTCAAATTAAACAAACTTTTTATCATAATGCGCTGTTTCCAATTAGTTTGCAAAAAAATTGACGGGATGTCTGACTATTTCCTGGCCTGAGACCATAATATTTTATGTGCATGCAATTTATTGACTAAATGCATATGCATATATGACACATCTTCAACCAACTGTTTGACGTCCCGCTTTACAAAAAATATATGCTTTCTCAGCTGTGCTTCCATCAAAATCAAACACTGTACATTTAGAGTTAAATTTGTGTAGCACAGGCTATTAACCTAAATCTAAATAGTGTCTGTGCCCTCCAAGCCCTCCAAATAAAAAAAACACATTAACTGGGCTTTTATTAGTTTAGTTGGTAGCGCATCCACCCCATGTACGAAGGTTCAACAGGGGCCCAGGGTTTGAATCTGACCTGCGGCCCTTTGCTGCATGTCGTTCCCCAGCTCTCTCTTCCCACATTCCTATAACTCTTCAGCTGTCTCTGTCAAAAATGTTTAAAAGGGCCAAAAACAAACAAACAAACAAACAAACAAACAAACAAACAAACAAACACAATAACTGTGAATCAAAGTTTTGATTATGTATTTTATTTATATTCTATACTTCTTTTTGGTCTTCATCAAATATTGACAGATTTAAATACTGAACAATTGAACACCAATTGTCATTTACTCATATAAAGACTTAAAGAGTACGGCCTAGATCCAATTTTACAAAACACATTTTGCCTCGGAGGGGTTTACAATCTGTACAGGGAGTGACACCCTTTGTCCTTACACTAATGGTTCGAGTGAGGAAAAACTTGCCCACAAAAACCTTTAACAGGGAAAAAATGTGGAAGAAACCTCAGGAAGAGCCACAGAGGAGGGATCCCTCTCCCAGGACGGACAGACGTGCAATAGATGTCACATGTAGGACGAATCAACCCAAACATATTGTACAATTACAATGACTGATAAAATAACAATGAATTACAATGAATGATAAAATGATTACAATAGCAGTGGAATCTGTGATAGAGATAGAGAGACACAGATGCACAGCAGCAGCAAATCATAAACTAACTATAAACTGTAATGGAGATATGGTAACAATAATGACAGTAATGATATACAGTATGTAGTGGACGTCATGCAGGACCACAGCAGCAGCCACGATCCATGAGAACCTCCTGAAGGTTTGAGTTTTCAGTAAAGGACCTTGTCTGACTGTTGTGATTAGTCAATTTGTAGTGAATTGTAATTGTCATAGTCACCTGAGCTGCAGAGCATGCACACCAACTGCAGCTACTAGCAAAGTTCAGTGATTTGTATGCATATTAAAACTGCAACTGATTGCAATTTAAAGTTCTAGGACATTGGATGTCTTATATTGCCATATTAACATTTGAACATTTTTTTGTATACAGTGCAAATGACAATGTGGTAGCCCAGTACAGATGTGTCATTTATGAATATATATACAGGGATATAGTGCCCTTCTTTACGTGAAGCATGTTGCTGAAGTAGCACTTTACTTCACATGTATTGGTATGTACTGTATGACCATACATCCTTGCCTTCACCAGTCAACTGTTTTTATATAGCCAAACAAAATAATCAGTGCTGACATAAAAACTAGTATGAGTCAATAATCTACTATACATCATATTCATCATTCTAGAACTAAAGTCCTTTGTATGGAATATGTATGTATGTATGGGAAATAGGTATGTCATGCTTTACTGGTCTGTGGAGTTAGAAGTTTTACATTTTGCTACCTGTGTTCTCCACTCCTTGTGGGAACCACTGAAAAATAGAGAGAAATAACATTTACAGTTAAAATACATATATTTTTGGTAATCTGTTATTTTAAGGATTATTTTTTTGGCTATCTCAAGCTTTATTTCGGAGGGAGACAGTTGTAGAGTGACAGGAATGCGGGTGGAGAGAGAGGGGGAATGACATGGGGGAAAGAGCCACAGGTTAGATTTGAACCCTGGGCTTCCACAGCAAGGACTGAGCCTTCGGACATGGGGTGGCTGCTCTACCACTTGAGCTAATTGCTGCCCCAGTAATATGTAATTTTAACCAAGATATATAGATAAATAGAGAGATAGAGAGATACAGATTCACAGCAGCAGCAAATTATTCTATCATTCATTCTGTCATCTTTTGGAGTCCCCCGGTAGTGCAGTCTTATAGCAGCATAACTAAGGGATGACCTGAGCCAGCCCTAACTAAATGCTCTATCAAAAAGGAAAGTCTTAAGTCTACTCTTAAAAGTGTCTGCCTCCCGAACACAAAATGGTAGTTTCTTCCACAGAAGAGGAGCCTGATAGCTGAAAGCTCTGCCTCCCAATCTACTTTTGGAGACTATAGGAACCACAAGGAACCCAGCGTCCTGAGAGCACAGTGTTCTAGAGGGGTAGTAAGGTACTATGGGCTTTTTTAGATATGATGGTACCTGACCATGAAAAACTTTGTAAGTAAGGAGAAGAATTTTAAATTCAATTCTAGATTTAATAGGTAGCCAGTGCAAGGAAGCCAAAATGGGAGAGATGTGATCTCTGATCTTGGTTCCTGCCAGAATACGTGCAGCAGCATTCTGAATTAACTGCAGAGTCCTAAGAGACTTATTAGAGCAGCCTGATAACAAAGAGTTACAATAGTTCAGCCTAGAAGTAACAAATGCGTGGACTAGTTTTTCTGCACGCACTTGAAACACAATGTGTCTGATTTTGGCGAAGTTACATGAGTGGAAGAATGCAGTCCTTGAAATTTGTTTTATGTGGATGTTAAAGGACAAATCCTGATCAAAAATAACTCCAAGATTCTTTACAGTAGAGCTGGAGGCCAGGGTGATCCCATCTAAAGTAACTAAGTCTCTCAAAAGAGAGTTTCTGAGGTGTTTGGGTCCAATTACAAGAACTTCAGTTTTGTCTGAATTTAACATGGTCATCCAACTTTTTATATCCTTAAGACATGCTTGGAGTTTAGTTAACTGATTGGTTTCATCAGGCTTAATCGATAAAAATATATATATATATAATATCAGTAACAATGAAACAATAAAATTTATTGCGATTCCTAATAATGTTCCCTAAAGAAAACATAAATAAACAAAATAGAAATGGTCCTAGTACAGAACCTTGTGGAACTCTGTGACAAACTAGAAGTAGTCTAGGAGGCCAACATTCAGTTTCTTCGACCCTGGTCACCAGGCAACTTTGAGATAGGTTATCAGCTGCACAGAAATCCAAACAGCAGCCTTGCATACCAAAGAGAGAGAGTCTTATTTGATATGATTTAGTGCTGTCATTGTCTATGACCTCACGGCCCATGCATGACCATGTGTAAACTAAGGATAGAAAATTCCATAACAAATATTGCTATAGCGTAAGACCATATCTTACAGTTTTCATTCTGACTACTGCTGGAACAAGAGGTTTAAAAGCTGGTTCATGTGATCATGATCTCACTTTCCCCATTCCTGTAGCTAGCATCCATTTTGTATCATTGTCTTTTAGATTGTCATGATTTAAAACGCTAGTTTGTCACATTTCCTAAGCCACTTTGTGACAAATCCATCTGATTAAGGTTAAATCTAGCCTTAGTGTGACAAATTAGGAATTGTTGATTAGTTTGTAAGTGTTGGATTAGATTTGTGACCCTTTTGGTTTGTTTGATTTGCTTCCGGTCTCCGGACTGTATCCCTCCCAGTTGATAAGCTACTGGAATCCTGATCCTCTTTGTAGAACATCCAGAATTTACTGTATAGTAAGCTGTGTGGTCTTTGATGACCTGGGTGGGTGGATTAAGGTCTAGCAGGAGGGCATGGGAGACAAGCAGGTGGGACATTAAATTTTGTATTTCTTAGATGCAATTTCCTGCATTCTAGTCAATGGACATCATGTCATTCACATCTTTTTTAAACATATTTGTAAAAACATTTTTAATATCGTTATTTGTGAATGTGCTCAAATATTTTTTTTTCAAGCACAATCTTTGCGTATGTTTTTAGATCTTAAACACATTTAACATCTTTGTGTGTTTTTAAACATATTTAAATACATTTAAACACATTTTTGTTAAAAAAAAACATCTTCACTGTGTTTAAAAAAACACAATTTAAGGAGAAGTAAAGAAGACTTTGAGTTTTAAGACGACGCGATGTTTGAAACAAGCGGTATTAAAAGAATATGAAACAGCAGGTAGCAGGTAGCGGTGCTGCTAAAGCTAAAGCAACACAGAGTGTGAATCCTGATTGGCGGATTTTGATGATTGACACCTGTCGACCAATCAGATTCAGGAGAATCGATAGTACCGCCCACATTCACCTTTGACCCACCAATGACAATCCAGAATGAAGTAAACCCAAAGGTAAGTATATCACAGCAAGAGGTCTCACTTCTCACTTGTCAAAGCCTCTTTGTCTTTATGTAAACAACAAGGAGCTTCGTGACTGATTCAAACTAAAGCCCCATCCCCCTCAACTTGAGTACTGGTGGGGCTGATACCCAAGACAAACTTCAAAGGGAAGGGGATACCCTGGTAGAACTGGTCAGGAAATTGTGAGTATACTCAATCCAGAGCAGGTGTTCACTCCATGATATTACATTGGAAGTTGCCACACACCACATTGCTGACTCCAGCTCCTGGTTAGCTCTTTCACATAGAATGTGTTCCCACCTCCTTCAAGACAGGTACCATCATCTGTATGTAAAATGTGTTGTATGTGGTCTAAATGGCTACCATCCAATGGCACTTACCTCCATTTAGATGAAGTGGTTTGAGAAACTGGTTCCCCAGCACATCAAAAACAACATCCCAGGCACCCTGGATTCTCATCACTTTGCATTCAGTCAACACATACAAAGAGGATGTCATCTCCACTGGCCTTCAAGATCTTCACTGTATGCCTTCACTCTTTGAGAGTCCTAAAAGTAAGGCATCTAGAATGTTTGACCCAAGTCAGGGCCAATGCTCATATTTAACATTCTCAGGATCAAAAACACTCTGCTTCTCAATTGTATACAGTGTTTTCTAAGTGAGTCTTAACACTATACTTTAATGTTTATCACAGATGCACTGACAAAGGTCTATTAACCACGTATAGGCCACACATACAACTTATGAGTGCATACAATAAATTGCATTCACCCACAAAAGTTGTTCCTTTTTTTCAAGAGTAATGGTACCAAAATCACATTCATTCACCATCATCATTTATTTCTGTGCATAATTTTGAATGACTGTAATGGTGCTATAACAGATGTTTATGACTTTGCAAAAAACAATATTGTGTGTTGGGCTGTCTATTATTATTAATAAATTACCTTCTGATTGGATGGCCTAGTTTGTCACATTTGTAGGTGGTGCCAGTGTCTTTTGTTTCAAGAGTGAGCTCTCCTCTATATCTCCCCTAGCACAGACCTTTCTGGATCTCTGCAGAGGTTTTGACAAATCTTTAGGTTAATGATGACTGGCCTTTCTCAAGAGCAGTACTGTTTTCCAGGCTACAATGCCTCGTGTGTTCGGACACAGTTCAGTGTTGGGATCAAATTTGCCCTTTCTTTGTTGTTTGCTTTAGGCATACTGGTTACCATTTTAGGAAACTCTGTTGTGATTGTGTCAATATGTCATTTCAAGCAGTTGCGTAATCCTACTAACCTTCTTATTTTATCTCTTGCTCTTGCTGATTTTCTTGTGGGTGTTATTGTGATGCCTTTCAGTGCTGACCGGACAATTAATGGCTGTTGGTTCTATGGTGAAGCCTTCTGTTTGCTACACTCCTGTTTGGATATGTCACTAACTACTGTCTCTATTTTTCACCTAATTTGTATTGCTGTAGACAGACAACAGGCAATATGCAATCCTCTGCATTATTATAGGAAAATCACAATGTCAGTGGCCTGGATTATGGTATGTGGCAGCTGGGCACTGGCTGCTCTGTTCTCTTATGGACTACTTTATTCAAAGGCCAACATTGTAGGGTTAGAGGATTATATATTATCAATAAACTGCCTTGGCAGTTGTTATCTTCTCTTTAACCCTCTTTGGGGGATTGTGGACAGCATAACTTGCTTTTTCTTTCCATGCACTGTAATGGTTTGTCTGTATGCTAAAATATTTATTACTGCCAGAGAGCATGTAAGAAAGATTGGAGATATGAACTGTTCAAATGACAGAGAAAGAGGTGGTTTGATCAAACAGTCTGAGCACAAGGCAGCAAAGACTCTTGGTATTGTTCTTGGTGCGTACATCTTTTGTTGGATGCCTTTTTTCATAAATTCAATAATTGATGCCTACACTGGCTTCATCACACCTGCTGCTATCTTTGAATCATTTGTTTGGTTGGGTTATTTCAATTCAACATTAAACCCAATTATTTATGCCTTTTTCTATCCTTGGTTTAAGAAATGCTTTTATCTTATTGTAAACCTGAAAATATTTCAACCCAATTCTTCTACTATAAAGGTGCATGTTCTCACACATTCATGACAGTACTGTCTAGCTGATCTAGAATACCCTGGCACAGTGTTTTTGTAGATATGTTTGCATTAGGAGCACATTTAAATGCTTTCATCAAAACCTGGATAGAAGATGAATGTTTCACTTTTTCATAACATATTTTTCTCCCTGCCACTGATCTCTATAGAATTGGTTTAGCTACTGAAAATGTTTTTTTCTCCTGTGCTGTGTTTAATTTGCCTGTGCCTGATTTTTGTACCCTTGGTGAGTTTGGATAAACTGTTAAAAGTTATCTACATTTAAACATCTCTATGTGCTTTGATTACATTTTGTTAAAATGAATATTATAAAAATATAGTCATGTTATTGCAAATCATTATATACTATAGACTGTTTAATTATAGAAGATTCCATAGAATTATAGAACAAAAGCTTCTGGTGCCTAATATAGGAACATTTTATTGTTTTTATGACATATGCAAAGCAGAGTTACAATGAATTGTTAGAACAGTAGAGTTCATAGACTAATAAAACAAATCAATAATACCAAAAAGAGGTTTCATGTGTTTCTCCACGTGTATCCACATGAAGTGGTAAAATATATATTTATAAATGAGCAGATCTCAACATAGGTGTAATAAGTGGCTGAATTATTCGAAGCAATCCAATATCTTCTGGAAGTTTGTTGCCCATGTTTTGTTGCCCCTGCTACATTATCTGTGTACAGGTCAATTTTTGCATTTGAAGTAAACAAAATGATTTCTACCACCCTTTAGAGTGTAGCATAAAATCACAGGTATATTGGTCCCAACCTTTAAGTAATTTATCAATGAGTAACAGAATTTTTCAGTCATAATCTGACTGTCTGCATAGAGAGGTCAAAATCCACTATAAATCTAAAACATTAATTCCAAAATCACTTTTACTGAATATTGGCTGACAAAAAGGTGTAGATTTAGTCTTAATATTGGCAGGGGCACCGTACCTCTGCAGTCAGTTCATATGATCCGAAGAATGGACATTACACATAATAACAGAGGGTAGCACAGATTTATACAATTTGTTCATGACCTGGACTTATCCTCTGCAGTCTCTCTTTTTGGTCTTGATCTTTATTTATGACTAGTTAGATATTTGTGATGAAAGGTGAGCCTGGTTCGTTCTCGACTTTGAAGTCCATGTAAAGTCAAAATAAATATGTGCTCTGTGTCTGTCAGACTAAAAATAACGACAAATTTATGAAATTAGGTGTTAAAATACAGTAAGGTAAAAATTAGCAGTATTCTCAGTTCCAGGACTGTGGGGGTAGGGCTGCACAATATGGTCTATAACCAATATCTCGATATTTTTAAGCTATATCGTGATACACGATATATATCTCGATATTTTTTATTTCTCTTGTAAATCAATATGAATGTTAAATTCAACCCTTTGATGCAAAAAATAACATCAGAATGATGATTCAGGTAGACCCTTCTATTAGACTAGTAACGGCTGCGCCGTGGTTTAGCTCCGTCCTCTGCCCTGCGTCAACTTACACCGGTCGTATCTTGGCAGCGTAGCGAGCCGGCCGTATTCACGTAAGATCACGCGAGAATCCTGGACGTACGCGAGACACTTCGATAAACTGTGTATAAAGAAAACAACAATAAACAGCTGACTTTGCTTCTCCGATGTGGAGGAGATTATAAAAAGCATCTGTTGTGTCATAAATGATTGTGTGTTGTTCCACAATTAGTCTCTCGTTGAGACCCTTTGATCGACTGACTGCTCACCTGGTGCCACCGGTCATGACGTAACGTTGACGTGAAGTTGTGTTAAGCTACATGAACTGCGTATTGTGTTTTATTTTGAAAGGGGGCGGAAGTTTATTATGTTGATTCTGTGTCGGATTTCCTGTCTGGTGCGCAGTGCTCTGTTAAAATTTACGAGGTTTAGCAGCGGCTCGCGTCAAAAATAGAAATGCTTCAGAATGCTCGCGCCGTGGCACGGAGAGACGCTGCTGAGACGCGCCCTGTGTGAGTGCTCTCATTGACTAGACTGGCAGCGATCAGCTCCGGAGGCCGCGTACGCCTCCGGAGTGGGCTAGCGGGCCTCGTCTCTCCTCACTTGATACAAAAAGTACACATGCGCGCAGGGGAATTTTCTGGGTGGGCGGGGAAGTGTGCTGCGTGCTGTGAAGAGCACCAGGAGTGAGGGACACAGGCAAAATTTCAGAGAAGACATTTATGTGACAAGTACTCGATGGTCGTGATATAGTCATTTCATACATCTCACGAAGAACAAGCCGTCAAAGGGCACTGACCAACCCCTGGATCAAATTCATTCGTCCCAATTTACAACAACAAACAAAATGTGTAACAAAATGTATAGTCATATCAGACACTTAGTGGGACTGATACATGGAATGATTTTGCTGTCTACCAAACAAGCATGGTGCCTTATGCCTGAAGAATATGATTTATAAGACACATCTGTAACCTCTGTAATCTGCATAATATGTAAGGGTATGTTGTGAACTCTCCTATTACTGCTAGCTAGCGCAGTTTTTTGCGCAACCCCTGCGTTGTGGGGGAAACACACGACACCCACTGAAATGAATCGGAAAACGTCGCCGGCTTGCGTGTCCAGCTTCCCTGTCCCACTTAGCCGGCAATGCTGGCCAGATTCAACTTTTGGCCCCACGTCACTCTTGGGTCGCCAATCAGACACCAAGATCGGTATAACCCCCACAGACAGCCTGAAATCTCTCTGAATCAAAGACTATCCAGGTAGATTTACAGACTGAACTCTGATCATCTACCCGTGTGTGTGTTCTCACTTCGTTTATTTCATGTACATAGCTTCTAAATCTGAGTCCAACTCGCAATTTAGACCAGGGATGGAGATGGTCGGTGTGGCCACATCCGACAGTACAAGCGGATGGTCTGTAAAACCCGTCTCTCTCTGGTAAAGGTTTTTGAAACTATCCAGTGCAAAATGAGCATTGCAGAGGCGGTTGCTGGTGGTGTTTTTCAGGTCTCTATTGTACGGTGGCTGGTAAATGCAAAACAAAATTACAAAATCCGAAACACTTTTACAAACTCTGAAACACTTTTACAAACTCTGAAACAAATTTACAAACTCTGAAACACATTTACAAACTCTGAAACACTTTTACAAACTCTGAAACACGTTTACAAACTCTGAAACACTTTTACAAACTCTGAAACACGTTTACAAGAACAAAATCCAAACGGAAAGGGAATGTACCAAAAGCCGGATCTGACCCGGAAGTGATTGAGTGAGTGGTTTGTTTTGAAAATACTGTACAGAGCAAGTAGTGTAGTTTATATGGAGTTTTATGATGTTTTGCCCGTTTTGTGGAAACCATCTGAGTCACTTACTGCGGTTTTGCATTTCATGTGGACGGTCTCTGGAGTTTTTAAAGACGGAAGGACCAAGCGCACAGGGGACAGCTAAACAGCTGGAAAATGCTAAACAAAGTAAGTGCAGCACAGCGCTAGCTATCTGAAGCCATAGTCACACATGCAGTGAATAAATGTGCAGTTACTGTTTAGTTTATTTCGCTACACTGTCTACACATCTTATTGAAGCCATAACATACCAACCACAGAATACCAACATGTTACTGCTAGTTATTGACGATTGTTTGAGCTGCTGCTAACTTTCTACTTGAACTTCATTCCAGCAGCACAACCATGCCCATCATGTAAACAGTTCATGGAGTACAGAAGCACCAAGTCCAAAGAACGACAGTCTTTTAACTGTGGGCCGAAAGAAAGACATAAACATAAAGAAAAGAAAGACGTCCAAGTAAGTTGCATGTATATATATATATATATAAAGTTATTGACTTGAGTGTTTATATTTCTTCTTATGTTATTCAGATTGAGAATGCTGCTTCAGTTGATGCTCTGCGAGAATGTACCATAAGACACAGCACATGTGGCTACTGTTGAAGCTAAGAAAGAGATTGTGTCTGACTACCTCCACTGGTATATTATTGACCGCAACTCATCTGTAATTAACAGGTAAGATCATATTTGTAATGATGGGATTTTTGGGGGGATTTATGTAAGAATGCCTCATGGTCTAAAAGTGCTCAAGCCACCCTGCCCTCTGAGTCATTCCAGTCTTGCTATGTGCAAAATAAGACATAGGATTCTTTAGATCAGTTATGAGCAACACACAACCAATCTTCAAATGTATATTTGTTAAGGTGGATAGTCATTTTAGAGAATATTTAATAGTTTTCTTTGGGTAATTCAAATGTGATTGTCACTACACAAAAATGAAACGTTTGTGTTCACTCTTTAGATTTAAAGATGGTCTTTCAGCCCTTCAGTTTTTCACTGCACTACAACTACACCCTGCTTTGCTGTCCCCTGTCCTGACCCACTCGGAAAAGGGGCTAACTGCTCTTCAGCTTAAGAGACTGTTCAAACCTGACCTCAGTCCACCAGGGAGTAACAGGAGATGTAAAGAAAGTGAAACTTTGGGCTACTGGGCGGACTATCTCCTTGACTGTGAAGGTTTGTAAGTCACTCATATTTTAGTTGAGAAAGCACATTGCCAAGGTGCTGAACATTTTTTCTTTGCAGAAGGTCATGCTGCTGTGTCTGTGGAAGATGTTTTCATGTTTGCAACTGGACTGACTTCACTTCCCCCATCTGGATTGGAACCATCACCAAACATCGAGTTCCTGGATTACTCTCCATTCCCAATGGCAAATACATGTTCAAACACATTGAAATTACCACTCCTAGACACTTACACTGTGTTTAGGACACAAATGGACGTTGGACTTTAAAATTCCCCAGGATTTGGATGTTTTTAAGCCACAAGTCCCCTAGGGACTCTGAAAAGGTTGTTTTAAAGGTTGTTAAGAATCTTTATAATGTAAAGATATGTGAGCATGTTTTTTCTCACAGTTAACATTATGGTCATTATATTTTAGACAAAATAAACAAAGAAGGCCAACAAGTTTTGGTTTTTGTACTTACAAAAATGTAATAAATATGCATTACTTTGCTAGTACTTGATTCATTTATTTCACCAAAAAACTGTGGGTGACATTGAGACATAGATGGCAGTGTTCCACCACTACAAATCAGATTTCAGGGCATAGAAAAGAGAAAGACTATTAACTTTTTGATTGTTTTATAGCTGAGCAATTACTTTTAGCTTCATGTACAGTCCTGTTGCAGACTTCCAGTTTTCTGGCTTCTGTAGTTGATGGCGCTCCATAGCAAAGTCCAAGTACTCCTGCATGTTTGGGTCCCCACATGTAGCTATTGATAGGCTTGCCTCAGGAAAGCCATCCAATTCAGTGTGTTCAATTTCAAATCCACAGTCTCTGGAGCCAAATCTATAGAAGACATAACAGCATTTACTTACATTTAAGTTAAAAAAAAATAAGACAGAAAAACAAGGAAGTCTCAATCAAGTCTCATCAAAGTTTTACCTGTGTGGTAAGTAGTACAATTCATTGGGTACTCCTCCTGGACATGACGCTGTTCTGGAAGTGCGAATCCTGTGACTGTTCCACAGTCTCGCACACGCATCCAAATCCTTCTGAAGAACATCACCATAGCAAAATCTCAATAGGCACTGATGCTTATGACTCCCGTTTAAGTATCCTGCATCTCTGAGGTCTGCAAAAAAACTCCATCCAGAACTGGGATCTATAGACATGGATATATGATAAATTGATATGTCTCTCTGTGTGTGTGTACATATATTTAAATATAAAATTACTTTATGAAGGCCACTTACCTTCCCTTTCTGAATATGGACCACCAGGACTCAATGCGGTGGTTATTAGTGGATGAGCCATACATGTGGCTGGACACTCCAGAGTAGTAGTCATGGTGATGGTGACGTAGGGTACACTGAATCGCAGCCATAATGCCGTTCTCCGTGCCGCAATCAGTTCTCAATCTCATGGGGAGGTTTCGCACACATAACAGGAAATTATGAGAGATCACCTTTGGGTTATTATTTGTTGGTCCACATTCAAGCCACAGTACTTTACGTGAAAATCGATCTATGCATCCTGAAAGGGCCAGACCGAATGGTTTAAGTTTATCATAGCCATCAGCATGCCACATATAGTTCGGCCCCATTGAATGGTAGGTTCTTCTTACGAACCTTCTGCGTGCTCTCCTCCCGCACCCTCGAGGGTTAAGCTCCCGGAGCAAATTCATCACGTCATCTCTCCTCACTCGAAGGTTGTACTTTTGTTTGCCACATTGTTCGGTAGCCAAACAGTTGTCCAGGTCCACGAAGTTCCAACCTGATGGCATTAATCACAACATTTGGAGAGGAATAATCCTTTCTGCGGCACAACCCTGCTTGACTGAGAATACTTTTTAAAGTCTGCAATCTAATCTTAATACCATGTAAACTTGACATCATGTCCACGATCACATCGTAAGAATGTCCCTCATTAAAATATTGTGTGCAATAATGTAGCATATCTGGTCCTTCCGTCTGGTCCGTGTCCTTTAAAAACTCCAGAGACCGAACCCTCCACACGATATGCAAAACAGCAGTAACTGACTCAAATGGTTTCCACAAAACGGGCAAAACATCATAAAACTCCATATAAACTACGCAACGCTACTCGCTCCGTACAGTATTTTCAAAACAAACCACTCACTCAATCACTTCCGGGTCAGATCCGGCTTTTGGTACATTCCCTTTCCGTTTGGATTTTGTTCTTGTAAAGTTGTTTCAGAGTTTGTAAAAGTGTTTCAGAGTTTGTAAATTTGTTTTTAAGAATTTGTAAATTTGTTTCAGAGTTTGTAAAAGTGTTTCAGAGTTTGTAAAAGTGTTTCAGAGTTTGTAAAAGTGTTTCGGATTTTGTAATTTTGTTTTGCACTTACCAGCCACCATACTATTGCTATGGCTCTTCACAAAATCAATCTAGTTCTTCTTCATCACTTCGTTTTTTGGAAATTTAAATAAAGTGATGGAGCTGATGTGAACATTTTGGCATCCAGGGAAGACGCATTTTCGGGATTTTGAAGGCATAACTAGCTAGCAAAGACAGTGATAACTGAGTACGTATAGGTGTCTATAGCAGTCTATACCGTGCTAGGGGGCGGTTTCTGCTAATTTTATGTAAATAGTGGAGTGACCACGTGATGTCACTCCTTTTAGGACCACCCACAAAATCCTGAAAAACTGTTTGAACCTCTAACTCCACATTTCAGTAATGTATCGTTCAAAGTCTTTTTATGTGTTTTCAGAAACTATTGTCCAAGACATTTATTGTGTTTTGAAAGAAAACATAGAATTGCCTTTACACAGACTTTAAACGTCTCTCCACCAATTGTTGTCACAGGCCATAGAAGGCAAACCAATGAACCTATCAATTTTAAAGAGCTACCAGTCACATGATAGATTCAACAAAGAGTAATTATTAATAAGATTGTGGCAGCCAGTAGCCACATCAAACTTTGCTACATTTTTGTTTTTAGTTTTTTTTTCCTTTTTTTTTTTACAAGTAACAAATGGCCTTGTAATTACATCAGGGGGCTCTTACCAGCTTTATCAGCTGGCGCTCACCCATCATTCACTGTCTGTATCTGTAGACTAAAGCACTCTGTCTCTCTCTTGCCACCATTGCAGTGTTTCATAACCAGTCAGGTGGTATGTACCCACTTGAACGTGACTATGTAGCAGACACTGAAACTAAATACATCACAGGAAAGAGAACAGATTGGCAAATTACATTTCAGCGATATTATAGTTATTTTAATTTTAGTAGTACTTTCACAGTATTATATGATTTATATGATTTTAAATGAATTTATTTCATTAGAAGAATAACATTTCAAAAATTGTCAAATGCTTGGAATAACAATAGAAGGACTTTGCGTGGAGGAGATGTCGTCACTTCTGGCATGACACAGGTCCAGTGTGTGCATAAGGCCCACAGTATAAGAGCAAAAACCTTTCGTTCGTTCGTCTTCTTCCGCTTTATCCTTGATCGGGTCGCAGGGGCAGCAGCTTCAGCAGGGAAACCCAGACTTCCCTCTCCCCAGCCACTTCTGCCAACTTTCCCAGGGGGACCCCAAGGCGTTCCCAGGCCAGCCGAGAGACGTAGTCCCTCCAGCATGTCCTGGGTCTTCCCCGGGGCCGCCTCCCGGAGAGACGTGCCCGGAACATCTCACCAGGGAGACGTCCAGGAGGCATCCTCCCAAGATGCCCGAGCCACCTCAACTGGCTCCTCTCGATGCGGAGGAGCAGCGGTTCTACTCTGAGCTCCTCGCGGATGGCCGAGCTTCTCACCCTATCTCTAAGGGAGACCCCAGCCACCCTGCGAAGGAAGCTCATTTCGGCCGCTTGTATTCGCGATCTTATTCTTTCGGTCACTACCCAAAGCTCGTGACCATAGGTGAGGGTAGGAACGTAGATCGACTGGTAAATCGAGAGCTTCGCCTTTCGGCTCAGCTCCTTCTTTACCACGACGGACCGGTGCAGAGTCCGCATTACTGCAGAAGCCGCACCGATCCGCCGGTCGATCTCCCGTTCCATCCTTCCCTCACTCGTTAACAAGACCCCGAGATACTTGAACTCCTCCACTTGAGGCAGGATCTCATCCCCGACCCGGAGACTGCACTCCACCCTTTTCCGGCTGAGCACCATGGCCTCGGATTTGGAGGTGCTGATTCTCATCCCAGCCGCTTCGCACTCGGCTGCAAACCGCTCCAGAGAGAGCTGAAGGTCACGATCCGATGAAGCCAACAGGACTAGATCGTCCGCAAAAAGCAGCGACACAATCCTGAGGCCACCAAATTGCAGCCCCTCGACGCCCTGGCTGCGCCTAGAAATCCTGTCCATAAAAGTTATGAACAGAACTGGTGACAAAGGGCAGCCCTGGCGCAGTCCAACTCTCACAGGAAACAGGTCCGACTTACTGCCGACAATGCGGACCAAGCTCTGGCACCGACAGTACAGGGACCGGATAGCCCGTATCAAAAGGGTCCGGAACCCCATACTCCCGGAGCACCCCCCATAGGACCCCCCGAGGGACACGGTCGAACGCCTTCTCCAGGTCCACAAAACACATGTAGACTGGTTGGGCGAACTCCCATGCACCCTCCAGGGCCGCGCTAAGGGTATAGAGCTGGTCCACAGTTCCACGGCCAGGACGAAAACCACACTGTTCCTCCTGGATCCGAGGTTCGACAATCTTGCGGACCCTCCTCTCCAGGACCCCCGAAAAGACCTTTCCGGGGAGGCTGAGGAGTGTAATCCCCCTATAGTTGGAGCACATCCTCCGGTCCCCCTTTTTGAAGAGGGGAACCACCACCCCGGTCTGCCAGTCCAGAGGCACTGCCCCCGATGTCCACGCGATGTTGCAGAGACGTGTCAACCAAGACAGCCCCACAACATCCAGAGCCTTGAGGAACTCCGGGCGGACCTCATCCACCCCCGGGGCCCTGCCACCGAGGAGTTTTTTGACTACCTCAGCGACCTCAGCCCCAGTGATGGGCGAGACCACCACAGGGTCCCCAGGCTCTGCCTCCTCCAAGGAAGACGTGCTGGTGGGATTGAGGAGGTCTTCGAAGTATTCCCTCCACCGACCCAAGACATCCCCAGTCAAGGTCAGCAGCACACCGTCCCCACTGAACACAGTGTTGACAGTGCACTGCTTCCCCCGCCTGAGCCGCCGGATGGTGGTCCAGAACCTCCTCGAAGCCGTTCGAAAGTCGCTCTCCCTGGCCTCACCGAGCAAAAACCTATTGAACTAAATTAAGACAGAAGTAACATTAGACAGCTATTTGTTTTGGGAAATGTTAGCTAGCCTTAAAGCACCTGAAGGTTTAGCTAGCTAACACACCCTCGAATTTTAACAATATACCGTATTATCCGGGCTATGAGCCATTACTTTTTCCCCACACTTTGAACCATGTGGCTTTTACAAAGATGCAGCTTTTCTATTGATTTTTCTTCCGCCGTCAGGGGGCGCTCTAACAGGAAAACTAGATAGACGGGAAATCAGTGCAAAGAAGAACACGCTAGTTTTTATTTAGCACATGCAACACGCACTATGAAATATTAACAGCAAATTATTTTCAAACCCTCGCCGTTGGTTGGTTGAGTTGTGGTGGTTGGATCTGGGTAGTGTTTTGAGGCCACAAACAAAATCTTGTTTAGGGCCATCAAAAGCCTAGGACCAGTCCTGCGTGGTAATTTCACAATTTTTCATTGGTACATAAATCACATTCATTCAATTATTTCTTTACTCAATATACTATTAGTATAATAATACAATATTACAATGGTTTATGATTTCGCTATAGAAAAAATCCTCCTCAAAGTAGACTGCTTGTCAGTAGTAGTGTTGTTGTAGTGTGTTGGGCTGTTACATATTTATTAATAAATTACCTTCTGATTGGATGGCCTAGTTTGTCACATTTGTAGGTGGTGCCAGTGTCTTTTGTTTCAAGAGTGAGCTCTCCTCTATATCTCCCCTAGCACAGACCTTTCTGTATCTCTGCAGAGGTTTTGGCATATCTTTAGGTTAATGATGACTGGCCTTTCTCAAGAGCAGTACTGTTTTCCAGGCTACAATGCCTCGTGTGTTCGGACACAGTTCAGTGTTGGGACCAAATTTGGCCTTTCTTTGTTGTTTACAATAGGAATGCTGATTACTATTTTAGGAAACTCTGTTGTCATTGTGTCAATCCGTCATTTTAAGCAGTTGCATAATCCTACTAACCTCCTTATTTTATCTCTTGCGCTTGCTGATTTTCTTGTGGGTGTTATTGTGATGCCTTTCAGTGCTGACCGGACAATTAATGGCTGTTGGTTCTATGGTGAAGCCTTCTGTTTGCTCCACTCCTGTTTTGATATGTTTCTTACCAGTGTCTCTATTTTTCACCTAATTTGTATTGCTGTAGACAGACAACAGGCAATATGCAATCCTCTGCATTATTATAGGAAAATCACAATGTCAGTGGCCTGGATTATGGTATGTGGCAGCTGGGCACTGGCTGCTATCTACTCCTATGGACTACTTTATTCAAAGGCCAACATCGTAGGGTTAGAGGATTATATCTTATCAATAAACTGTCTTGGCAGTTGTAACCTTCTCTTTAACCCTCTTTGGGGCATCCTGGACAGTATTACTGCATTTTTCTTTCCATGCACTGTAATGGTTTGTCTGTATGCTAAAATATTTATTACTGCCAGAGAGCATGTAAGAAAGATTGAGACGTCAAATGACAGAGAAAGAGGTGGTTTGATCAAACAGTCTGAGCACAAGGCAGCAAAGACTCTTGGTATTGTTCTTGGTGCATTCATCCTTTGTTGGATGCCTTTTTTTATAAATTCAATAATTGATGCCTTCACTGGTTTCAGCACACCTGCTGCTGTGTTTGAAGCATTTGTTTGGTTGGGTTACTTTAATTCAACCCTAAACCCAATTATTTATGCCTTTTTCTATCCTTGGTTTAAGAAATGCTTTTATCTTATTGTCAACCTGAAAATATTTCAACCTAATTCTTCGACCATAAATGTGCACGTTCTCACACAGGTGTGAGTGTTTTTGTGGGTATGTTTGCACTAAAAAAAAATCTTTGAAGATGACCATTTCATTTTTCCATGGCATTTCTTTTTCATTTCTTGCTACTCATCATTATAAAATTAGAATATCGAATGAAAATGGTGCTTGTCCATTTTCTCACTGGCACTGTGTCTAATTTGCTTGTGGCAGGCTTATGACTGTTATTTTGTCAATTTGGATATTTGGATACCAATATTTAAACATGTTAATGTGTTTAAGAATTTGATATGATTATTATTTTTAAAAATTTACTTTGACATAAAAACAATATAGTCAAGTTTATTTTATGATGACCAACAGAGGAACATTCATTACAATACAATTTTTTAAAGTAATAAAAAAAAAAAACATAATACAAAAAAGAGGTTTCATGTGTTTCTTTTCATGATTTACACATAATAATAAACATATGCAATAAGTGTATTGTTTCTGTTTTTGCATTTAATGCTTTGATCAGTAGACCAGTGTCAACCAATCTGTAACTTTTGTTACAGATATAAGATCAGTTGTATTTTAATCAGAACTTTTAAGTGATTTATGAATGATTGACAGTATTTATTTATTTTTCTAGAAGCTAGTGCTAGTGAGAACCTTTGAGAAGGTTGCAGAAACATGTATATGTGTAACTTTTGTAATCTATGTTAGGACTTAAGTAGCACCATTACAAGGACCTGCATCTATATAATAAGGAATTACATTTACTGTTGCTGCTGTACAGCCCCTTTTTTATATATTTTGAAAATGTTTTTTAAAGAGCTCGGAAATTACTTTTACTGAAATACCTTTTATTTAAATGATTGTGCTTCGCTGCATTTTAAGTCATATCCATTATATAGTATTAACAAAAGTTCATGGAACAAACTGTGCTGGTCATACAGTAAGAACTGTACATGAGTGTAAGTGGGGAAACACTCATGACAATGAATGTGGGTGATTCCTATTGTATCTAAACAATATATAAATAGCTTCTCTTTCATTTCACGAAGCCCTGTAGCTGCAGCAGCTTCTCCAGTCCTGGAGAAGTGCTGCATCAGAGCGCAGTGCCATTACCATTCACTGCGTTTTACCTTCATTAAATCACCTGAAAACTATATCAAGCTAACCATAAAGACCTCTACACACAGCAGGGTGTTTCGTTAATAGTTCTGCTTTTTTTATGAAGGAGACCATAGCTGCACTGATATATAGAATATGAGAGCCCTTATAGTATTAAATAAAGCCTAGCTATTCTTACATCTTGTGTCTTGGGCCCTTCCTTGGGCGGAGATCGTACACAGGGGCTGTTGTGGGCCACTCCTGTGAGGTTGAAGGTATGCTGAGGTTGGCCTGATAAACAGCTGCTTGCCCCGTTGTAGTAGGTCTGCCATGATTAAAAAGGGAGCGAACTTCTTCATCAGAAGAACGGTATGGGCAGGGGTATCAGCAGTGTGTTAATAATGTCCTCATTGTTAAATATTGCTGCTACGAGATTCCGAGTGTACTGACAATCTTTTTGCTGCAGCAAACAACAACATTAGACAATATGGCTGCAGGCCCTGCCATGAAGTCTGACGTCAGTCAAGTTTCATTCCATATATTTAAAGTTTCATTCAATATATATATATATATATATATATATATATAGAGAGAGAGAGAGAGAGAGAGAGAGAGATAGATATATATAGATATATAGACATATATACCGTATTTTCCGGTCTATAAGCCGCTACTTTTTTCACACACTTTGAACCATGCGGCTTATACAAAGATGCAGCTTTTTTATTGATTTTTCTACAGCTGCCACGGGGCGCTCTAATAGGAAGTGCAAAAATGAGACACACAGGGGAAGTCAGTTTAAAGAAGAACATGCCAGTTTTTATTTAGCACATGCAACACAACACACACAACGAATTATTATAGTTTTTCTCGATTGCTAAGACACAATTCCTGGAACAACTCACCATTTTTTCAAATCTTCACACACAATTTTAAAAACTCACACCCAGCAGTCCAAACATCTAACTTGGGTCCCAATCAGTCTTTACCCTCAGACAATACACATAAGCTGTCAAAACACAGACTACATTAGTGTTTGTTACACACAGGAGGGGTTAATTCAACACACTGCCACCAAATTGTCAATACAGTTTTTTCCATTTGCTTCAACACAATGTTGCAAACTAGGCTGGTTTTATCAAAACACTAACACAATTCAACAATCCACACACCCATCTGTAAAACACCTCATATATCCCACAAAAAGAAGCACTGCAACCAAAATCAAACTTTTGCACCAGATGGCACACACTTCATTCGTATTCGTAGATTTCTGTCTAACCAACTACACACTGTTGGGCATAATGAAAAGCACTCTCATCGTTAGTATGCTTTGCCATAATACTAACATAGTTCAAACTGTGGAGAATTCTTCAGATTGTTCACATTCACATGTGCTATTGAAATATTTATTTTATTTATTTTTTACCAAACAAGTCAGTGCAACGTATGCACAGCAGGTATATTTACATTGGAGTGAACTAAAATATGCTCACAAAACAGGGAGCTGAAAAATAGAATTGCAGAAAAAATGTCAGAAAAATAAAGAGGAAAGCAAAATAATTTGACAACACTGCTCTACACCGACCTCTCACTCTTCCTTTCCCTCTCATTCAAACCCTCCCTCTTCCTCTTCCTCTCTCAGCAATGTCTTCCAAAGATGCTCACCTATGGTCTTTTATTGCTTACCTCCTGAATGAAGTGTTAACAATTACATAACACCATTTTTGGCCAGGTGGCACATATAGTGGCCAATGAGCTCATGTAGAGTCATTTTAAATGGCAGTGTTTTGAAACTGCAAACATGTGACTTTATGTCAGATTGTTGTGTCTTATGCAGAGAACCACGTTCAGTACACTTAAAAACTTCGAATTGCAAAATGTGTGTAAAGCAGAAAATGTGTTTAAAGTTTTGGAGATTTTAGATGAGGTTTTGCTCCCTGTGTGTCAGTTTAAATATTTGTGCTATCCATGTCATTTCAGTGTGTTAGCAACTAGACAAAACTGTAATAGGGTTTATTCACAGCACTTCTAGATTGAGCACATATACAGGTTCTTCAGCATTGGCATCAATATCAGCATGATCTTGTCTCAGGTCAGGGTCAGGCCATAGTATTTCATCAACGTCACCCATTATGTCTTCTCTCGCCAAGCAGCGTGGGAAATATCCCCTTGTGTGTCTGATCCAACCCTGGATAGATTCCAGAGAAATATCCTCACATGCATTCACCATTGCCTCCAGAAGATTATGCTTTGTGGATGGGTTGCGGTCATAGACTCTCCACCACCATCCTAAGAAAAATTCCTCTATTGAATTCAGAAAAGGGGAGTATGCTGGCATAAAAAGGACCCTGAACCTGGGGTGGTCATTTAACCAGGTGCGAACTAGAGCAGCCCGATGGAAGCTCACGTTACCCCAAATGACAACATATTGGGCTTGCTCTGGTTGCCCTGGCTCCCCTTCTTGGCATCCATCTCAAACATTGTCTACAGAAATCAAAAAACACAAATTCTACTTTAAACATATATGTGTATTGGAATAGTATAGCATTTCTGTACAGTGCAATTACCTGCACATATTGGAATCATTCCTTCTTAACCCTATCGGAATTCCTCTCAAAAGGCACTGTTTGCTGAATGAACACGTAGTTGTCACACCACGGTGAGGTCAAGTTAGGTTTTTGTTATTTCTTGTCATTTCCTGTTTTATTTTAAAAGATAACTCTCCTCTCGTTTCAGGTCACTTGCCCTTCCTCATGTGTCACCGGTCTGATTGTCTTCCCCGCCCTGATCATTTCCACCTGTTCCCCATTACCCTGTGTGTATATATTGTCTGCGTCTCCCTTTGTCCTGTGCCGAAGTGTTTCGTCTCTCGTAGCGTTCACTTAAGCCTGATGTCCTTAGGGACTTTTTAGATCATTTCGTGTATGTTTACCTAGATGACATCCCCATCTACTCCCCTGACCTAGACATGCACAAGGCCCACGTGGCAAAAGTACTCAAGAGACTCTTAGACCACAAGCTGTTTGTCAAAGCAGAGAAGAGTAAGTTTCATGCCGACACCATCTCTTTCCTGGGCTTCATAGTAGCCCCTGGAAGGGTGCAGATGGATCTGGCTAAAGTGAGCGCTGTGGCCGAATGGCCCACACCTGATAGCCGCAAAAAGGTCCAGCAGTTCCTTGATTTTGCTAACTTTTATAGGCGGTTTATCAGAAACTTCAGCGCAACAGCAGCCCCGCTCCATGCACTCACCTCCACCAAGGTGGGCTTCCACTGGTCTACAGAGGCAGAGTCCGCCTTCCAGAACCTCAAGCGCTGCTTCACCACGGCCTCCATCTTCACCATGCCCGATCCTCAGCGGCAGTTTGTGGTGGAGGTGGACGCCTCCAATGAGGGGATTGGAGCTGTGTTGTCCCAGAGATCCGAGCGGGATGGTAAGATGCATCCTTGTGCCTTCCTGTCTCGACGATTGTCCAAGGCAGAGAGAAACTATGATGTCGGCGACCGTGAGCTCCTGGCGGTGAAGGTGGCTCTGGAGGAGTGGCGGCACTGGTTAAAGGGGGCCAGTCAGCCGTTTATTGTCTGGACGGACCACAAAAACTTAAAGACTAAATTCTCGCCAGTCCAGGTGGGCGCTTTTCTTTAACAGATTTTCTTTTTCCCTGTCCTACAGGCCGGGGTCCGGGAATGTCAAGCCTGACGCCCTGTCATGACTCTTCGACCCCGAACCTGTGGCCAAGGAGCCTGAGCCCATCCTTCCACTGTCCTGTGTGGTTGGAGCAGTTTCCTGGCAAATAGAAAAGGAGGTTAAGCAGGCTAATGGTGAGGCTCCGCCACCTAGTGGGTGCCCGGAGTATCGGTTGTTTGTCCCAGTTGAGTTGTGCCCACTGGTGATCCACTGGGCCCACACCTCGCTGCTTTCCTGCCATCCGGGAGTTCGACGGACCATGTTCGCCATCTCCTGGAGGTTCTGGTGGCCGTCCATGGAACCGGAGGTTCGGGAGTACGTGGAGGCTTGCTCGGTCTGCGCCCGCAATAAGACGTCCACCGGCACACGCATGGGACTTTTGCATCTGCTTCCTATCCCCTCCAGACCGTGGGCAGAAATCTCCCGACTCTCTCCGTGTCCACCCCACGTTCCATGTAAGTCAGGTCAAACCAGTCAAGGAGAGCCCCATGGTCCCGGCCCTCCCACCCCCTCCTCTTCCTGAAGTAGTAGACGGGGGTCCAGTCTACAAGGTCAAAAAGTTACTGGCTGTGCCCGTAGGCCCGGAGGAGCGACAATGCGACCACAGCCTTATAGATGACTTTTATAGAGATCACCCTGACCAGCCTGGGCCGTCAGGAGTCGGCCCTATAGGGACAGTAGTGCAATAAATGATTTATTTGGTCACTTCTGTGTAAGGTTTTGCAGAAAGTGTTTTGAATATTGAGACATGTGTGGACACAGGTAAATTGTGTTTTTGATTATGGGAAATGTGTGTGTGCTTCTGGGAATGACGAAAAGGTTTGGGTGTTTGTGCTACAGGAACCAGGTTTTGTGTTTTAGCAATCGAGACTGTAACAGCAAATTATTTTCACACCCTCTCCCACTCATCATGGATATTGGCGGCTTATAGTCCGGTGTAGCTTATATATGTATTTTTTTTTTTTTAACTTAGTGGGTTAACTTCATGTGTGCTATAATCCGGAAAATAAGGTGTGTGTGTGTGTGTGTGTGTGTATATATATATATATATATATATATATATATATATATATATATATATATATATATATATATATATATATATATATATATATATTTATTTATTAATGTGTTACAAACTGGTACCTCTACTCTTATATTTGTTATTTTAAAAATTTGAAAAGAGTTGGGAAAAAAACAAACGTATTTCACCACATGTATAGAAATTATTTCTCACCTATTGTTCTGTGACTGGATAAAAGAAACTTTAAAATCAATATGGAACATAAGGATTGGCAGGAAGACAGCAAGGTAAATTTACTAGCTGGAGCGGCATGTCCCATAGGACTGGTAAGAAAACCTGACTGGCTTTTAGGAACACATAGGAAAAACACATTTTATAAATGGTGAAGCAAGATATAAAGTGAATAAATATATATATAAAGTATTTCTGAAAAACGGGATCTATCTTCAACATCTTGGCCTAACATCTTGAAAATGATTATAATTAAAATTGTTTCCCAAGTGAATGTCTCTTTGTTGAATACATAAATACCCCTTTAAAAGTGTAAAGAGAACAGAAATGTTTCAAAGGCTGCTGTGCAAACTTCTGTTCCCCCATCATCATCTCCAGTCCCACAACACTGAACACTGGCCAATCATAGTGTCACCATGCTAGTGATTTCCCCCGCAAACCAGCATTCATCAAAATTTCAAACTATCTAACTCTGTCTCATTTCTAACTCTCTTGTGTCATCGTCCAAACAATATGTCATGGTATCAGGCATCAAACTTAATTGTCTGACTGTTTCCAGATTTTCGGTCCCAAACCGTCCCAAAGTCAAATACACTTTCATTTTAGCGCTGTGACAGGGCTGGAGAAGCCAACCCAATTATAGTTGGAAGCACACAAGTTTCTTTAGACTCATTTTGCTGGCTTATAGCAGGTACTGCACTGCCAATGAAGGGTCATAACCAGAAACCACTGCAACAGTAAACACAATATACCACCATCTAATTATACATTACTTATGCAACTTGAACATGTAGCCCATCTCACAACACTGCAGGAAGGTAAATTTCAGATTCAGAGAATTAGTAGAAAACCCTGTATGCAAGGGACAAGGCTGAAAAGCAATATTTGATCAAATCAATTAAATTTTTATTTGTATAGCCCAAAGTCACAAAGTACATTTGCCTCAGAGGGCTTTACAATCTGTACAGGGAGTGACACCCTCTGTCCTTAGACCCTCGGTTCAAGTGAGATGACTTTCCCACAAAAAACCTTTAGCAGGGAAAAAAGGTGGATGAAACCTCAGGAAGAGCCACAGAGGAGGGATCCCTCTCCCAGGACGGACAGACGTGCAATAGATGTCACGTGTACAGAACAGATCAACACAAACATACTGTACAATTACAATGACTGATAAAATGACAATGAATTACAATGAATGATAAAATGACAATGAATTACAATGACTGATAAAATGATTATGAATTACAATGAATGATAAAATGATTACGGTAGCAGTGGAACCTGTGATAGAGATAGAGAGACACAGATGCACAGCAGCAGCAAATCATAAACTAAAATAAACTATAAACTGTAATGGAGATATGGTAACAATAATGACAGTGGTGCCCAGCGGTCTAGTCCTATGACAAAATAACTAAGGGATGACCTGAGCCAGCCCTAACTATAAGCTCTATCAAAAAGGAAAGTCTTAAAGGTGTTGACCATGTCTGCCTCCTGAACCCAGAATGGTAGTTTGTTCCACAGAAGAGGAGCTTGATAGGCTGAAAGCTCTGGTTCTATGGAAGAATTATCCTATCTTTATTCAAGAGCGCACATTTTCAGTTTGAGAGCATGATTTCTCCTTCTCGTGCTCAGATTTATTGTCCTCGTGCTCACATTTCATGCTCACACTCAAAACGTATGTGCTCGCGCTCAAAACATGTCGTGCACGCTCAGATTTTTTCTGCTCGCGCTAAAAACATGTGCTCTGCGCTCTCAAATTTTTTCTGCTCTCGCACAAAACAGCACGTCCTCTCAGGTTGAGGTGTCTGCACAGACTGAAGGATGTCCCCCCTGCATCCTTCAGTCTGTGCAGACACCTCAACCTGAGAGGACGTGCTGTTTTGTGCGAGAGCAGAAAAAATTTGAGAGCGCAGAGCACATGTTTTGAGCGCGAGCAGAAAAAATCTGAGCGCACACAGGACATATTTTGAGCGCGAGCACATAAGGTTTGAGTGTGAGCATGAAATGTGAGCACGAGGACAATAAATCTGAGCACGAGAAGGAGAAATCATGCTCTCAAACTGAAAATGTGCGCTCTTGAATAAAGATAGGATAATTCTTCCATATGGCTCCCAATCTACCTTTGGAGACTATAGGAACCACAAGGAACCCAGCATCCTGAGAGCGCAGTGTTTTAGAGGGGTAGTAAGGTACTATGAGCTCTTTTAGATATGATGGAGCCTGACCATGAAGAGCTTTGTAAGTAAGGAGAAGAATATTAAATTCTATTCTAGATTTAATAGGTAGCCAGCGCAAGGAAGCCAAAATGGGAGAGATGTGATCTCTGATCTTGGTTCCTGTCAGAACACGTGCAGCAGCATTCTGAATTAACTGCAAAGTCCTAAGACACTTATTAGAGCAGCCTGATTACCAAGAGTTACAATAGTCCAGCCTAGAAGTAACAAATGCATGGACTAGTTTTTCTGCATCCGCTTGAGAGACAATGCGTTTGATTTTAGCGATGTTACGTAAGTGGAAGAATGCAGTCCTTGAAATTTGTTATATGTGGACGTTAAAGGAAAAAATCCTGATCAAAAACAACTCCAAGATTCTTTACGGTGGAGCTGGAGGCCAGGGTGATCCCATCTAAACTCAGTCTCTAGAAAGAGAGTTTCTGAGGTATCTGTCTGATCTCATGATACCTTACATCCACTCTTGTGCTTCACAGTCTCAGAATCCAGGATTTCTGTCTGTTATATACATTATTATAGAATCCTGTGTTGTTGAATGATGTGGACCACTTACCTTGTACATGTTGCTTGGCTGTCCTTCATTCATGAACTGACTTTTGAGGAACTGAGGGTGGATGGGCTGCAGTTCCAGCAAAAGTTAATAAAGATGCTGTTACAGTTTTTTTCAGCCGCTAACAAGCGTTTGTCCAACCAGTTGTCACATTTTCAAAACTCTAAACACAATTAACACAGCATCTGTCTTTTGTGGCCATACCATTCACACATTTTATGTCGTTTTCACACAATATGCAGTCAGTGAACACATTTCCACAATGCTTACAGTTTCCTAACAGCGGGCTATACCTCCCAACAAAAATTGCGGTCTATGCAGCGAAGCTGCGGGAACCCATTGTTATTCTATGTTTTCTTCTTATTATTATTCTTTCTTCCCCCATGGGAGTCTATGGCAGCCCATAGAACCGTATGGTAAAAAGTTGTGAAATTTGGCACATTGATTAAGGACAGTCGTATTTGTAATGTCACCAAGTTACATGTTACCAGTAAACACAGTATACCGCCACCAACGGGTCAAAGTTTTAGGTACATTTGTGCATGTAACTTTTGAACCATTAGCCCGATTTTCAAAAACAAGGCATCCTTAGATTCCTTGGATCATACCGAGTTCAATGTAATACATAATCAGCTCCAAGAAACTGACACGTGGGAGGTCCTCTACAGTTCGAGGCTTGTCCTGGAAGGTATAGAGGTGCCCAGGGGCAGAGGAGTCACTTCCCACCGTCGTGGAGTAGACCAGGGCCACAGCGATAGGACGCTGCAGCAGCCAGGAGCCATTCCTCCACATTACACTCTGGGACAACCATGCAGCCATGGCAAGGGCAGATAAGCAAATACACAGGGCCTGTTGCATCCAAGAGTGAAGCAGAGCAGGGAGGGGGCATGTCTCACAGAAACAATTACCATTTAAGCAACAGTAATGCGGCCAGTTAGAGTTCTAAATCTTACCCGTGGTCTTTTTCCTTGCTAAATGTATTGAGGGATGAATCTGTCCCATTCTATAAAATCTTTATCTGTTACTTTTACTGGCAGAGTTTGGAATAAATACAATAACCTTGGGAGAACATTTATTTTGATCACTTCTACGCTTGAAACTAAACTTAATTTTCATCTTGTAATATCTGATTTTATTCTTGAAATGAATGGATTATTTATAGATTTCAAATCTTAAGCTACATTTTGAATCCCAGTTAAATTTAAAACGTCTATACCTTTATATCTTCATTTTGTTTTATTCATTGGCTCAGGGGTTCCAAATAAATCACAAAGAGGAGAGGCTAATTGAGCAGCCTTGACGACATCCATGTTTTAGTATGAAAGAGTTTGAGAGATTTCCATTGATCTTGATCCAAATTTAAAGAATCTAACATTTAGTAAATGATTTTATAAATATTATTAATTTCCATTCGTTTATTTAACCTATAGGCCAGCAGCTTTGTAGATTTAGTTCTTGCTTCGTAATACATTTGTTTCAAGTACATCAGCTTTTTTTGAATCTCCTGTGCCAGGATGTCATTTATCTCTGTTTTAACCCTTTGGATTTCTTGGTTTAATTTCTCATCCACTTGTTTTTTGTGTTGTTTTTCTAGTTTCTTAAGCTCTGGTTCTAGTTTATTAAGTCTATCCAGTTTTTTTGCCTTTTCAAATACACTGATTGAGGTATTAATTTACCTCTAATTACCACTTTGCACACATCCCACAGCACAGATGGAGACACCTCACTCTTATCATTCTCCCTTACATATGTCTGAATTTCTTTGTCCTTTTAGAACATTTATGTTCAGCCTCGACAGTGTTGCATTTGTTTCTCTTGGGATAGCTGAAGTCATATATACTGGACTATGGTCTGATTATCTTTTTGTTAGACATTCACAGGGAGAGCGTTTCCAACACCAACTATACCATACATATCTATATGAAAAATTCTGAGACCCCGTCAGCAATTTGCACAGAGGGCTCATATGGTAACAGAGCTAGGTGTGGTTAAAAAGAGACGGCAGAATACTGTATATGGTATTTTATAATAAGGTCTCGAATATGCTTGTGGTAAACTGCGTTAAATGTTATGTTCCCGTACAATGTGTTCTCACTTATTTTTTTTTTCTATTCAACGGAAATAAATGTGGTGTGGTGACACGTTTACTCAGGCAGGCTCCATAGATGTATATGAAGGTATATATTTGTATTAGAAATTTAGAGACTTTAGCAGGAACAGAGCCAGGTGTGGTCACAAGTTAACATGGTTATGTTAAAAAGAGACTCTAAGAGTCTGTCTGCTGTTATTTTATTAGAAATCCTCAGTTTGTTCATAGTGAGCTGCAATAGGTCTTGTCTTTTATTTATTTTGTCACAATGATAGTGTTCGACTGCTGTGAACATCTTTTTATATATTAAATTTTTTCATAAGGCCATTCAAAAGGCTGAATGTTTCTTCTGACACATGTTTACTAAAGCAGGCTCCATAGACGCATTTAGAAAATGTATTCAAGATTTTTTATTTATTAGACTTTAGCAGGAAGAGCTAACTTGCTCTCTTCCTGTTTACAAACACAAGTGAACAAGAGTACATGATGTATTCACACAAATATGACTGCAAGGGTGAGTCAGGTCTAAGAAACTAAACAAAGAGGCATCTGCGAGGACAGCTACGTCCCTTTTCCCTGTTTTCAGCATCTGTCGTATTTGGTTGACAGTCGCCAGTTAACATTGCCACAAATTAAAACCTCTGTCTCCCACTGTCTGTAACTTTTACAATGTCTTTGTCACTTTCCCAGATGTACCGTGGGTCAGGATCTCTCTCATAACATAATCTTACAGCATATGAGATTTAAAAAAAAGAGAGAGACGATGATGGTGGAGATATGTTTTGAATCATCTATGTATGTATAAGTTAACAAGCTACAAACAACATTGTGTAAAATAAAATAGTGACATATTAGCTCAAGTAATAAAGGTCTTAAAATGAGATCTTGATATGAGACCTCTCTTCAGGTCAGGTATATTAAAGCCAGATGAAGATATACTTTATTGATCCCACGCAGGGATTTCACTTTCACTTGTTACAGTAATTCACGGTACACAAGGTGGATAAGAAATAAATAAAATGAAATAAATAATAAAAGAATAAAATAAAACGTCATCTGGAGAAAAAAAAGTAGTGACCGATCTATATGTGTTTGACACATCAGGGGTTTCTGTCAGTCTGTAGAGCCAGTCAAAGATCACACGCATCACTTATGGACAGAAACACGTGCTGCACGTGTATCACCTCCATCACGCCAATGCGCGTGCTTCGGTAGTCATGTAGACAGAAGGGGCGTGTTCAATGTGCGTCCAGAACCGCGAAGCAGCTCTGGAACTGCTCATTCGATCTTGGACTGGACACGAGTTAGGCTGCTGAGAAAGGTCTCTGTCGGAAAAGTGGACTGGACTGGACTGGAAAAGTTCTCCTGCAGACGAAACTGTTGGATTGTGAGCTGAATAAAAACCCAGAGAGAGAAAAATGGACCTGCTGGAAAGTTTCTTCAAACACAGCCCCTGTTTCGGAGCCCCTGTTGAGCAGAGTCAGGCGGTGGATCTTAAATTTTACAGTAAGACTTCTTTTAATGTTGTGCCAAATGTATTTAAAGATATTTCCGAAACCCTTAAATGAGTTTCAGAGCAAAGTAATATTTAATTCATGTAAATTGTTGAATATAACGCTAAAAAAAATCAACTGAAACACAGTTTTTGGTGACACTCGACGTTTTCAGTGTAAAACGATTATTAGATGGTAAAAATTGACTGAATATCCCGGGAATTGTGAAAAATGTGTCAACCATTGTGTAGTAACTCAAAAATAAGTATCATTTTATTGGAGGAAATCATTTTTTTTGCAAAGTTATCGATGAAATGTTATGGAAAAAGATGGCGACCGTTCCATATTTTGAATCAGAGCTAAGAATCTCAGATTTTTCTGTCACCGTGGAGATAGGACGTTAGTTTAAAATGTATCCATTTGAATTTCAGTTTAATTTATTTAATGGGTTTAAAATGCCTGATGTTGCATGAGTTTTTTTTAAAAATGCGGTGTAAGTTGCGGAGCTTTTTACATTTTTGTTGCGGGAGGAATTGAAAGTTGCGATAAGTTGCGATTCGACAGTCGCGCCGGGAGCGAGGGGCCCCGTCCCCGGGGGCGAGGACTACGTCCACGGCCCCGGAAAGCGGCGAGGCGCCCCTCCAGGCGGGAGGGCGCTGTCCCCGAGCCTTTCCAAGCCGACCCAGAGCCGATCGCGGCGCACCACCGCGGAGGAAATGCGCCCGGCGGGGGCCAGCCAGCGCCGGGGAGAGGTCCCACGAGGGGATCCCCAGCACTGTGCGGCCGCCCGAAAATCGCGGTGATTTGTTAAAATTGCAACACCGCCCTGAATTCACAGGGATTAATTGAAGTTGTGTTGAAGGTGCAAATCTTAACATCACGAATTCCTGGAGGGTCTGATAATACAAAATACAAAGTTACACACAATAGCACATAACATACACCCACAATGTCAGTGGTTACAGAGCTTTTTAGAGTTTGCTTGTGTATGGATTTTAGAGGTCACATGGTTGTTTCTCCAGCCTGCCCCCAGCAATAAGTCATATGGGATAAGAATACAATAAGTCATATGGGAAAGAATCATAGCGTGCATAAATGTCTTGGCTGCGTCCAAAGAGAGACAGTTTCTGTCTGAAATTTGCTAGTTGTACTTTATGGTTTTAACATGTAAACATGTTTCTTAAAGTTCAAATTCGGATCCAGTGTGACACACAGACAGTATGTCTGCAGCAAAGATGTCTACTATCAGTCAGTCAATGTCAGTATACTGTTTGTGTATCCTGAGCAGTACAGATGTTTACCGTACACACACACACACACACACACACAGTGTACTGAGTAGTACAGGTATTGACTGAACACACACACACAAATAAAGATGTCTACTGTTCAGTATACTGTTTATATATTCCGATCAGTACAGATATTTACTGCGGCACACACACACAGATTACTGAGCAGTAGACATATTTACTGCAGAAACCCAGACAGTATGTCTGCAGTAAAGATGTCTACTGCTCAGTATACTGTTTGCATATCCTGAGCAGTACAGATATTTACACACACACACACACACACACACACACACACACACACACACACACACACACACACACACACACAGTGTACTTAGCAGTGTACTTAGCAGTAGACATATTTACTGCAGACACAGACAGTATGTCTGCAGTAAAAATGTCTACTGTTCAGTATATTGTTTGTATATCCCGAGCAGTACAGATATTTACTGTACACACACACAGATTACTGAGCAGTAGAAATATTTACTGCAGACACACAGACAGTATGTTGGCAGTAAAGATGTCTACTGTTCAGTATACTGTTTGTATATTCCGATTAGTACAGATATTTACTGCACACACACACACACACACACACACACACACACACACACACACACACACACACACACACACACACACACACACACACACACACAGTATACTGAGCAGTAGACATATTTACTGCAGACACACAGACAGTATGTCTGCAGTAAAGATGTGTGCTGTTCAGTATACTGTTTGTATATCCCGAGCAGTATAGATATTTGCGCTGGATTATTCAATCTCCCCTTCCCCTACCCCCTGGTTGCAGTGATGTGTTTTTCATGTTGTAGAGTGTATTGTATATGTGCTATAACTGCTGAGGTGTTTTTGTCCTGCTCCCAGAGTGTACTCCTTACAGGAGCACAGACTGGGGGTTGTTCTTTTTCTCTCTTCCCCTCTCCCCATGTTGTATCCCTTTTTTTTCTTTTCCCTCCCTTTATTGGCTACCATACACTGTCCTGTCCTCCCCCATTGTCATTACATGTATTGTTTGTATGGACAGACTGGTCTGCAATCTCGTTGTACTGTACTTGTACTGTTGCAATGACAAATTAAAGCCTTCATCATCATCATCATCATCATCATCATATTTACTGAAAACACACACACACACACACACACACACACACACAGTATACTGAGCAGTAGACATATTTACTGCAGACACACAGACAGTATGTCGGCAGTAAAGATGTCTACTGTTCAGTATACTGTTCGTATATTCCGATTAGTACAGATATTTACTGCACGCACACACACGCATACACACACACAGTATACTGAGCAGTAGACATATTTACTGCAGACACACAGACAGTATGTCTGCAGTAAAGATGTGTACTGCTCAGTATACTGTTTGCATATCCTGAACAGTACAGATATTTATTGTACACACACACACAGATTACTGAGCAGTAGACATATTTACTGCAGACACACAGACAGTATGTCGGCAGTAAAGATGTCTACTGTTCAGTATACTGTTTGTAAATTCCGATTAGTACAGATATTTACTGTACACACACACAGATTACTGAGCAGTAGACATATTTACTGCAGACACACAGACAGTATGTCGGCAGTAAAGATGTCTACTGTTCAGTATACTGTTGGTATATTACGATTAGTACAGATATTTACTGCACACACACACACACACACACACACACACACACACGCACACAGTATACTAAGCAGTAGACAATTTAACTGCAGACACACAGACAGTATGTCTGCAGTAAAGATGTGTACTGTTCAGTATACTGTTTGGATATCCCGAGTAGTATAGATATTTACTTTACACACACACACACACACACACACACACACACACACACACACACACACACACACACACACAGTATACTGAGCAGTAGACATATTTACTGCAGACACACAGACAGTATGTCTGCAGTAAAGATGTCTAATGTTCAGTATACTGTTTGTGTATATTCTAATCAGTACAGATATTTACTGCACGCACACACACACACACACACACATACAGTATACTGAGCAGTAGACGTATTTACTGCAGACACACAGACAGTAAGTCTGCAGTAAATATGTCTACTGTTAGGTATACTGTTTTTATATCCCGAGCAGTACATATATTTACTGTACACACACACAGGATACTGAACAGTAGACATATTTACTGCAGACACACAGACAGTATGTCTGCAGTAAATATGTCTACTGTTCAGTATACTGTTTGTATATTCCAAACAGTACAGATATTTACTGCGCGCACACACACACACACACACACACACACACACACACACACACACACACACACACACACACACACACACACACACACACACTATACTGAGCAGTAGACATATTTAGTGCAGACACACAGACAGTATGTCTGCAGTAGAGATGTCTACTGTTCAGTATACTGTTCGTATATTTCCGATCAGTACAGATATTTACTGCGCGCACACACACACACACACACACACACAGTGACCTGAGCAGTAGACATGTTTGCTGCAGACACACAGACAGTATGTCTGCAGTAAAGATGTCTACTGTTCAGTATACTGTTTGTATATCCCAAGCATTACAGACATATACTGTACACACACACACACACACACACAGTATACTGAGCAGTAGACATATTTACTGCAGACACACAGGCAGTATGTCTTCAGTAAAGATGTCTACTGTTCAGTATAGTTCAGTATAATATATTTTAGTTAATTGTGGTATTTTTATTTATAGAGAGGAGAAAGAAATTATTATGAAGGAAATTATCTAAGCCATCCTAGTTTAAAATTTATAAAGGTGAGAAATGTTTATTTTATTTCAACCTGATGGTGACGTCTGTAATGCGCCTCCCACAGACAGGTGGCTATTTAATTTTATCAATGAATGTGTTGGAGTTGTTATGGGCGGAGGTTTAAAGTCCAGACCACACACTCATGCTGAAATGTTTTTGGACCTTGCTTGTTAAGTTACTCATTTAATGTTGTTTTATAAGTTTTGAAAGTCAACCGGATTTTGTGCCGATTTTTTTGTGAGCTCATATCTCAGGAATGCTTTGGTGAAACATAACTAAATCTGATGCCATGCTTTCAGGCGTTCCAAGTGCAGGAAAGAAATCTGGTGTCATGCGGTCACTAGGGGGCGCTGTAAGCAGCAAAAATGCTTTGCTTTTTTCTCTTGACGTGTTTGGATGTGAAACTAAATTTTCATGTCTGCTAATAATGTGGACATTACTTTTCATGCATCATAACAATGCAGCGGGATATTGGATTTTAACAAACTATCGTAAGTTACATGATCGCCTGATTTGCATGGGCCCCTCATTGCTGCTTGCAGGTATATTTATTAATTGTTTTTGTATTATTTACGAATGTTAACACACAACATCCCACAATAGCAAAAACACTATTCCAAACCTTAGATACAGTATAAAAACCTCTGCTTCTGCAATGATATTTGTTCAAAAACAATATATCTCAGCTGATAATACAGTTTTTTTTTCAATCGCTAACAAGTGCTTACCCATACTTAAGATACGTCTCTTTCTTCCACCCTATTCATCTTTCCTCAACCCCATAGAGGAGTTATTTTCTGCATGGAGGTGGAAGGTTTATGACCATCAGTCACATGACCAGATGTCACTCCTTGAAGCCATGGATGCTGGCTGCATTTTTTTTCACCAAACAAGTTAGTACAACATATGTACAGCAGATATATTTACATTGGAGTGAACTAAAATATGCTCACAAAACAGTAAACAGTAAAATACAATTACAGAAAAAATGTGCAGAAAAAAATAAAATAAAGAGGAAAGAAAAATAATTCGACAACACTGCTCTACCCCGACCTCTCACTCTTTCTACCCCTCTCATTCTCACCCTCCCTCTTCCTCTATCTTTCACAACAATGTCTTCCATTGTTGTTGTAAAATAAAAGAAGATGCTCACCTATGGTCTTTTTTTGCTTACTTCCTGACTGAAGTGTTAACAATTACATAACACCTGTTTGGCCAGGTGGCACATATAGTGGCCAATGAGCTCATGTAGAGTCATTTTAAATGGCAGTTTTTTGAAATTGCAAACATGTGACCTTATGTCAGTTTGTTGTGTCTTATGCAGAGGACTGCGTTCAGTACACTTAAAAAGAGCCACTTCAAATTGCAAAATGTGTGTAAAGCAGAAAATGTGTTTAAAGTTTTCCTGAATGTCAGACCAAAGAGATGACATGAGGTGAATTATGTTCTTAATATCACAGAGAATGAATGCTGAATGCTGCATACTATCAGGAAGACAATCTTGGATGCACCAGACCAGAACTGAGAGCTATAGGAAGGACAGTGAGGATACTGCCTAGGACTTTATTACCTGTTGTTGGTGATGATATTGTTTTTGTCACCGTTGCTTTATTACTATTAGAATTGTTGTTGTTTATGGTATTATTACTTATTTAGTTCCAAGAATGCATAGTAGGAGCTCACAGAAATACATTTCAGGAAATTGTAATTTTATGACTACATGATGATGATAAATAAATTTGATTAGACATATATTCTGAGTTAGAAAGACTTCATTTCAAGGTATTTGGACACTTACAGTTTTGTGTTTGTTTTCATAAGAATAGGCCATATTTATAAGTGTTATGAAGGGAGAATGGCTATACCATACTGAGCAAAGCACATTAAGATCATCAAACCTTTTTTCAATAAGCAATAATTAAGAGGTTATGATGGGAAACTTTTAGATAATGCCCTGAATGAAACATTAATATGTGACTAGAGCCAATATGATACTAGTTAATGGTTAATATGTGTATGTTTAAAAAAAAAAAAAGAAGAAGAAAAATGCATGTTACTAACTAAACTTCTTCCCTGGAGTTTCTGTGCTCTGTCGTCCAGCAGGTTCTCATGGATCGTGGCTGCTGCTGTGGTCCTGCACGATGTCCACTACATATATTATTACTGTCATTATTGCTACCATATCTCCATTACAGTTTATATGCTGCTGTGCATCTCTGTCTCTCTCTGTCTCTCTATCTCTCTCTATTTATCTATCTAACCCCGACCCCCTCTCTCTATCCGCTCCTCTCTATCATTAACTCAACTGGTCGTGGTGGATGACTGTTTACCAATGAGCTTGGGTCTGCTCGTGGTTCCTGCCCAGGGCAGCTATAGGCTGTTTATTAGCCTCTTGATAATATGTTGCTATCAGCCACAGAAGATGACTGGATTTGGTCTATTTAGTTTTGCTGAACTAGCAACTATTAGAACTGACATCATGTCATGCAACTAATTTCACCCGGTTTGTGTTTGCAACACAACAAGCGCAGATTCACACAGACTGTGGAATGTTTTATTACTGTACACTAATGCTAACTTAAACAACTTCTAATATACAGTGACATGGCATTTTGTAAACTGCATGTGATAGAACTTTTAAAATCATTTGTAGTATGTTATGCTTATGCTCTGTGGCAGCCAGCTTAGCAGATTGTTATCAGTATACACGACACAATACCCAACAAATACTCTCGAAATTTCTTGGTCATGGCCCATTTAAGGGCCAAGAACTCGAGCTTCATGGAGCTGTAATTTACCATATTCCTCTCTGTAGGTCGCAGGCCCCTACTAGCATAAGCTATAGGCCTCACCTTGCCTGCCTGAGCCTGAGAAAGGACTGCTTCCAAGCCACCATGGCTCGCATCAACCTCCAAGATAAAGGGAAGAGAAAAATCTGCATAAGCCAACACTGGTTTGGGGCGGCTGTGGCTCACAGGCAGAGCGGGTCGTCCACTAATCAGATGATCGGCTGTTCGATCCCCGGCTCCTGCGGTCTACATGTCGAAGTGTCCTTGGGCAAGACACTGAACCCCAAATTGATCCCGAAGGCTGTGCCATCGGCGTGTGAATGTGTATGAATGGTTAGATCCACAAACTGATGAGCAGTTGGCACCTTGCATGGTAGCCAATGCCATCAGTGTATGAATGTGTGTGAATGGGGTGAATGAGATATGTAGTGTAGAGCGCTTTGAGTGGTCGGAAGACTAGAAAGGCGCTATATAAGTACAGTCCATTTACCATTTACTGGTGCTATAGTGAGTTTAGCTTTCAGAGTTTCAAAGCTCTGGTTACAGTCTTCAGTCCAACACCTAGAAAGCTGCTGCTCAGCCTTCCTACTGGTCTTAGTGCCACCACATTCAGCCACCGCCTTATGCAGAGGAGCTGCCAACTTAGCAAATCCTGGTACGATAGTACCAGCTTAGCTTAGCTTTGATAGTAACTGGCGAAACCAAGAAAAGAACGGAGCGCTGAGGCTGTAGTGGGAATCGGCCAATTGGCAACTACTTCAATCTTGCCTGGATCTGTGGAGACGCCGTCAGCTGAGATTACATGGCCCAAATAACTCACTTCTTTACGGAAGAAGGAGCATTTGCTGAGCTTAGCTTTGAGGCCCTCACGCTGAAGTCGTTCCAGCACCACCTGGAGCCTCTCCACATGCTGTTCCACAGTAGAGGAAAACACCACAATATCATCCAGATATAACAACAAGGACTGACACTGCTGATCACCAAAGAGGCGTTGCATTAACCTCTGAAAGGTGCCGGGTGCGTTACAGAGCCCAAAAGGCATCCTGTTCCACTCGAACAACCCAAAAGGGGTGCAAAACGCAGTCTTTGGCCGGTCGGCCTCGGTGACAGGCACCTGGTTGTAACCACTGGCCAAGTCCAGGGTTGAAAACCAGCGAGCACCAGACAATACATCCAAAGACTCCTCTATACGGGGCAGAGGAAAGGCATCTCGTCGAGTCTTACTATTGAGCTGTCGATAAACACACATGCGCATGCTACCATCTTTCTTACGTACCAGCACAATAGGGGACGCATAGGGGCTGCTACTCTCCCAGATTACTTGGGATGAGAGTAGCTGGTTGATGTGCTCCTTTACAACCTCATACTCCGAGGGTGGGATGCGCCTATAGCGCTGCTTCACTGGAGTGTCATCAATCAAAGGGATATCATGAGAGATTAGATTAGTACAGCCTAAGTCTGTGTCATTAATGGAGAACACTGAAGAGTACTGTTCCAACAAGGTCCTCACCGGACCCTGTTCCTCTGCAGACAACGATGACAAATCTACACTCCCCACTTGCACACTAGGAGAAGCTGACTGGGAAAACACAGTGGCTACACCTGATGGCACCTCAGTCACCCCCGAAGGGAGGCTGACCACGTTCGCCCAGTCCAGTGTGCCGACAACCGTGCGGGGGTACAAAAGAGCATCGTTGCAGCCAACATTAATGACAGGTATGTAAGCTGTGCCCCTGATGACACGAACTAAAGAAGGGGAAGCAAGCAGTCCAGCAGGCAAACCAGCCTCTAAGGGCTCAAACAGTACGGTAGAACCAGAGTACTGCTCCGAACATGTGGCAGCCACAATTTTCATCACACCGCCAGGAATCCGCCAACCCCTTTTACCCCTGACCTTGACTTTCCCTGGAACATTCTGAGAAGCTAGATCACTAGCATGATGGCACTGTTGCAGAGCCTGCACGACAGGCTTGGGAGCCTTTGACAGACAGTCCTGAGAAAACAACGTTTCACCATACTGGCCAAAAAGCTCCTGGTAACACTTGCGGATCACGTTCATCCCCAAAACACCAGGCACCTTAGAAGGCGCCCCACAAGGCAGGTCTCTCACCACCAAGACACCACATTGGGGCATCAGTTTGCCCAAAAGTTGCACATCAAGCTCCAAATACCCAAGATAAGGGATCGCCAGACCATTGGCAGCCTTAAGCTCCAACCAGTGGCAGGAACGGAGACGCTCCTGGCCCCAAGGCTCAAAATGCTGGCGGAAAAAACCCTCGGAAATCGTAGACACCATGGAACCTGGTGTCTACCAGACAAGGAACCTCCACACCGCCCATGTCCCCATCTAAATGGGGACATGAAGAAATCAACCTAGAGACATCCGAATGGTGTAAAACAGCTTGTGAGCCAGTAGCAGCCCCACCCAAACTGTGGCTCTGCAGTTCGGGCACTAGTTTTCCGACACCGGGGAGCGAGACTGCGCCGATAAGGTTGTGAAGAGAACTGTGGACGAGAAGAGACACGCGGCCCATCACATTCACGTGCAAAGTGTCCTGGCTAATTACAGCGTCGGCATATTACAGGTATAGGCCGTGATGGACGGCGGTACTGGTTGGAATCCTGTAGCTGAGCTATACTACCCATGAGCTGATTAAGCTGCTCTTGCTAATGCTTTAGCATCTCCCTCATCTCACTCACCTCAGACACAGAAGGGGATGGCACAGTAACCGGCAGGCCACCCTGAACACCATACTGAACACCATACACTGAAGGGACTGATTGGCTACGGCCTCTCACACCACCAGGCAAACCTTCACGCTCCCAGCGGATTGCCTGAGCTCTCACATTCAGCAAGGTGCAATCAGGCTGACGACGCACCAACTGCTTCAACTCACGGCGCAACAAACCATTCGAAACGTGCTCAACAAACTGGTCTCTCAAGAGAACCTCAGCATTTAGCATAGTAGCAGGGGCACACCTTTTCACCTTCTCCATGAGGCCCATCAAAGCGAGGGAAAACTCCTGAAGAGTTTCCCCTTCTTGCTGCCTCCTGGAGAAGAAAGCCTGCTGAAGAGAGACATAAGACTCCGAGCACCCGTACAGTTCCGCTAAAATGGCAAGTATTTTAGCAGGATCTTCCCTCTCAACGGCAGAGCGATACTTTCTCTCATCCTTAGCCTCACCCTCTAGGTGATCAAACAGGAAAAAACGCCTGGTCGGACTGGGATAAACGCCGAGCCCTCATACTCGCCTGCACCTCCTCCATCCACTCACTCAATCCTATGCCTGTCCTTCCCCTAAAGACAGGACACTTCCTATCTCTAGGTACAAAAATTAGTCTCTCTGCTACAGAGGGACCAGAAGTAGAAGGGGCAACAGATGGTGTCGAAGAGGTAAATGGTAATACGCTAGGGCCAGCCTGTCCCTGACGCAACCGCTCATTATCTGCTTTTAACTGTGTGATCAGCTCTCTAAGTTCCTGTATTTCATCCTCCATGATTACTACAACCCCACTACACTACTAAGATTGATTTAAAGGCACCACAAAAATCAAACCTGTAGTAGGCACCTCACCAAACACTCATAGGGATCCACTAGGAGCCACTGCTGTTTTGTCTCCAATTTTCTCCAACCTGCACAGGCCACCGCTGTCTTGTCTCCGAGCACTTCAATCTAAACAAAAAAACAAATCAGACCACACGAAAAAACAAAAGCATACCTCTCAGCCGTCTTAAGAGTAATCCTGCCGACAACGCCAAGTTTTGTGGCGAGGATAAAGTACAGAAGGGAATTTAAACCAAATTAAGAAGAGAAACCGACAACACCACCCGGGGAGTTTTACCCCGGGAAATAATTTGGGAAAGCACAAAAGCACACAGGTAAGTATACTCTTGATGGCCAAGGGTTTAAGAAAATATACAATTTATTATTTTAAATACTTTAAAATGATCACATTCATCCAAAACACCCATCAAAATAAAGAAAGTCGCTTGAAGGGCTGGAGCTGTGTGGATGGACAAGGCTAGGTGAAAAGGGGGGGGGCACCCCAACTTAAATACAAATTAACACCACCTGACATACGTGACCCACACACTCAGTGAAATGAGGAACCCACTTCCCTATGAAGGTAGATTAGTGCTGTCGTGGAAATTCGATAAAGACTGAGAACACAATCAGTATTAAATGAGAACTTTATTCTTGGCCAAGGAGAGACAACAGTGTGAGTACAAGAGTCGCAAAGTTCTCTCTGCTGATAATACATTTAACTACTCCTTTTGTAGGCATTTCTCCCCCTCCCTCTCCTCTGAGGTCATCAAAGGAGAGACCCTAAGTGCATCAGGGGTTACCCTCGTAAATATCTGCTTTTCTCCCCTTCTACACCGTGGCTGGTACCAACATCTCAGGGACAGAGAGAAATGCCAGGACACAAATGTATATCAAACCATCAGGAGGCAGTCTCCTAAATAGGACAAAGTTCATACAAAGTTAAACATGAAATATAATTGTCAAGTGAAGTAAGCATAAAACAATAAAACAGAGGTTAAAAGAGTTTTCCCACTACACTTCCCCCCTTTTGATTACACATTAATCAAAAAAAATACAGACAATCATTTTACATCAAACATGACAATTCTCAAGGATTCAAGACATGTCATCATACAGATTGCCTGTTAGAAATAGACATTTACTATTTTTGTGAAGGATACACCCTACTGTGTTGATTACAAAAGTATATGTAAAGAAAAATAAAGAAAATAAGGGGAAGAAATCATATGTTTACATCTCATCCTCAGATGAAGCTGAGGAACCATAATCAGGGAAAGGATCTTCTTTTGACAAAAGTTCAGCCTGTGACAAGAGTGCATACTGACCAGTCACTGTCTCGCCTATCCAGCGATGCATCAAGGCTTTCATACAGGTCAGGGTGCATGTACAAAAGAATAATATTATTCCTAGGGTGATAAGTACAGGTAACAAAAGTTGAAAAACCATTGCACCCCAGGGTCCAAATCTAGAGCTCAACCATGCATTAAAGGAGGTTCCTGCCGAAGCAGAGGGCCCAAACTCATCTCGAATCTTCTCAAGTGCATGAATAACAGATGTTATATTATCATTGCTATCAGGAATTAAAGTCACACATGCATCACCAGTCAAATTAAGAGTTACACACAAACCACCGGTCCGTGCAGTAAGATAATCTAGGGCCATCTCATGTTTCAGCAAGGTCATACGATGAGATTGTTGAGTAGTTGAAAGAAGTCTAAAGCCATTTATAGTCTGATTAGCAAACAAAGACATGGAAAAAGTGATATTATCCAGGTGGTCTGCCAAAAATGTCACTCCATACCAGGGAAAAAAAATCAAAAATGCAATCACAAAAGAAAACCACAGAATGCATCTCATCCCACAACCCAAATATCGTCTTTGATCGGCCATGATGATCATCCCTCGAAGGTCAATCAAGTTGACTCGTGTTTTTGTGCTCTCTGGAAGTGTATTGTGTACAGTGTAGTCACCGGTGCAGTAGAAGCGGCGCTAGGCTCTCACTTGCTTACTGTGATGAATCAACGCAGCCTCGCTTTACGTGTGTGCATGCGAGTGTACTCCTGCAGGCTTGGTGGGGTTACGACTCTGTGGGGTTGGGCACCCTCTTGCAGTGGTGGGCGTGGATCCAAGTTGCTCTCTCTGCGACCTTCACCGCTGTGTGTGTTGTGAGTAACACTTGGAACGGCCCTTGCCACCTCTCAGACCTCCAGTGCTTCCTTCGCAGGTTTTTTATCACCACCCAATCGCCAGGCTTGATCAAGTGTAGGGGACCTGCGGCCTGCTGAGGGAGGGCTGCTTTAACCTGTTGAGAAACTTGAGACAGCATACCAGAGAGCAGTTTTACAATACACTCAATCATGTTATCATCACACAAAGAAGTGGGTGGCAGTCTGTCTCTATAGGGGTCCATGCCAACATTAGGAGGACGTCCAAATAGGATCTCAAACGGACTGAGTTTCACCCGACTTCTCTGTCTCATTCTCATGTAAGACAAAACAATGGGGAGTGCATCCGTCCAGGACAAACCTGTTTCTTCACAACATTTAGCAAGTTTTGCTTTGAGCGTACCATTCTCTCTCTCCACTGCTCCCCCACTCTGTGGATGATATACACAATGTTTTCTCATGACAATGCCTAAGAACTGTCCCACTGCCTCCACTGCAGCATGATGGAATTCCCCATCGTGGAATGATTTCTGTTAACAGAGCCTTGGTGACTGCATGGCTGTTAGCATGTTTTGCTGGAAAAGCTTCCACCCACTTAGACCACATATCTACCATCACTAGACAATACTTCTTCCCTTTGTCTGGAGTTAGTTCTATGAAATCCATCATTACGTGATCAAATGGTTTGTCTGGTGGTGGGTGTGCTGCTGCAGGGACAGGAATACCTCTTCCTGCATTGTAGGTTGCACAAATAACACAAGATTGACAATATTTCTGTGCATATGCTGCAAAACCCTTTGTAAACCAGTGTTGTGTTATTGCCTGTAACATTCCCCCTTTTGACACATGGTCTAACCCGTGTGTCAATTTAGCAAAATGAGGAAAAAAGTGTTTAGGTAAACAGGGCCGTCCATCCGGACCGAACCAAACCTTATCTTTGTATTGAGCTCCACATGCTCTCCACTGGGTTACTTCAGGAGGAGAGGCAAATGACTGAAGTGCAGAGAGGGAGTCGGGGAGTGTTTGTGAGAGAAAACAGAACGCCTCAGCTGGGGGAGGAGGGAGTGATAAATCAGCAGCACGCTTGGCTGCAGCATCAGCTCGCGCATTGCCTTTAGATACAGAGTCTGTGTCACCTGTGTGGGCTTGACATTTGCAAACTGCAATCTGTTTTGGCAAAAGAATAGCATCCAATAAAGCTAAGACTTTGTCATGATGTAAGATAGGCTTTCCATCAGATTTAAGAAAATTTCTGTGTTTCCATAGTGCGCCAAAATCATGCACCACACCAAAGGCGTAGTGAGAATCTGTATAGATAGTCACTGAGCGACCTTTTGCTAGTGTGCAAGCCGCAGTGAGGGCTATCAATTCAGCGGCCTGTGCCGAATAGTTAGAGGGCAAAGAGCCTGATTGCACTATGGAGTGATCATCACATACAGCAAAGCCCACTTTGTTTAACCCAGACTGAGTATCTCGAAAGGCAGAACCATCAACATAAAAGACAAGATCAGGGTTAATAAGAGGAGTCTCTCGCAGATCGGGTCTAGGTGTGCAAACCTGTTGAAGAATAGCAACACAATCATGAGCTTCACCATCATCTGGAAAAGGTAAAAGAGTCGCAGGGTTAAGAACAGTGCATCTTTTCACAGTAATGTTAGGCATATCCAACAAAACAGTGTTGTATCTTAACCAACGTGCTGTTGAAAGATGAGGTTTTCTGTTCCAACAGGATCATAGAGACTGCATGGGGAACAAGAAGAGTTAGATCAGAATACCCAACAATTTCCCTAGAAGCTAAAACAGCTTTCTCTGCAGCCGCTACTGCCCTGAGACAGCGAGGCAGTCCAGCAGCCACTGGGTCTAACTTGGAAGAGAAATAGGCCACTGGTCTCAACCGCCCTCCATGTTCCTGCAAAAGAACTGATGTCATACAACCATTCTTTTCATCCACAGTCTGAGTAAAAGGCCTGAGTGGGTCTGGGAGGCCTAATGTGGGAGTTGACTGCAATAAAAGCTTCAGATCAGTGAATGCCTGTGTTGCATCATGAGTCCAGGTCAAACGGTCTGAAGATTGTAGACCTTTACCATAAATTAGGGCTCCCAACGGCGCCTCTAACTCAGCATAGTTAGGGATAAACTGTCGACAATAAGAGCACATTCCCAAAAAAGACATTAGTTGTTTTTTTGTCAGAGGTTTGGGCAGTTTTTGAATAGCTTCTACACGTTTGGGTGAGAGGGATTTGCCTTCTGCTGTTCGGGTGATGTCCCTCGCCCTTCGTCCTGTCCCTGTCAATCAGATGTGCCATGTGCTCGTGCCTGTTCATCCGAAGCGTTCATGGGACAGTCTCTAGATCAGTGTCCAATTTCTCCACATCTGTAACAGGCATTGGGATCTTGAAAGCCTTGTCCCTGCTGACCTCCTCTTCCACCTCCTCTTCCCCCACGTCCACGGCCTCTGCCTCGTCCTCGGCCACGCTGTCCCTGCGTGGTTGCCAATGCATACATAGTGAGGGCTGCCATGTGCAGTTCTTTCTCAGTCTTTTCCTGCTTAGCCTTCTTCTTCTGTTGCTGAGTCAGTTGTGCATGGCGTGCATGTCGCTTGAGATCATTCAGTCGACATTCTTCTTTGCACCCCACATATGTGCGGATCACAATATCATATAACTCAGGGAGCATACCTGCGAGGATGGAATTGCAGAGGTGGCTCTCCCATGCTTCAGGCTGCGCACCGATATGCCCTGGCTGCTCCAGCCCACTATGTTCGTTAAAGATGGCAGTCAATCTGGATACATAGTCATCGACCTGTTCTTCTGGTATTTTAGACATATCAACCTTTGGAGGAAAGGCTCTCCTCAGTGCGTCACCTAGCTCAAAGAGCGCATCTCGATACTCCATGTTTTTAGCATGAACAATTTTCAACTCAGGCCTGGGAATACGTTGGGAGATTTTAAACAGATCTCCTGGCCCAAGTCTCTTTGCCAGAATTCTTCGTATTTCAACTCCTGTAGGTCGGAATTCTTGACAAAAATTCTGAAATTGTTCAACAAATTTAATTCCAGAGTTGCGTGGATCTGGCAGGTGTTCTGCCGCCTCTCTTACATCAGCTGCTGTCCATGGCCGATGCACGAGGATAGGACCATCCGGTCCAGCCACCTCGACCATGGGAAAGGTCGAAGCAATCGGTGTGTCAGTCTGAGCGGTTTGTTGTCTGGTCTGCATGGTGTGTGTTGATGACTTGAATGCTGGTGGTGCGGAAGGTGGCAGTGATGCAGGCAGCAGGACATCTCCATATTCTTCCTTCTCTTCTTCTTTCACATGTTGATCTGGCTCGTCGTATCCTCCCATTGCTCCGGACATGGCAGGCTTTTGTTGAAAGGGACAGGAGTCCAGGTCAGGATTCACCTTCAGGGCCTGCAGTTCTGTAACAGGATACACAGAAGTGGGTGCAGTGGGAGGTGAAAGAACATATGGTGGTGGACCTTGTGTTTTCTTCATTTTCTGTTTTTCACTATTCTTTCTCTCTGGTAATTCCTTCTGACACTGCAATCTCTCTCGTCTGTCAGCTTCTGCTTTCCAGTCACTCAAACACTTCCTATGTTTTTCTATTTCTTTTAAATCCTTCACCTTTACGCTCTTTCCCTTTTTCATTTCTGACTCCTTGTAGTCTAATTTACTTTCTAACTGTCTTATCTCTTTCATGCTCAGGGATCCCCCTTTAGGGAACCCAAATTCATTTGTCCATACATTAAGACAATCAATACATTCAGAACCATATTTTGAGGTCATAATGGTGACGATGGGGCCTCCTGGAGGAGTCAGCGACTTAGACTTTCCTATTCCCATTTTCCAAAAATGGGTGAGAGCTCTCACTTATTCTCACAGGCGTCCCCGGAGAAGGGTGATTCGATTTTAAGCCTCAATCACTCCAGAAAGGCTTGTACCCTAAGTACAGAGATCGGACTCTAGCCAATCCCAAATTGATCCTAGATCAATTTTGATCTAAGATTGGTCCCAGACCAATCTTGATCTAAGGTTGGACTCTAACCAACCCGGTCAGTCTGGTCACCACTCGCCAGGTCTTACCCCCTCACCACACTATGCCTCTTTTCTCTCTTTTTTTTTTTTTTTTTTGTTCTCAAAAAAAAACTGAAAGTGTCTCACCAAATTTCTTTTTCTTTTGTGTTCGTTGAATCCCAACGCCGGCGATCACGGACAAAATAATCAGTCCTCCCGTCTCTTAATTGTTGATCGAGGTTGGAGGCCGGATTTCTTTTCTTTTCTTTTCTTTTCGATAAAGACTGAGAACACAATCAGTATTAAATGAGAACTTTATTCTTGGCCAAGGAGAGACAACAGTGTGAGTACAAGAGTCGCAAAGTTCTCTCTGCTGATAATACATTTAACTACTCCTTTTGTAGGCATTTCTCCCCCTCCCTCTCCTCTGAGGTCATCAAAGGAGAGACCCTAAGTGCATCAGGGGTTACCCTCGTAAATATCTGCTTTACTCCCCTTCTACACCGTGGCTGGTACCAACATCTCAGGGACAGAGAGAAATGCCAGGACACAAATGTATATCAAACCATCAGGAGGCAGTCTCCTAAATAGGACAAAGTTCATACAAAGTTAAACATGAAATATAATTGTCAAGTGAAGTAAGCATAAAACAATAAAACAGAGGTTAAAAGAGTTTTCCCACTACAGTGCCATATTTCTGAAGAAGAGCAGACTATGATTTGCACTTGTAAAACCCGTAATTCGCAACTTGTGAACGCGCATCTCAGAGTTTGTAAGTGTAACTTCAGATCCACACATCTGCAAAAAGCAAACTGCAAGCATATTTCACAACTTGTGAAAGCGCATCTTCGAATTTGCACTTGTAACTTCAGATCTGCAAAGCTGCACAACATGATTTGCATGCGCAGGTTCCTATTTGCTCGCTCAGTTGCGTCATCCTTCTCACGTGATTTTTGGCACGATTCACTCGGATGGATTTGAAGGAAACGATTTGCGCGCAGAGACCAGGAATGCCCGTTTTACCACTCTTGTCCAAGAGGTGGCAGTGTGGTTATTGGCCATGCAAAAGTCGGGGATTATCTCAATAAACGGCTGTCCATGAATCATGGTCTGCGACACACGGCGCCACGAGAACATGGAGAGAAGTGTTCAACAACTTGTAAACCATAATGTTACTTACACGTTGTTGAACACTTCTCTCCATGTTCTCGTGGCGCCGTGTCGTAGACTAAGAGTCATGGCCAGCCACCCACCACCACCACTGAGCCGTTTATTAAGTCCATTTTAAGATTCTCCACAAGATTTACCCTAAAAATGTTAATATTTCTTCCGGCTCTCGACGAAGGCGTTCGCATCTTTCCTACTCTCCTCTCCTCCCCGTAACCTTGCCTGCTCTGCTATCTTGTCTGTGTCTAGTCTTTTGTCTACTACTGAAGAGACTCTCCCTGTAAATGCTCTCCAAATCTTCAAGCAGCATGGATTTGATTAACTGGTCTCTGAACGCAATTGACACCATCTTCTCAACGAGAAGCTCAGGTTCGGGGGAACCTGTATGTCCTGCCGGAACGTTCGCAGCTGGCTACTCGATGGACGCCTGGGAGAAGTGGCGGGTCGTGTGTCTGGCGGCTCTTTCTGTGGAGGACGTTGAAGACGTCATTATATTGGGATTGTTGATGACAAGTGTCATGCTTATTGGAACGGGCATGGCGCTGATTCATCGAGGCATGCGGAAACTGCTGGCAGCCGTGCACAGCCCTATAAAGCTGCCGGCAATGATTGAAGCTCTGAGTGAAGCTGTCGGAAACCTGAATGGGGCCGTGATCCAGAACAGGGATAACATCGCAGTGCTGGGACGCAAAGTGGACGACATCACCGAGTTGGTGGACCAGAGCATGGTCAACATTACAGGATCGATGGAAAACATCAGGAATAACCAGGATATGGGTTACATCATGGAGAAGCTGACAGCTTTGCAAAGGCAAATGGATCGTTTTGGAGACCAAGCTGGCTAAGTGTGCCTGTAGCAGAAAACGAAGCTACGGGGCCCCAAGACCAACAAATTCCAATCTTATCTTGACCTCCCCACACCTGCATAGCCTTGGCCAAGGTCTCTGCTGGAATAACAACTCCCCGGATGATCACTTCAGCGAGACGCTCTTTGCCCTACTTCCCCATCTCCCACTGACACTTGTTGACTGTTCTGCCATGGCCTGATCAAGGCTGTCTCCATAGCAACTGCCATCCCATCGCCATAACATCTGCACACTGAGGCTCCATTATTTAGGACAGGGCGGGACAAGTCTGCAGGCTTACGCACACACACACAGACTTACAGACATGCTTTCATTGCCCTACCCCCATCCACCCGCCTTCACCGCTTGTTCCCGACGGCCTGACAAGGCGGTGTGTCCAGCGCTGTCTTGGCTGCAGGACCCGGATGGCTGCGTGTCTGGGCTGGACTATTTCAACTACCCTTCCCATACCCCCTGGTGGCAGTGTTGTGTTTTTCATGTTGTTGTATATGTGCTAGAAACCAGTGATGGGGACTCGAGTTAGCGACTTGGACTCGAGTCGGACTTACGTCGCGCGAACAAAGACTTCCGACTTGACTTAGACTTGCTCCCAATGACTCGAGACTTGACTTGGACTTGTCTGTTGTGACTCGTGTGTGACTTGTGAATAATTTTTAATTTTAATTTCATTATAAGTAGTATTAGTAGTAAGTATAGTATAGTAGTATTCATTTAATTAAACGTAAATGTTTGCAAAGTCATATTTCACAATGAAAACCGGAGGCAGCCTGAATATTTCCCTCCATTCACTCACTACCCATGCGTGCAGCAGCCATTTGTCATTTCATTCGGATATAAAGAGTTCACACAGACTGGTAATAGACGAACAGCATCGTGCAATGTGTGTGGGTCCGTGGGGTCGGGGAAAGGGAGCGGGGCTTGAGTCATCTTGTTGGCTTTGGTTGGCCATGGTTGGTTAAATACAAAAAAAAATAAATACACTAATCAATATCAATTGCTAACTAACAATAACCATTGAAAAAACTTTGTTTGAACAAAGCTTTCAGGATGTTTCTTCACATTAGAATAGCCCTAATTATGTGTGCCTACTATTTTAAGGTTTCGTTTGGAATTGCACAGTAGCCTACCTCTTAACAAGGCTCCTGTTCACACATACTTTGACCTTCTTCAAATGTTTGATATCCCTGGGAAGCTGAGCTTTAGCAGATTTCATTAATGTGGAAAAAGTAACTGTGTTAGGCAATGACAAAGCAACACAGACAGATCATAGCAATAAATAAATGGAAGTGTCCACATTCTAGTCCCCCAGTGATATGATGCTAAGTGAACATGCTCTGACCCATTTTGATATTGCATTTTGATATAACAATAATAATAATTAATAATAATTATTAATAGGTTATTGTAAATGGACTGCATTTATATAGTGCTTTCCTTACATGGTACCATAATGATAACGTTTATTTCGGTCATTTGAGACTTGATTTGGGACAAAAGACTTGAGACTTGACTTGAGACTTGACTTGGCATTGCCGTCAAAGACTTGAGACTTGACTTGGGACAAAAGACTTGAGACTTGACGTCAGACTTGACTTGGCATTGCCGTCAAAGACTTGGACTTGACTACAGAGACTTGAGACTTGACTTGGAAAAAATGACTTGTGAACATCACTGCTAGAAACTGCTGAGATGTTTTTGTCCTGCTCCCAGAGTGTACTCCTACAGGAGCACAGACTGGGGGTTGTTCTTTTTCTCTCCTCCCCTATCCCAATGTTGTATCCCTTCTACTGTTTTCCCTACCTTTTTTTTTGGCTACCATATACTGTCCTGTCCTACCCCCATTGTCTTTACATGTATTGTTTGTATGGACAGACTGGTCTGCAATTTCGTTGTACTGTACTTGTACTGTTACAATGACAAATAAAGCCCCTATCATCATCATTTCAAAATATACTGACAGACCTAGATTTACATTGCTCTTTTTGTAATAAGGAAGATGAAACACTTGTACATTTATTTTTTGAGTGCGATACTGTTAAGAAATTTCTAATAGACCTTAGTTTTCACCTTTTTGCACAACAGGGCCATTATGTCTTCACTCTCAAAGACATCTTCCTTTATTATGAGAACTCTACAGATTCATCATTTGAATTTTTAGTTAACTTTTATGTTCTACAAGCCAAATTTTTCATTCATAAACAGAAATGGCAAAAGAATCAACCTCTCTTTGATTTTTATTTTAGAAATTTCCTCTCTTCTCAAATCTCTTAAACTTGTACATAATAAGAAAAACACAAAGCTTCTAAATGTTCTTTAAGATATATTCCTCTTGTATGTTTTTTATCTCTTGTTTTTTTTTATTTTACTTTACTGACTTTATCTTGATGTAATGATCAGCAATTTCTGTTCTACCTGTCACGTGTCATTGTAATACTCTGTCTTATTGCAATAAAAAAAAAAAAAAAAAACTGAGCCGTTTATTGATATATTATCCAATAACCACACTGCCACCTCTTGGACAAGAGTGGTAAAACAGGCATTCCTGGTCTCTGCGCGCAAATCGTTTCCTTCAAATCCATCCGAGTGAATCGTGCCAAAAATCACGTGAGAAGGATGACGCAACTGAGCGAGCAAATAGGAACCTGCGCATGCAAATCATGTTGTGCAGCTTTGCAGATCTGAAGTTACAAGTGCAAATTCGAAGATGCGCTTTCACAAGTTGTGAAATATGCTTGCAGTTTGCTTTTTGCAGATGTGTGGATCTGAAGTTACACTTACAAACTCTGAGATGCGCGTTCACAAGTTGTGCATTCACAAGTTGCGAATTACGGGTTTTACAAGTGCAAATCATAGTCTGCTCTTCTTCAGATATATGGCACTAATCTACCTTCATACTTCCCAGGGCACAGCAGGCAGAGGGGGGTACCACCACCCCGTCACCAGCACCACCACCAGTTTCCAGCAACTAAAAAGAAAGAAACTAATTAGTGGGCAAAATTACAATCAAGAAAAAGAAAACATAATCCACAACAGAATCTATACACTAATCAAATCAGAACAATCAAGAAAAATAATTAGAATAGAAAATTAACTAAACACCATTCAACCATATACAGGGGCCAGGCCCTGGTTAAAACACAGGCGCATTTATTAAAGTGGCTCTGGTGCAAAATGCAGATCACGCCAAGCATCCAACCACCAACACGCCGCCGTACACAGCGCAGCGTGGAGACAGCGTCGCAGAAAGAGATACAGCAACGCAACTGAGGCGACGCTTCAGAGGCAGAGCCTCATCGGAGACAAACAGCGTGGAGATAGAACTTTCACCGGAAACAAAACAGCAGCGACTCCCAAGCAGCTGATCACAGCAACTCCTAATTACAGGGAAAACGCCGTTATTACTTTAAAATACTGCAGTTGCTCGCATGTACTAAAAACACACATACCTGTTTTAGGACACACGCTCGCGCAGGAGGAGGGAGGGAGAGAGAGACGACACCGGCTGTCGCTGGCATCCACCTGTGACCACACTAATGTTAGCCATCGGACAGTATCAACAACGCCAAGTTAGAGGGGGGACACTTACCAAATAACCACGCCACTACACATAAGGGAGCACGGAGCAGCACACAGAGTCACCCTACAATCACACAAATACCATGAGCACGCAGAAAAGTTTAAGCGACCAGTGTGATGAGACAGCGGGTAGCCATACCTGGCAGACCAGGTGACCTTGAGCCCGGAAATGACGCACCAAGGGCAGAGGTGCAAGAGGAAGAGCTGGTGGCGAAGTGCCCCTTTTATACTGGCCCACCTCATAACAGCCACCTGGTGTTAAGTATGGGCAGAGTCACCCAATAACCTAGCACCTCTATACTGCTACACTTAGTTTATAGGATGTTAACAAATGTGCATCATGGTCATTTTTTATTGGGCAACTGATGCATGTGTGATGTGAGTGTGATCTAACTTACACATTGTATCTTAATTTCAGGGGCACTTCTGAAATATTCTGGAGCGATTTGCATCAGTGTTTATATACTGTATTTCATGTATTGATCTTGTGGTTTGTGTGTTCTTGTTACCTTTTATATATAATAAAGTAATACAAATCTAAAACATTGTTGTTTCGTTGCAGGGGATGGGGGTAGTTGTTGGGGTGGGGGTGGGGTGGCGGTGGAGTACAGTCTAGACCTGCTCTACATGAAAAGTGTCATGAGATAACTTTTGTTATGATATGGTGCTTCATAAATAAAATTGAATTGAACTGAATACCAAAGAGGTTAAATCCATATTATTAATTCATTTAGAACAATAAAAAAAGGAAAAAAGAACCATATAAACTGAATACAGTGAAGACACTAGGAGATATTTAACAGTTTATTTGAAATCTCTTCAAACACTGACTGTATTCTCACACACAAGGTTTAAAGAAATACTGGTTGACAGCATGTACTGACTAACAAAACTGAACATAAACTGTCTATGGGTATGTCTATGTCTATGAGTAAGTGAAACTATGCATTTTAAACAATCACAACATCACAATCATCATTCTCCTGAATCTGATGCCTGATCAGCAGTTTGACCCTCTTCTCCTCCTGCCATCTTTCCCTCCTTCTTCCAATCATGCACTATCACTACAGGACGGTGACATCACATAAATCGATCTGCTCGTCATCCTCCTGCGGACAGTTGACAAGTGCTATCTCCTCTAAGCCTCTCTTCTTATCTTCACCACTCTCTCCCTCCACAGTGCTTTTGTCTCCCTCACTCCCACTACTTGTTTCCTCCCCATCCTCGTTCACACTCTGCTTCCTCTCCTCCGCCTTCTGGTTGTCTCCCTCCATAGTGGAGTGTGAACATGAATCATCGCTGTCTATCTCCTCGTGTTCCTCCTTTTCTTTGTTCCTTGCGCCACAGCCAGCTCCTTTTCCCACCTCATCTGTCTTCTGTCCTTCTTCTTCTCCCTGACTTTCATCTGCCTCCTCCTCCTCCTCATCATCATCCTCCCCTCCTCTCTTCCCCCCTGGCCAGAGGCGAAGCCTCCAAATTGCCTCTCTCAGCCTGTGCCTCATGCTTAGTAGGAGCCTGGGGGCAGAGTTTCCTTCACCTGACTCCTGTTTCCAGATACCATGGATGCATGGGGGACGAGAGCCACGCTCTTCTCTCCGGAGACCTCAGACTACGACCTCAGATCAGACGAGACAACCCGCTGAATTTAAGCATATTACTACCAGGACATGGTCATATTTGTTGCCAAAGATTTTTTGTTGTAGGTTCAATTTAGACACACTACAGTAGCCTCTTTATTTGCTGCTGTTCAAGTTCAAGGAGCTGAGTCATCTTGTTGGCTTTGGTTGGCCATGGTTGGTTAAATACAAAAAAAAATAAATACACTAATCAATATCAATTGCTAACTAACAATAACCATTGAAAAAACTTTGTTTGAACAAAGCTTTCAGGATGTTTCTTCACATTAGAATAGCCCTAATTATGTGTGCCTACTATTTTAAGGTTTCGTTTGGAATTGCACAGTAGCCTACCTCTTAACAAGGCTCCTGTTCACACATACTTTGACCTTCTTCAAATGTTTGATATCCCTGGGAAGCTGAGCTTTAGCAGATTTCATTAATGTGGAAAAAGTAACTGTGTTAGGCACTGACAAAGCGACACAGACAGATCATAGCATTAAATAAATGGAAGTGTCCACATTCTAGTCCCCCAGTGATATGATGCTAAGTGAACATGCTCTGACCCATTTTGATATTGCATTTTGATATAACAATAATAATAATAATTAATAATAATAATTAATAGGTTATTGTAAATGGACTGCATTTATATAGTGCTTTCCTTACATGGTACCATAATGATAACGTTTATTTCGGTCATTTGAAACTTGATTTGGGACAAAAGACTTGAGACTTGACTTGAGACTTGACTTGGCATTGCCGTCAAAGACTTGAGACTTGACTTGGGACAAAAGACTTGAGACTTGACTTCAGACTTGACTTGGCATTGCCGTCAAAGACTTGGACTTGACTTGGACTTGACTACAGAGACTTGAGACTTGACTTGGACTTGGAAAAAATGACTTGTGAACATCACTGCTAGAAACTGCTGAGGTGTTTTTGTCCTGCTCCCAGAGTGTACTCCTACAGGAGCACAGACTGGGGGTTGTTCTTTTTCTCTCCTCCCCTATCCCAATGTTGTATCCCTTCTACTGTTTTCCCTACCTTTTTTTTTGGCTACCATATACTGTCCTGTCCTACCCCCATTGTCTTTACATGTATTGTTTGTATGGACAGACTGGTCTGCAATTTCGTTGTACTGTACTTGTACTGTTACAATGACAAATAAAGCCCCTATCATCATCATCATCATCATCATTTCAAAATATACTGGCATAGACCTAGATTTACATTGCTCTTTTTGTAATAAGGAAGATGAAACACTTGTACATTTATTTTTTGAGTGCGATACTGTTAAGAAATTTCTAATAGACCTTAGTTTTCACCTTTTTGCACAACAGGGCCATTATGTCTTCACTCTCAAAGACATCTTCTTTTATTATGAGAACTCTACAGATTCATCATTTGAATTTTTAGTTAACTTTTATGTTCTACAAGCCAAATTTTTCATTCATAAACAGAAATGGCAAAAGAATCAACCTCTCTTTGATATTTTTATTTTATTTTTAAACACTGACTGTATTCTCACACACAAGGTTTAAAGAAATACTGGTTGACAGCATGTACTGACTAACAAAATTGAACATAAACTGTCTATGGGTATGTCTATGTCTATGAGTAAGTGAAACTATGCATTTTAAACAATCACAACATCACAATCATCATTCTCCTGAATCTGATGCCTGATCAGCAGTTTGACCCTCTTCTCCTCCTGCCATCTTTCCATCCTTCTTCCAATCATGCACTATCACTACAGGACGGTGACATCACATAAATCGATCTGCTCGTCATCCTCCTGTGGACAGTTGACAAGTGCTATCTCCTCTAAGCCTCTCTTCTTATCTTCACCACTCTCTCCCTCCACAGTGCTTTTGTCTCCCTCACTCCCACTACTTGTTTCCTCCCCATCCTCGTTCACACTCTGCTTCCTCTCCTCCGCCTTCTGGTTGTCTCCCTCCATAGTGGAGTGTGAACATGAATCATCGCTGTCTATCTCCTCGTGTTCCTCCTTTTCTTTGTTCCTTGCGCCACAGCCAGCTCCTTTTCCCACCTCATCTGTCTTCTGTCCTTCTTCTTCTCCCTGACTTCCATCTGCCTCCTCCTCCTCATCATCCTCCCCTCCTCTCTTCCCCCCTGGCCAGAGGCGAAGCCTCCAAATTGCCTCTCTCAGCCTGTGCCTCATGCTCAGTAGGAGCCTGGGGGCAGAGTTTCCTTGACCTGACTCCTGTTTCCAGATACCATGGATGCATCCCACACACAGTACCAACACCATGATGGCCAACAGGATCAGAAAAAGCATTAACTTGCTAAGGGGGGGTTGGTCGGAAGACGGAGTGGCTGTTGTGTTTGTTGACACAGAGGAGTTAAGTTTGTTGGTTGTTCGGAAACCTGAAGTAAATGAAGATGCAGTGGTGGAGTTTTTCTGTTTGGTCTCACTCTTTCCTTCTGTTGTCACAGTAGACTGATTCCAGCCTTGTGTAGAATCTTCAGACGATGTTGTTGTGGTCTTCAGGGAAGGAGAAGACGAAGTGGTGTTGATTGAAGTTTGATCATCAGCAGAAGATGCTCCAAACAGGAGAATTAAGTTCAACAAAGTCTGTATGAGGATGGCCTTAGTCTTCATGGTGACTAAATGGGTCAGTAAAAAAACAAAAAAACAGAAATACCAGTTAGAATAACAGCAGGATACCGTGAACACACACACACACACACACACACACACACACACACACACACACACACACACACACACACACACACACAGATTTAGGTTATATTCAAACTTAGATAATTAATTAATTATAAAAATTAATTAATTAATTATTGCAATAATCCCTCTGTGTGCTCATTCACAGTTCAGGATGCACACACAGTATGAGTGTATCTGGATTTAGTAAACATGTATTTCAACCTCTCTCTTGTGTCCAAACTGCAAACAAGGCTGAGGCTGAGAATTACAAGGTGCAGAACCAGAACTAATATGAACATGAAAGATCATCACCACCTCTGCAACAGTACCGATTCTGCACTTAATTTAGTCCAACGCAGAGACAGGATGCTGATCTATGTGTGACCACACTGACTCAATGCCTGAATGTCATCCCATCAGTGGTAATGATAAAGAATTGAGGTCAGGTGTAGGTGGGTATAAAGGGAAGGAATGTAAAAAAAAAAAGTCTACTTTTGAAATGAGTCACTTTTTCTGAATGAGAGCCATACCACACAGATTGTGTGTTAGTACACTAATAGTGCTACTGCATAGCAAAACATGTAAATGTTGAAAATTTAAGGTGGAGTCCACAGTCCTCTTCTGTGTGTCACACACACTGTAGCTGCATTTCAGCACACAACACTCAGACACAAATGGGAGCAGAAAAAAGCTACACACAAAGACACGCCGGAAAAATAAAATACCCCCCCGCCTCCCCCCAACCACACACACAGACACACACACACACACACGCTCAGACATGGACCCAGCAGGTCAGGATGTGGTGCTTTGGTATGAAATAACAGGAAATCGAGTTTTGCAGCAAGCAGCCTGTTTGCAGTTACCAGCAACTGACAAAAAGCATGTGGTGTGGTGTGATGTCTAACCGCCATCACTGCACCTCTTTGACGCCTACATCAACACAAAGTCTTTACTCAGTGTACAGACTGTAGGGGATATTTCTTCAGATATAGCTTAACCAATTTAACCCCCTCTGTCCATGAGTGAGTGAATGATTTTGTCCAATGTGTAAATTGCTAAATGGTAAATGGACTGTACTTATATAGCGCCTTTCTAGTCCTCCGACCACTCAAAGCACTCTACACTACATATCTCATTCACCCCATTCACACACATTCATACACTGATGGCCTTGGCTACCATGCAAGGTGCCAACTGCTCATCAGTTTGAGGACCTAGCCATTCATACACATTCACACACCGATGGCACAGCCTTCGGGAGCAATTTTGGGGTTCAGTGTCTTGCCCAAGGACACTTCGACATGCAGACCGGAGAAGCCGGGGATCGAACCGCCGGTCATCTGATTGGTGGACGACCCGCTCTGCCTCTGAGCCACAGTCACCCACAATGGAATGAAAAAAAATTTCCAGTACAGAAAATATTTTGTTTTCAGGTCTTTCTTCAATGGATTTGGCCAATTACAACACTGGAAGATGAAACTAAAATGTAACACTAAATCACAGCTCTTAAAAAAAAAAAAGGTGCCGCTCATGTTATAATGTTATAAAGAGTACGGTCTAGACCTGCTCTGTATGAATGTGTCATGAGATAACTTTTGTTATGATATGGTGCTATATAAATAAAATTGAATTGAAAAAAAAATCATGTGTTCAGTCGGGACTATTGATTTTGAATAAACTGTTTAATTGTATCATTTTTTTAAATTTTATTTGATTTATATATAAAGCCATTGTTTTGACCTGTTAATGATGTTTACAGTTTTTTTTCATTATTACTAACTGACATTTAGAATTCTGGATATATTTAATGTTATTTCATACATGCCAGTTGATATCTCATATATACACCAATGCAGCAGAAAACATTCAGATCATTTCTGACAAGAGGGTTCATTCAATCACATGCTGTAGAAGCAAGTAAATACAACTGATATAAAACAGAGGGTTTAAGAAATATGAGTGGAAAATGAAAGTGAGGGGCCCAAATGAGCGGGAAACAGCAACATCATCAGCAAAGCAACGGACATATTTCAACTTGTGTTTAACAAGTCTAAAAGAAAACTTAAAGTGTTTACTTACCAGCTGAACTTTCCAGTAAAGTGATAAGATCAAGAAAATTAAGTAAAGGAGTGAAGCTATAGAAGAGTGATGTGAGGAGAGTGTCAGAAAGTAAAAATTAAGTATGTGAAAGAAGAGGGAGGGAGGAGTGAGACAGACAGACAGAGAGAGAGAGAGAGAGAGAGAGAGAGAGAGAGAGAGAGAGACAAACAGAGAGAGAGAGAGAGAGAGAGAGAGAGAGAGAGAGAGAGAGAGAGAGAGAGAGAGAGAGAGAGACCAGTCAGAAAAGAAGTGAGATGCGTGGGAAGGTTTCAGGAACATCTTTCCGAATTACAAGCATTGTTCTGGCCTACAAACAAAAATGATTCTTGTTCAAAATTTAATAAGAGTCATCAATTGAGTATTTGGTCAATAAATTACTCAAAGTACCAACCATCACGTCATTTTAAGTCCAAGCTTCCCAAGTCTCGGGACTTTGGTCAAGAGTATGAGTCTAGGTTCGGATGTCTTGATAATGAGTTACATAATTACATCTGCTGTGCATCAGGTTAGAAAGAGGCATCTATATACACTACTCACAAAAAGTTAGGGATATTTATCAACAGTACATGACCTGTGAGGCTTCAAACAGGATGTACTCAACACTTGTGAAGAGCATGAGACGAGTCATTTAATTTTTTTGTTGTGGTCTACCCACCAGCACTGTTGTCATTTTTTGTTTCAATAAATTGTTTGAAATGAAAAATTATTGCATGCTTCTAATTAAATGCCCTTCTTTCATGATATAATATCACTGTTGTATGAACCTGAACATGAATTTTACATAAAGTTCACCTGAAAGTCAAATATCCCAACTTTTTGTGAGCAGTGTATTCAAACTCAAACAAACAAGCTCTTGAGGTACAGTCCAAGCACTGTAAAGTACACCTGTTGTGGAGAAATTGCTGAAGTCAAAGGTCAATGGTGAGGTCAGGAGTTCAGAAAGTGCTCAGGAGCCTCTGATGTCTTATGCTGTATTATTTATTGACGCTTGTTTAAGGAGAATTAGAGACACTCTCAAAGTTCATCTGAAGTGCCTGAGTCGTTTTCACATTCTGCCTAACCCATCCTGGTGCATCAAGCTTAAACCCCAAGATAACACCACAAATACTACACGCCCAGAATTAGTCAAAGAGAATGTCTTTACCCATGGAGGTGTTATTGTCAGCAAATTCTAGTTTGGAGACACAGATGTCTGTTTACGCAGATTGTAACATCAACGGCAAGCTACCGGGCTTTAACCGGTATGTTATTTTAAGCATGCAATCGATATGGGTTGATCAGAAATTGTTATATTTATTGCTGATTAGATAAGTATTTACAGGACAGTATCAGCATTGAGCTTCATATCAATGGTTTTGATCACAATAGCAAACAAACTATTTGCAGAATAAGTTTTGGGACTGCTGGCTGTCGTTTTGCTGGGTGTGGTAGTGGCAACCGACAGATTCAGCACAGGTAATGGCTGGGCAGCCCTTGGACGTAGCGGTACAGCATGTTGAGGCCACCGGTCAGCAGATGGAAGAGAGGCCCTCAGCCCCCTGATCTCTGCCAGCAGGCCCTCCTCTCTCCTTTGCTGTGCTGCCAAAAAGTCTTGCATCATAATGACCAGCTCTCCCCCCGATTCACCTGTGGATGCTGGAGCTGCAGGAGCTGCAGGGACTGCAGGAGCAGTTGGGCCCCACCAGGGGTCCTCCTCATTCTCTTTGTCAGTTCCCCACTCTTGGTCGGCACCACCGGTCGCCATTTCCTCTGGCTGCTCTCGCTGCTGGGAACGCAGGCCAGTGCACCTTGGACGGAGGTTTTTTTTCTGACTTGCCATCCCACCTCTGACACCATATGTCGCAGGGTTCTTTCTCTAACCTCGTCACTTGTTCCAAAAAAATCCAGGCTTAGTCAGAAAAATTATGTTTTGTTTTTTATTCTTCACCTCACCAGGTGCAAACAGTGCCAATATTTACATGTGAGTGTGTGTGTGTGTGTGTGTTTACTTAACAGTCAGTTTCTTTTCTGACTTGCAGTCGCATAGAGGTGACCTTCCAACACAGTGAGGATTAGCTGGTGGCTCAAGAGTACCCCCGCACCTCTTTTTCTATATACGAAAATGCAGATGAAAAGTTTGGATTTAATTCAAACTGTAGGCATGCTTAGGAGAATGCCTCCAAATGTTTGCCCTCGTAAAATGTCCTTCTGATTTGCATACACCTTTTGTCCTCTGGGGTCAAGATGACCCCGCTGGGTTTTGCCTTTTATTTATAGCATAAAGTATAAACTGTCAATCTATTCTGTGTTACACCTTTAATCTTACTTCAGTCCAACCCATTACCACAAAATGTTCTCTTTGTTTTGGAATGTATGGCCAGTAGACCTTGTTTACATGAAAATACTCTGTTGTTGAGTTAACCTCTGTTGTAGATTTTGTAAGATAACATACATAACTAGAGGTAAAATTACAGTGAAAAAACTTTTAAAAAAGTGGAAAAACTATTAAGTACTATATTTGAGTAGCTGTAATTTGAGTAGCTGTAATTTGTTACAACGTAAACTTGTTTTCATTAAGTATTGCTTCGGATGTCGTGTTGTAAGCATCAGTGAATGAAAGTGGCCTCATGGTGGGGCTGCTTGATGAAAATCTACAGTAGCTAGAAACTAAACAGACTAGAGGTGTCAAGAGTTAGAGGTAACTGAAGACATACAGCAGCACACAGTTAGCACCTTTAGTCAGCTTCCATCACTGACAGAGGACACATGTTACTGTGACATGGGGCCGCATCGTGCTGTCTGTTTCATAATAGGTAAGACAAAAATATAATATTTAGTTAATCTGTTTCTTTATTAAAAGTTATGTGTTCAGTTTGTGCCAGTTCACAGTTTCCACCCAACTGGGCGACATACTTAGGATGTAAAAATGTATATATATATATATATATATATATATATATATATATATATATATATATATATATATATATATATACATACACATACATACATACATACAATGTAGAAAAGGCGAAAAGGCACAGTGCCTCAGGTACCGGACATCCTTGCAAAGATAAAATGTGGCAGGTTTTTTTCAGTTGTGGCTAAGCTTGTTTTTCCATCTGTAGCATCTGCTATTTAGCCTGCTGTATAACGCTGTCATGGTTACAGCTTACATGTGAAACTGATTCTGTTGAAGGTCATTTCTTGTAATAAACCAGTTTCACTTGTGGAATTTTGGTTGTATTTGGTTTTAACTCTGCAGGGCACAATCAAGACTGACTAATGGCAGCAATGGTGACATCGTTACTGTTGTGGAGAAATTGCTAAAGTCAAAGGTCAATGGTGAGGTTAGGAGTTCAGAAAGTGTTCAGGAGCCTCTGATGTCTTATGCTGTATTATTTTTTGACGCTTGATCAAGGAGAATTAGAGACACTCAAAGTTCATCAGAGGTGCCTGAGTCGGTCTCATATTCTGCCCAACTCATCCTGGTGGATAAACTTTAAACCCCAAGATAACACCACCTACACGCCCAGAATTAGTCAAAAAGAATGTCTTTACCCATGGAGGTGTTATTGTAAAGCTTGTGTGAAGAAACATTCACAAAAAGATAAAAAGTTGCTGTAAAACAATCAGTCACAAAAGTCTAGAAGAGCTTCATGTTTAAATGATCTATTCCTTATAAGTTAATAGAGGGCTCACCTGGAGGTTAACATGCTCCAAGGGCCACATAATGCAGAACCATATGCAGATGATCTGAGGGCTTTTATGCCCGAAAGTGTTTGTTTGTTTTGTTTTGGTTGTCATTGTGCTGTGCAGGGTAGAGGTTTGAAGAGCAGAAGCTATGTACAACTATACAATGAAGAATATAAGAAATCCGTTTTATTTGGCTTCATCCATCACTGAGCAGCTTTCTTAGGAATAACAGGAGAGAGTCTAATTCCTTTGAATGGGCTGTTTATCGTGCATTAATCAACAAATTATTTGCAGATGTTTGTACCCCATAAATGAGTAGCAATCAGTGATTCTGTCCTGTAACTGAGCACTCTTTATTTGAAATCCTCTTTTTTCTCGGTATCAGGCTTACTTCCTTATACGTAGAAGAGCCAAGAGGATCACTATATTACAGCCTGAAGTCTGTTTTGAGAAGTTACACCTCAGATCATGTTTAATTCAATGAAACATTATTTTACTGTCATTAACACAGTGTGTTAAGACAGCTCTGTTTATTACTGCAAGTCAAAAGACAGAACAGCACATCAAACAAGTAAATACAGGACAATGAATAAAAGAATTCATAGTCTGACATTGTATGTCAGGTACGATAAAGTGGTCGAAAGTCAAGGTGTGGTGGCAGGGTTGGGAATTCTGGATCAGTTGTATTTTATAACTACTTTTGTCAGATTTTTATCTGACAAAAGTGTGTTATTTTGTTTTGTTATATCTTTGAATGTTATATATTGTTTTTTGAGGCGATTTAAATGTATTGCATCAGATGTTGTGATTCATACATCAGGTCTGTTACACTCTGTCCTCATCCTCTCCATTTGTACCTGATAACTGGAGTTTGGGTACTTTGAAACAGTTTTTTTTTTAAATGATAGATATAACACCATGAATATAATGAAGTACTAGTTAAAAAAAAATTCCAATATTAAAATATCCATCTATTGCACCAATATTGATATACTACAGCTCCCATTAGCTTTTCTGAGCTCCATAAACTCACTAACGCTTTATAATAAATTGTGGTATGGCCTAGGGCTGCTCGATTATGGAAAAAATCAATATCATGATTATTTTGGTCAATATAGAAATCACGATTATTCAAACGATTAATTTTGAGTTTCACAATGGATTTATTCAGCATTTCTCTCTCTCTCAAAAAACACTTTGTTATTGATTCTTTATGCAAAGTATTAAAATTGAAAATAAATTTTGGCTACACATATGTACTTTACAGCTGTTTTGCAATGTATAAAGCATTAAATCAATAAAATAAATATACTTTATGGAACATTAAATAAGGCATAGAAAAACATAAATGTACCCAAAATAAACTATAGATCCAGCTGCTCTGCAAGTGCTGTATATTTATAAAATGTATTTATTGATATTTATTTATTTATAAAATATTTATATAAAAAATATATAATAATAAGCAATAAGCATCTTCTTGAAACCCTCACCCTCGACTGTATTAATGGGTTGCATATCTTTAGCTAAGAAATATCCAATGGCAGCTGTTAGGCCCCGTTAACACGTACATGGGTATTTTAAAAAACAGAGACATTTCCCTTCGTTTGTACCGATCTTTCACACGGAAACGGTGAATTCGCCTCTGAAAACGAATCGAGTTTTAGGCAGCTGATGCACCAAAAGTGTGACCAATGTTTACCTTTTGCCATGATGATGATCATGGAAGCAAGCCGGCCATAGGCTTGGCGTAGTTATGATGGCGCTCCATGGCGTATTCATGCAGGTTAATATAAACGAAAACTTTTTTGAAAACGATGCTATGTGCACGATGTTATTTTGGAAATATTGGTTTCTCAACATACCCGGCTATGTGTAAACGTAGCCTAATGTATTGTGCCTCTCCGAACTTGTCGGATAAAACAACGTAAACAATGTGTCTTTGATCAATGACTGAGTTTGCGTTGACGTCTTGCTGGTTGTGGCACTGGCTTTGTCTTTTTGTTTCTTTATTAATGCGTCGTGAGTGACTTTGTGCTTTTGTTTGAGATGGTTGATGGTCTTCAGCTGCGTGAGGGAATATGAGCTATCCATTTAGTCAGCGGGGCCATGAGAAATGGAATGTATTGCGCATGCGCGTCTCTCAGAACTTGTGTAATGAAAAGTGGAAAATAAATCGTTTAAACTCGATTATACGATTTTTGAGATCGTTTGACAACAAAATCGAAATTGTGATCAAAATTTGATTAATTGCACAGCCCTAGTATGGCCTACAACATTACTGATTTACTAGTTTACACGCACTGCTCATGGTGTTGTTTTTAACACAGGCAGCTGTTTTTAAAGGAAAATGCTCTGATAAAGCACTGTGTGCTACACCTGCTCAGCAGGAAACACACAACAACAGAGTCAGATTGCGTCAAAGAAAAAAAAAATTTGTCACCTTTTTCTATCTTGAAGATTACACTGCAGTCAGTAGATTCACACACTGATGTTTTATGTCATCATGTCCAAAGCGTGATTTTTTTGGATTTCCAAATACAAACGTCATCGTCCATCCATTCGAGCAGAGAATTGTGTCTGAAGTGTCACATTTTGTCAATATGAACTTGACACGCCTCAATTGAGGCTGATTCTAAGCATCACAAATAAACTTCAGTGGAATCTGTGACCATTTTCTATGGTTTGATCAGGAAATCTAACAGCCACTTCTTCTCTCTTTCAGTTCTGTTGTATTGCGTGCAAGCAGACGAAGGACAGGAAGTGGTTGAAGCAAGAGAGGGGGCTACAGTCACCCTAAATACCACAGAAACCAGCTACATGAGTAACACTCAGGTAGTTTGGACTTTTGGAGCTAAGAACCCAAATGCGCGCATCGCCAATCTGAAGGAAAGGGAAGTAACGACTGACTATGATGAGCGTTTCAAAAACAGACTGATGCTGTACGGTCAGACCGGAGCTCTGACCATCACACAGCTCAGAGCCAGTGACTCTGGTGTTTACATGTACCAGTCCATTGGTGCCAACATCATCTCTCAGCAATTCTACCTGACTGTCTACAGTGAGTACACCTGTGGATTATTGCATGGAAAAGCTGTTTTTTTTTTGGTCGCATAGTTCACAGACTCACTGGAGGCACAAAACAAAAAAATAATGATGTTATTTATTTTTATTTACATGTCATACCCAACAAACAATGTCATTTAACTCAACATTGTGCTTTTATCCTTTAAAGTAAAAGCACATCAATCTAAACCGTTTATTAAAACCGGTGTGAGATTATCATTGTTTTTAGTTTTATACACATTAAGGTTTAGATCAGTGAAAATATAACGGAAAAACACATTTCTGTGTACATTTTCAAAAATAATGTTCATGGACAACATTTCAATTGATTCACTACTGTGTCTGATTTTAATAAGCACTTATAGATAGAGAGAAAACATTGTGGCATTGGTTAAATGAAATGAAATAAATTTTTTGTTCAATTTTTTAAGTCTGATGCTAACGTGAAGAATGAGAGAATGCACAAACTCTGTGACTCTGCTCTGTGTATTTACTGAAGTCTAGTCACACACCATGACTTTACACCTACTGCATTTATGTGCTGTATGAAAGTCACACCACTTCCTGCATGCAATCAATGTTTCCAGTGATCTTTATTAAATCAATAATAATAACAATAGAAAAAAACAGAGTTATATACATATGCATGGCTGACATTAATGACCAACAGTCATTTTGCTGTGAATGTTGTGGTCAGAGTAGGTGTGATGGAGTGCGAGTGAGCGAATTGCACTGGATGTAGAGGAACAGTGACAGCAGAACAGCACGTCAGACTTATGCTGTGCCCGAACTATCCATCCATCCATCCATCTGTTTCATTATGTTCTGTATAACACTATACATAATGGACGGTTAAAGCAGTTCCTATGCTTACTTAAACTTTATTAAAGACTCGGTCTCACTTCACGTTAGTTTACATGCGTGCTGGTGATTCCTCTAACAGGTGCGTCCCCTAACTCTGTCCGTGTGGAACTCCTGTACATGTAATAAACAATCCTATTGTTACATCTTTTTTTTTCTTTTTTCCAGTTAAGGTTCTTTCATTAAACATAGGGCATTAGGTGCCACAACAAACTTGGAGCAAACATTTAAATGAGACATACACCTTACCAAACTAGATCCACTAAGTATCCTTGAACATAGGCCAAACAGTTATGGTTACACTCTGCTCAAACAGCCATAAAGAATTTTGCTTTACAATTTTCTTTTTTTTTTTTTTTTTTCCACAACAACACATCAAACAAACATTGAACACAAACATTGCATTCATTTTTTTTCCCACAACAACACATCAAGCAAACATTGAACACAAACATTGCATTCATTTTTTTTCCACAACAACACATCAAACAAACATTGAACACAAACATTGCATTCATTTTTATTTATTTTATTTTTTTTCAGACAGTGTAGTCTTTTAGGTAGTACGGTCTGACAATTTGTCGACCAGACCTGGTGACCGGCCCTTGTTCCATTGATGGGACCCCTGGTGGGACCCCTGGTGGGGCCCCTGGTGGGATGGCCTCCTCCGTGGGCGGTTGGGTGGGTTGATCTTGTGTAGGAGTGTGCTCTGTGGGACAGCGTCTGAGGTGGCGACGATTTCGTCTCAGAACGCCTCCAGATTCCAACTCCACCTCATATGATCTGTGGCTCACCTGTTGAACCACCTTCGCGTGTCTCCAGTCCTTGTGTGTGTCACAGGGCTGTACTCTCACACTGTCCCCACTTGTGAGACTGTCCATGTCTTTTGCTGTGCGGTTGTAGTATTTTTCTTGTCTTTCTCTGTTGTCTTTCAGCCCCTTGTCATTGTGTGTTACCTCTGGTTCAAGTAGTATGTCCCTTGTGGGAAGCAGGGTCCTGGTCCTCCTGCTCAGGAGCCTCTGAGCGGGGCTAGTGTTGAGACCCTGGCTTGGTGTATTCCGATGGTCCAGCATGGCTAAGTAGGGGTCCTGTCTCGCTGCTGCAGCCTTCAACATTAAGCGTTTGGCAGTCTTTACTGCCGATTCTGCCTTCCCATTGCTTTGTGGGTAACCTGGTGACGACGTTCTGTGTTCAAAACCCCACTTCTGGCTGAAGTGCTGGAACTCTAGGGATGCATATTGGGGTCCATTATCAGAGATAACAGTGTCTGGTATCCCCTGTCGGGCAAAATGAGCCTTTAGTTTTCTGATCACAGTATTACTCTTAGTGTCAGGCAAGTAATCTACTTCCCAAAAGTTTGAATAGTAATCCACTGTTACTAGATAGTCTTTATTGTGAAAGGAGAAGAGATCTGTTCCTACCTTGGCCCATGGTCTGCTGGCCATGTCGTGTGGGTGTAGTGTCTCTTTCTGTTGCTTTGGGTCCACTGACCTACATATGTCGCATTTGGAGATGAAGGTCTTGATCTCCTTATTCATCCCCAGCCAATACAGACACTCTCTTGCTCTCCTCAAACACCCCTCCACTCCCAGGTGAGAGGAGTGAATTCTGTGAGTCATGTCCACCCTGAGAGCATCCGGTATCACTGCTCTGTCCCCTCGGAACACTATGCCATCCTGGAAGCTGAGTTCATCTTGGAAATTGTGGTAGTGCCTTATGTCGCTAGGTAAGTCCTTTTTTCTCTTAGGCCATCCCTGTAGTATTCTGTTCGCTACACTCTGCAGCTTTGTGTCCCCTTTGGTCGCGGCCCTGATGGCACTCAGCCTCTCTGCTGAAATAGGGAGGTAGCTGACCATGTTCACAGTCTCTATGTCTGTCTCACACTCTCCTTTGGTGCTCTCTGGTAAGTAGGCTCTACTGAGGGTGTCCGCAAGAAGCATATCCCTACCTGGCACGTATGTCACATTGATATCGTACTGCTGCAGCCTGAGTAGCATTCTTTGCAATCTTTTAGGTGCACTAAGTAGTGGTTTTCGGTGGATATTTTCAAGAGGTTTGTGGTCACTTTGTACTGTGACCTCCCTGCCGTAAGTATACTGATGGAATTTTTCCATGCCAAACACTATGGCTAAACATTCTTTTTCTATTTGGGCATAGCCCTTTTCAGTTGATGTGAGTGCCCTGCTGCCAAATGCAATTGGTTTACCTCTCTGAGTGAGGGCGGCCCCCAATCCTGTGTCTGACGCATCACATTGAAGTGTCAACTCCTCGTCCTTGTTGTAATATTGCAGGACTGGTGCTTTGGCGATTTTGTCTTTCAGTCTTTGAAACGCTCCTTCTTGGGTGTCTGTCCATTCCCACATGTTCTCCTTGCGCGTGAGTTGTCTGAGAATCTCACAGTCATCAGAGAGGTGATCATAGAATTTTGAAAGGTAATTGACCATCCCAACTAGTCTCTGTATACCCTTCACATCGGTCGGTCTTGGCATGTCTCTGATTGCTCGTGCCTTCTCCGGGTCCATCCTCAGTCCCTCGGCTGTGAGGAGATGACCTCTGTAGGGTACCTCTTTTTGTCTGAGCTTGAATTTCTCAGAGTTCAGCTTAATGTCGCGCTCTCTGCACCTCTGTAGGAAACCTCTGACTTTCTCGTCGTGGTCCTTTTCCGCCTCCTCTTGTGTTGCTCCTTCACCCGTGATTAGCACGTCATCTGCTATGATGTAGACTCCTGGGAGGCCCTCCAGGGTCTGCATGAGCTTTCTTTGGAACACCTCCGGCGCTGGGCTTATTCCCATTGGCATCCTTAGCCACCTGAAGCGGCCAAAGGGAGTGGCGAATGTAGTAAGGTAGCTTGACTCTTCTTCTAATTTGACATGCCAGAAGCCTTCCTTTACATCACAGACTGTGAAAACTTTTGCTTTAGACATCTCTGGCAATACGTCTTCAATGGTTGGAAGAGGATAGTGACTTCTTTTTAGTGCACGATTTAGTGGTTTTGGGTCTATACAGATCCTCAGTTTCCCATTAGGCTTTTTTATAGAGACCATGGAACTGATCCAATCAGTGCTGCGTTCCACTGGTGCAATTATCCCTCTTCTCTCTAGGTCTTTGAGTTCTTCTTGAAGTGGTGTCATCATGGCTACAGGTACTCTGCGCTTCGGCAGTTTCACAGGTGGTACTTTGTCATCTATCTCTATTCTATATTCACCCTCCATACAGCCCACACCTGTGAATACATCCTCAAAGTCGTTCTTTATTTTGTCCATGGTCATGTGACCTCCTTTTGTCACTGTGTTTGACTCCATTTTTACTATGCTGTCAATAGCCAGAATGTTTTCGTATTGTACTTTTATTAATTTCATGGCCTCGCTAGCTTTTCTGCCAAGTAAGGGGGTTCTGCTGCTTTGCTCGACTACTTGAAACTCCAGTCTGTACAGCTTGTTGTTTCTGGGGTTTCTGACCTTCACCCTGCATGTGCCTAGAGGAGTCAGCTTGGTCTTGTTATACATCACTAGCACTTTCTCTGTGTGCTCTAGTGGTGTGTCTGGATTCAAAAGATCGATCGGAATGATATTGCAGGTGGCTCCACAGTCAATCTGGAAATTAACTAATTTTTTTTCTTCATTTTAGCAAACAGCTGTCGGCCCTGACTGTGTTTGTCATTCACCTGGTTCACCTTTTCACGCTCTCCATGTTCTTCAGTTATGCAGTTGACATCCTCATATGAGTCACTGTCACTTGTCTCCTCTGTAACAGCATGCACTTTCCTCATTTTCTTACTGGTCTCTGGTTTTGATTTGCACTGAGCTGCAAAGTGGTTTTCCTTCCCGCACTTTTTGCACTTTTTTCCAAAAGCTGGGCACTTTTTCTTATTCCTTTCATGTGTTTTGCCACAGAATTTGCACTGTATCTCGTTCTCCTTTAGTTTCACTTCTGTCTGTTTTAATGCATGTACTTCCTCTACCGTCTGACCTTGAAGTGTTTTGCTATTCTCCCTCGATAGCTCCGTAGCTCTGCAAATGTTCAGACAAGACTCCAGCGTTAGCTTTTCCTCCCTGAGTAATCTCTCCCTCAGTGCTGAGCTGTTCGTGCCACACACTACTCTGTCTCTGATCAAAGAGTCTTTAATGCACCCAAAATTGCAGGTGCTCGCGAGCACTTTCAAGTCAGTTACATAGGTGTCCACATTTTCATCTAATCCTTGATTTCTCATGAAAAATCGGTACCTTTCAACGGTCTCGTTTGCCTGTGGGTTGCAGTATTCGTCGAACTGTTTCATCATGAAACTCAGTGGTCTTTGCTGAGGGGCTCGTAGACGCCAGAGTTGTCCAGAGCTCTCTACCCTTTTCTCCGATGAGGTAGCTGAACAGCTTCACTTTAGTAGTCTCGTCCGCAGTTGGCATAGTAAGGTCCATGTACAGCTCGAACTCCTCCTTCCAACTTCTCCATGTCTTCGCTAAATTGGCGGAATCCAAAGCCAACGTTCCCGGCGGTTTTAGCCCTTCCATCGTCACCGTCGGCTAACTAGCTAGACTGTGCGTTATCTAATTAAAGTACTTGAGGGTATTTTTCCGCGCTGCCACCATGTTTCATTATGTTCTGTATAACACTATACATAATGGACGGTTAAAGCAGTTCCTATGCTTACTTAAACTTTATTAAAGACTCGGTCTCACTTCACGTTAGTTTACATGCGTGCTGGTGATTCCTCTAACAGGTGCGTCCCCTAACTCTGTCCGTGTGGAACTCCTGTACATGTAATAAACAATCCTATTGTTACACCATCCATCCATCCATCTTATTGACTTTTAAAACATGTTGCTGATAATACACTACTGATGTGTGTCATTCAACCACAATAGTAAGTAAAAGATAGAGAGATAGAGACATTATTAGACAGATACAGAGTTATGATATTGCAAAGTGCTTTACACCACAGAAACACTTTGCACATCTATTACATGAGACAGTTGGAAGGAGAGATACGAGTGAGATCCACAATCAGTAAGCACACCTCTTACCAGTCAATGACTGGTACCTTGCTGATCTGCTGCGGTGGGGGGTCACAGACTTTTTTCAAAATATACGTCAGTTGTTAACCAATGACAGGATTCAGCCCACGGATAGGCAGTGTGTAAAATAGTGAGCTGATTTAAGAAGGAAAGTACCACAGGGAACTGTTTTGTCTTTATACAGCTGTAAAGCCTATATCTGATCTGCATCCCTCTTACTGAGCTCAGAGGGGTGCCATAGGAACAAAAACACTACATGCAAAGCACTAAACAAACACTCAAAATAATTAAAATACCTCATCACAGTTGCACTCATTAAATCACTATTATTCTTTCCCCAGGTCCTCTCCACTCTCTCTCCATCAGTGTCAATCAATGTTTGATCAACAGAAGTTGTAGTTCGCTCACACTGGAGTGCTTTGTGGAGAACAGCAGAGATTTGACCCTGTCCTGGTACAGAGGGAGAGACATACTGAAGAAGACGAGCAGTCCTGATCTGTCCACCAAGCTGTCTCTTGCTCTGGAAATAGATTCCAAGGATGGAGGTGGCTACAGCTGCGTGGCTGAAAACCCTGTTGAAGAAAAGGTCGTCAGACTCCATGCTAAGGATACATGCCAAGTCAGAGGTATGATGAGTGTGGCGATGGGAGGGAGGGGGTGGGATCTGGGGCTCCAAAGGAAAAGAGCAACATAAGATCATATATTCCCATGTTGTTTATCCTACTGTTCTACTCCTGAATGAAATGTAAATATAAGTAAGTATACTTTGACTAAATGTTTTTCTGGTGCCTTCATGTCCATTTGGAGTTCTGAAGACCACATTTACTTAGCTTGCAGATTATTATGGGATGGATTTAAATGTATATTTGACACCCAAACATTCTGTGAACAAAAACATGTTTTAAGATGAGTAATGCTGTTAAGGTCACGTTCCTACTGTGTGACTTAAATATATTCAGACTGAATGTTTCATGATCGCAGAACAAATTCAAATATGAACAAAGGAAAACACTGATTTAAATGTGACCTCTATAGTTTTGTTGAAGCACCTATTAGTCCACCCAAATCCCTAAACTTTTGGTGTGTTAACACAATGTCGCAATGTCAGCTAGTATCTTCAAAGGTTCAAGCAGTAATATCTTTTTCAATCTCTTCCCCTCAGAGACTAGCAGCTGGTGTAAAGCTGAAATAATGGTACGACTGGTATTCTTGGCTGTATTTGGCCTGGCCTTGATTGTTCTTGTGGTGGACTACATCAGACTCAGAAGATGCTCCAGACTGGGGTCCTGAGGACCATCTCATCACTTGCTTGACACAAAACGTGACAAAGAAAAGACAGAACTAATATTTACTGGAAACCATCCAGATAGTTCTTACCTACACAAATGTCAAAAGTTATTTTAAAAGTGTTAAGATGATTTCCATCAAAAACACACAAAGCGAGAGACAGCGACAGTGCTTCATGAACAGGTGCCATGAGTGTGAGCATGAGAAAACTTTAATACTGTCCAGGAAAACAGTGCAAAATTTAAAATGTGTCAGACCAATTACTCAGATTATACTCATAAAAGTCGATAAAACATCTGGTGATATTTATAGTTTTTACTAATACCATGAAAAGACCCAAACCAATCATATTTGTTGCCCCAATCCGCCTCTAAAAATAGTCCCTAACAAATGCACTACCCTTTTCCTGTTAGAGCGATGTTCCAAAAAAAGAAAAACTACTGACCAGCTGTTTCTTTCTCTTTTTTTGTGATGTGTTTGATGATGTCAGTTTGAGTCTGCACAGGAGAAATATTGAACTGTATAATAACCGGACTGATATGGCACCATACATTCTAGAATTTGGTGACACTGGAAATATGAAAATGATATTTTAAAGTTGTAAATGTCCACATGTTAAAAGTCTAATGAATTTGTTCTTGGTCCATTTTGTCACTTCCAAATGTCACTGAAATCTGTGGAGGAGACAAACTTACACAGCACTGAAAACAAAAATAATATTAATATAATAACCCATGTTGAAGCTAATTATTGCTGCAGTTAAAGTAACTCTTATAACCAACACAGGATGCAAGTGACAAAATGAATGTACCATATATGTAAGATTTTGGTTTATATTGCAGCCTTTGGAAAATGCAAAAATAATACTTTTATTAATGAATGTTATTCACTGTATGTTCATAAAATCATGAGCTGTGTTAAATTGTCTTGCTGGCAAGCTTTTTTTAATTCATAATAAATAAGTTTTATACATAACAAATGAATGTATTATACATTATAACTGAATAAATTATGGTAAATGATTATATACAAATAAAGTAAGAAACAGTTCTCTATACATTCCTTTGTCTTCAAGACAGTCTGTATCCACTAAATCTACTTGAAACAGTTCTAAGAGAAACAGAGGTGCTGGCTTTGCCTCTAATCGATCTTTAACCCTTGAACATTTTTTCTTCAAAACTTTGAGGTAGAGTTATATAACGTGTTAAATGTGTTCGTTATTTTGCAAGTAAGGAGAACTCAAAGTCGGAAGTCAGTTTTGACAAATGTATCTGAGCATTGCAGAATTAAAAGCACGTGTACAAGGACTCTTTGTTTTGGAAACCACAGTTCACTGACTCTAAGAGTGAGCGAGTTGCTGCAGCAAACGTTCCAAAAAGTTAAAGTTAATGTCATGGTTGCACAACGGGCACCTCCAGGTGGCCTACCAGGCTGTCAGGATGCTGCTGATAGAAGTCCTGGATTAGAGAGGGATCGAAAATAAGCCGACGAGAGACCCAGCTTCTCTCCTCTAGGCCATATCCCTCCCAGTCAACCAAGTACTGGAAGCCCCGGCCCCTGCGCCGCACATCCAGCAGCTGCCGGACTGTAAAGGCAGGATGGTCATCCACGATCCGGGCGGGTGGAGGAGGAATGGCTGGAGGGCATAATGGACTGACCGAGACAGGTTTCAGTAGGGACACATGGAAAGTGAGGTGAACTCTCAAAGACCGTGGCAGCTTGAGCTTCACAACAGAGGGATTAATGATGCTGGCAATCTCATAAGGGTCAATGTAACGAGGGGAGAGCTTCCTAGAATCAGTCTTTAAAGGAATATCCTTAGCACAGAGCCATACCTTCTGTCATGGTTGCACAGGTACTGACCCAAAATGCAGGCTTGGACAATGATTGGTGAGAGAAGGGGATTTATTGTGATGCGAGAAAAGGGGAAGTAGAGGGTCCGATAACAAGGTGGAGGGAATGGCTGAGGCGAAGCAGTGGTTGGAGTGGATGGAGGAGGCACAGAGTGTGGACTGTCTGGAGATGGTTGATGGAGAGCAGGCAAGCAGGTGGCAGGAGGTAAAGATGATGGTGGACCTGAGCACAAGAGGTTCGGTGGTTAGAGGTCAACAGGAAACACAAGGAACAATAGTTTAAGGCGGTCTGACCGTGAACTACCACAGTGGCTGAACAAACGATCTGACAAGGAGTGGGAGAAAGGTCAGGGTTTATATGCAGTTGGAGTGATGAGTTGATGGAAGGCAGGTGAGCTGAGGAACAGCAGGTGTGCTTCATCTGATGATTATCCAGGAGGCCCAGGGGAATGTGCCATGCCCACAACACAGACAGAGACAAGTAAACACAACACAAGGATGGGCAAAATGAGGGGGAACACAGGGAAACAACAACAGTCACGACTGCCATTGTGACAGTTAAAATCCTTTCACATTAAGAGCATATTACACCCTGGGTGGATCTTTAACAACAACAACCTATGTGTAACCAACCATGCCTTAATGTGCCAACAATTATTATGTGAGTGAGCGCATCATAACACTTATGTTAAGTAATATAACAACACTCATTGTTTTCTGATATAATGCAGCACTTGTATTACTGGTGAAATATTTATCCCCAACACATGGTCACCATCCTATTTCTCTCCCCCAATTCATAACCCTAACGTTCAATAAACAGAAATTGATTAGTTTGCGTATCTTTGTATTTACTGGAAAATCTTCAGGGTATTTGTAATATAAACACATTTTAGCTTCAATGGCAACAACACTATCAGTCAGTTTTAGTCAGCTTTAGAACCTCTTTCCAGAATACCTGGAAATAGCGGTCAAATGCCTTTTCAGCATCTAGTGACCGGACTGCATAGTCACTGGCATTTTTTTTTTTTCATATAAAATATTTAGGCATGTGTTATGAAATGCCTGTCTGCCCTGTACAAACCCATTTCGATCATCAGCAATCAGGCTGGGAATTATTCAATCCGCCTAGCCAGCGTCTTGCATAGTATTTTGGTGTCACATGACATTAATGATATAGGACGGTACAATGTTATTTCCGAGGGGGATTTGCCTGATTTTAACAAAAGGAAAATTACTGCAGATCTTAAGGATGGAGGTAGTGTTCCTTTTTCAAATGATTCATTAAACATCTCAAGGAGATGTGGTTACAAATTTTCCCGAGAACTTCATCAGGCCTGTGAGCCTTTCCACTGTTCATATTCTTTAACACATCTGATAGTTCTACAATACTTACATTTTTGTCAAGATTAGTCTTGGCCTCCTCAGTTAGCATTGGGAATTGAAGCTGGTCTAAAAAAATTTTTGTCAGCTACCTGGATATTGAGATTTATATGGACCTTTATAATATTTTTTAAAGGCAATATTTATTTCAATTGGATTTAGTAGTTAATTTCCATCCTCTAATGTAATGGAATTAACAGCTCTACCTGTTTGTATCTTCTACCCTTGAACAGTTAAATAACTTCATATCTTTGAGTTATATCATATCTTTTGCTGTATTTCATGGCATGTATTTTAACAATACATGCAATACATACAAATACCTTTTTCAGTGATACTAATTAGGATTCGGTTCCATTTTCACCACAGCAGTACCCTGACTGACCTGAATGGAACCAGAACCTTAATTAGTATAATTGGAACACCTGTGTTTACAAAATGGCTGCTGTGAGAAAGGTCTACCGTCAGTAAGAAGTTTGGACCAAGGATCGCTGGTGACTGGTTGGTTATAGCCGACAACCAACAAATAAAGTGTTGTTTTTCCATCAGTTTGCACATTTGTCACAGGAATAAATGTTTAATAAAGATTAAGTGTCCACCACTGCTGGAACCTTAAATTAAACTATTACCAGTCCTTGATTAAAGCCATTAGAGAAGGTACTTAGAGAGGGCTGCAAATGGGTGTAGTTCAGTTCAGTAGGAAGTTTGAACCAAAGATCGTTGGTGACTAAACAATTTGGATGACAGCCCCTCAGCAGTAGTGTGAGTACATTTTTACAACTTGCCAGGTATGTTACACTAACTCATCATGTATTTCAGTCATTAGTACATTTACATTTGCAGATTTGTTGTATATAAACCTAAATTAAATACATTTCTAGGACACAGGGCTGGTATATTGTAGCACCCCAGCACACACCACATCTGGTAGTTCTTGAAGCAGAGGGAGGGGCCCTTCAGCTCCACCTGTGGGGCTCTGTGCTGCTCAGGAGTCCTTTAAGACCAAAAAAGACACGGCAGCTTCTCGTCTGAATGGCGTCCTGTCAAATGTGGTATCAAGAGGCAGTAGATCATGGATAAATGAGCTAGAATAGAACTGTGTAGGCGTTATATTTCCTTTTACACCCACACAGCTATCATCTGCATCTGTGCTTTTTTTTCCTCTGGTGTGAAGTAGAATACAGGTCCAGGCAGTAAAAAGCCTGGTATGATGTCCTGACTTAATTTTCTTCCTGGCCTGTTTTGTGCACCTTCCGTCACACACAGAGGTCATTATTCTTTGCAATAATTAAACGTTATTAGAGCTGTTGATCTGTTGAGGTCAGGGCCGGTTTTTGCTATGGGCAATGTGGGCGACCGCCCAGGGCGCAATCTATGTGAGGGCGCACGAGTGCCCTGAAAAAAAAAAAAAAAAACTCTCCAGTTTTCTATACCGCTCATTTCCACGTCAAGTTAGTGGAGTGGGCGCCCTCATTGTCACGTCAACTTACTGTGTGTGTGTCAGAAGAGGCAAGGTGGAGGGGGGCGAGGAATAGACTAATCCCAGGTGGCAGGCCACACAACACAAAAAGCTTCCAAATAAATTGTATTTCATTCCTAGAATTAACATAGACCCATATACCTACATGTAATTAACTGGGTTATATGAAAAAAAAAGACTCTTGATAATATGTTGCTATCAGTCACAGAAGATGAAGTATTTGGTCTATTTAGTTTTGCTGAACTAGCAACTAATAGAACTGACATCATGTCATGCAAATAATTTCACCCATAGGCAACCTAGTCTGGTTTGTGTTTGCAACACAACAAGTGCAGATTCACACAGGCTGTGGAATGTTTTATTACTGTACACTTATGCTAACATAAACAACTTCTAATATACAGTGACATTTTGTAAGCTACATGTGATATAGCTTTTTAAATCATTTGCAGTATGTTATGCTTAGTTTAAAGGATGTTAACTAATGTTATTAAAATGTGCATCATGGTCATTTTAATTGGGTAACTGATGCATGTGTGATGTGAGTGCCAGGACCGCCTCTGCTCGAGGTTGATCTTTCTGTAAGTCTAGAGAATGATATGTCTGTGTAACCCGCGCCACTCCACCCAGGGACTCGTTGTTTATTTTACATTCACGTGTGTCGAGTCAGTCACGGGGCCTGGCAACTCCTTATGCCCTTATCACAGGAAAATAAACATTTTTTAAACCTAACCCTGCATCATATCTTTTAAACACAACAAACAGGATACATGAACACAAGTTAATACTTTTAGATAATTACTCACATTTCGGGAGAGCACAGTTCATACAGCTTACCAGTAGCGGTTTTAGGTACGGGCGGACAGGGCAGCCGCCCGGGGCGCCATTTCGATACCGCTCATTAAGGCTGTGTCCGAAATCACTCCCTAACCACTATGTAGTGCACTATATAGTGACCACGCCATTTTGTAGTGGTGTCCGAATGTTTAGTGTCCACTATATAGTGCACTGAATGTATCCCACAATTCACCGCGAAATGTAGTGAACATCCGATGGTCCCTAACCGAAGCAAGATATCCCATCATGCATTGCCAGAAGTTCTCTCGGCGCGGAAAGGAACATAAATATGGCAGATGGACGGGAGTCAGCAGGGGGTGTAGTTTGACGGAGGATGGTTTATTTAATTAATTAAAGAAAATGATATCTACTCTAATTAAAAAGGCGCTAATTTGACGACGTCTTGCTAGTCTTAGAAGAGCAGCGCATCTTCTCCTTTCTCTCTCCCTCTCACTATTCTAGTTCTCCTCCTGATCATCAATAATTTAATTATTGATAAAACACAAACTATTTTATTTTATTTTATATTGTTTATTTTATTACACATTTCAAAACTAGGCAAAATTGCTTTCTACGTTCATTTAAAAAAAGTGTAAAACGAACAGCATATAATTAAACATTGCAGTAGATTACACTGTAACTTTCTGTTACTAAAGAGCCAAAATATAAAAATATGCAAATATAGAAAACAAAACACAAAAATAAAACGTACAGGACAGTGATCAAAAGACTGTAATTTAATAACAATGCAGTAGTAAATGGACAAGTATTATGTGAGACGACATTAATGTGGTACGTTTTAATTATGCGACAGCAATGACGTAATTACCGGTGCCAAGAGAAGTGTCCGAACATTTCTTCTGTTAAGCTCACTATATAGTCCACTACATTTAGTTCCCTATGTAGGGAGTAGGGAGTAGGGAATGAGTGAGTGATTTCGGACACAGCCTAAGTCAGCGGAGCGGGCGCCCCCGTGGGCGGGGAGTTGACGACACGCACGGCGCGTCCAGGGGCGCACGAGAAAATCTCCGTCCCGGGGGGGGGGGGGGGGGGGGGGTTCGCCCAGGGCGCAAATGTGGCCAGGACCGCCGCTGCAGCTTACCTTATCAAAGGAAACTAAACATTTGATCGAAATGGGCTTGGGCGCGTAACACACCTGAAAATACGGTGGCCTTTTTAGGACATACGGCCATATTCACCAAACCGCTAAAGGGCAAAGAACAATACATTAGCGCCATCTACTGACGGTAATGGGCCACTGCCCTACATCTGTTTTACTCGATTTACTCTGACTTGGTGGCTTTCGTGCAGGGTGTTTGATTGCGTTGTTCCTGACACATGGGACTAAAATTTTCTGACTGAAGTGATTATATAATTCACATACACTCATATGACTATGGCCCATCAATCATAATTTAGAACATAAGAATAACATAGTGGTTATAAATCAATAAGCAAATACTTTGAGTACATCATTCAGTCAATTATGTGAAATTCATACCTAAACTATTAAAATATAATGCAGTGCTACTTAATAAATATCAGAAGGTTAAACACATGTGTAATTTCCACCAAGAACGGTTGTGCTGTGTGTTCTGACTGCACCATAGCTGGCAGAGACGATCATGACAGTTCTACACAGTGTTCCACAATGTCCCCTCTTCTTGTGTCTGTCACTTTACTTCCTGCTGTTGTTGTTTCCTGGAAGTTCTGATCCACTGTTTTACCATGATTAGTTTTACCTGTCTCTCTTTACCTGTTATCCTGCCTTCACTTCCTTGGTTTCAGTGTCAGCTCATCTTCGTTCAATGTTCAAGCACTCCAACCTTGACTCGTGTTTTGCTTCTCAGTGTTGTCCACGTTAATATTTCCTGAATTAAAAACACAGTAAGAGTGCATGGGGAGACATATCTCTTCTGAACTCAATAAGTCGTCTTCTCCTAACTCCTTATGAATTCTCCTTGGCGTCTTTCCTTGAACTTGTGACGTTTTCCATCAAGGTCAAGTAAAAGTGATTAGGAAAGGACTTAGGAGCTAATTTTTGGACTATTTGACTATACCCCTGGACTTGTATGTTCCTTTACAGACTTGTTTTCTTGTTTGCTTTTGAACTGAGTCAGCCTGACTATCTCCAAGCTTTTGTACATTTTCTGCTTAACTGTTGATCTCCACCTATTCGGCCTTCCAGTCTGCATTTGGACCTTCTCCTATGTTCCCTGTTCTCGCTGCTTGAACTTCGACATATCATTAAATGGCAATGTTGTTACAGGAATGGTCTAGGGTTGATTCTTTATTATCAATAACTTGCTCACTTTATTTCTACAAGAATAGAAGCTAAATTAAGCATCAATTAATCTTGTGCTAATGTTAGAGTGTCAATGGGTTTTATTTACACATCATGTTTTTGTTTATTAATATAAGTGTGTGAGAGATGGTGTTAGATAATAAGGGCAGGATATATGTGTTCAGCTTTTTGTGGCTTCTAGCTAAAATAAAGTCATCCACTAATGTGACAGCACATATACTTCCTTCTGTTTAGTCTCCAGCACTGGCACCTTTATTTATTTTTGAGGCATTTCGAAATCTGTCCAGCTCCAGGGGGTTTGAGGATCAGGATACATTTTGATTATTAAAAACAACTAACAACAGATGTCTGGTAAATGCACTGGGTGCTCACTATGGCAATGACATGTATTTAAAATAATTTTCACACTGGTCCAGTACCAGTGCTAGACACGCCTTATACAGTATATACAGTACACACTGTACACAACACACCTGAGGTCACCGCAATCACCAAACATTGGAAGAAGTTAAGACTACACATCAACATCTCTGACCTGTGACCAGCTAGGGACCTGTCCATGGCATACCCTAACTCTCACCTGACTCAGTGTCAGCTGGGATTGGTTCCAGCAATGGATGGAAGGATGGATCAACTTTTGTATCAATATATGTTGCATAGGGATTATAGCTTTAAGAGTGTGTCGCAGAAATAGGTGGATGAATGCAACAGAAGCAAGAGGTTATCCAACCTAGTCTGGTTTGTGTTTGCAACACAACAAGTGCAGATTCACACAGGCTGTGGAATGTTTTATTACTGTACACTTATGCTAACATAAACAACTTCTAATATACAGTGACATTTTGTAAGCTACATGTGATATAGCTTTTTAAATCATTTGCAGTATGTTATGCTTAGTTTAAAGGATGTTAACTAATGTTATTAAAATGTGCATCATGGTCATTTTAATTGGGTAACTGATGCATGTGTGATGTGAGTGCCAGGACCGCCTCTGCTCGAGGTTGATCTTTCTGTAAGTCTAGAGAATGATATGTCTGTGTAACCCGCGCCACTCCACCCAGGGACTCGTTGTTTATTTTACATTCACGTGTGTCGAGTCAGTCACGGGGCCTGGCAACTCCTTATGCCCTTATCACAGGAAAATAAACATTTTTTAAACCTAACCCTGCATCATATCTTTTAAACACAACAAACAGGATACATGAACACAAGTTAATACTTTTAGATAATTACTCACATTTCGGGAGAGCACAGTTCATACAGCTTACCTTATCAAAGGAAACTAAACATTTGATCGAAATGGGCTTGGGCGCGTAACACACCTGAAAATACGGTGGCCTTTTTAGGACATACGGCCATATTCACCAAACCGCTAAAGGGCAAAGAACAATACATTAGCGCCATCTACTGACGGTAATGGGCCACTGCCCTACATCTGTTTTACTCGATTTACTCTGACTTGGTGGCTTTCGTGCAGGGTGTTTGATTGCGTTGTTCCTGACACATGGGACTAAAATTTTCTGACTGAAGTGATTATATAATTCACATACACTCATATGACTATGGCCCATCAATCATAATTTAGAACATAAGAATAACATAGTGGTTATAAATCAATAAGCAAATACTTTGAGTACATCATTCAGTCAATTATGTGAAATTCATACCTAAACTATTAAAATATAATGCAGTGCTACTTAATAAATATCAGAAGGTTAAACACATGTGTAATTTCCACCAAGAACGGTTGTGCTGTGTGTTCTGACTGCACCATAGCTGGCAGAGACGATCATGACAGTTCTACACAGTGTTCCACAATGTCCCCTCTTCTTGTGTCTGTCACTTTACTTCCTGCTGTTGTTGTTTCCTGGAAGTTCTGATCCACTGTTTTACCATGATTAGTTTTACCTGTCTCTCTTTACCTGTTATCCTGCCTTCACTTCCTTGGTTTCAGTGTCAGCTCATCTTCGTTCAATGTTCAAGCACTCCAACCTTGACTCGTGTTTTGCTTCTCAGTGTTGTCCACGTTAATATTTCCTGAATTAAAAACACAGTAAGAGTGCATGGGGAGACATATCTCTTCTGAACTCAATAAGTCGTCTTCTCCTAACTCCTTATGAATTCTCCTTGGCGTCTTTCCTTGAACTTGTGACGTTTTCCATCAAGGTCAAGTAAAAGTGATTAGGAAAGGACTTAGGAGCTAATTTTTGGACTATTTGACTATACCCCTGGACTTGTATGTTCCTTTACAGACTTGTTTTCTTGTTTGCTTTTGAACTGAGTCAGCCTGACTATCTCCAAGCTTTTGTACATTTTCTGCTTAACTGTTGATCTCCACCTATTCGGCCTTCCAGTCTGCATTTGGACCTTCTCCTATGTTCCCTGTTCTCGCTGCTTGAACTTCGACATATCATTAAATGGCAATGTTGTTACAGGAATGGTCTAGGGTTGATTCTTTATTATCAATAACTTGCTCACTTTATTTCTACAAGAATAGAAGCTAAATTAAGCATCAATTAATCTTGTGCTAATGTTAGAGTGTCAATGGGTTTTATTTACACATCATGTTTTTGTTTATTAATATAAGTGTGTGAGAGATGGTGTTAGATAATAAGGGCAGGATATATGTGTTCAGCTTTTTGTGGCTTCTAGCTAAAATAAAGTCATCCACTAATGTGACAGCACATATACTTCCTTCTGTTTAGTCTCCAGCACTGGCACCTTTATTTATTTTTGAGGCATTTCGAAATCTGTCCAGCTCCAGGGGGTTTGAGGATCAGGATACATTTTGATTATTAAAAACAACTAACAACAGATGTCTGGTAAATGCACTGGGTGCTCACTATGGCAATGACATGTATTTAAAATAATTTTCACACTGGTCCAGTACCAGTGCTAGACACGCCTTATACAGTATATACAGTACACACTGTACACAACACACCTGAGGTCACCGCAATCACCAAACATTGGAAGAAGTTAAGACTACACATCAACATCTCTGACCTGTGACCAGCTAGGGACCTGTCCATGGCATACCCTAACTCTCACCTGACTCAGTGTCAGCTGGGATTGGTTCCAGCAATGGATGGAAGGATGGATCAACTTTTGTATCAATATATGTTGCATAGGGATTATAGCTTTAAGAGTGTGTCGCAGAAATAGGTGGATGAATGCAACAGAAGCAAGAGGTTATCCAACCTAGTCTGGTTTGTGTTTGCAACACAACAAGTGCAGATTCACACAGGCTGTGGAATGTTTTATTACTGTACACTTATGCTAACATAAACAACTTCTAATATACAGTGACATTTTGTAAGCTACATGTGATATAGCTTTTTAAATCATTTGCAGTATGTTATGCTTAGTTTAAAGGATGTTAACTAATGTTATTAAAATGTGCATCATGGTCATTTTAATTGGGTAACTGATGCATGTGTGATGTGAGTGCCAGGACCGCCTCTGCTCGAGGTTGATCTTTCTGTAAGTCTAGAGAATGATATGTCTGTGTAACCCGCGCCACTCCACCCAGGGACTCGTTGTTTATTTTACATTCACGTGTGTCGAGTCAGTCACGGGGCCTGGCAACTCCTTATGCCCTTATCACAGGAAAATAAACATTTTTTAAACCTAACCCTGCATCATATCTTTTAAACACAACAAACAGGATACATGAACACAAGTTAATACTTTTAGATAATTACTCACATTTCGGGAGAGCACAGTTCATACAGCTTACCTTATCAAAGGAAACTAAACATTTGATCGAAATGGGCTTGGGCGCGTTACACACCTGAAAATACGGTGGCCTTTTTAGGACATACGGCCATATTCACCAAACCGCTAAAGGGCAAAGAACAATACATTAGCGCCATCTACTGACGGTAATGGGCCACTGCCCTACATCTGTTTTACTCGATTTACTCTGACTTGGTGGCTTTCGTGCAGGGTGTTTGATTGCGTTGTTCCTGACACATGGGACTAAAATTTTCTGACTGAAGTGATTATATAATTCACATACACTCATATGACTATGGCCCATCAATCATAATTTAGAACATAAGAATAACATAGTGGTTATAAATCAATAAGCAAATACTTTGAGTACATCATTCAGTCAATTATGTGAAATTCATACCTAAACTATTAAAATATAATGCAGTGCTACTTAATAAATATCAGAAGGTTAAACACATGTGTAATTTCCACCAAGAACGGTTGTGCTGTGTGTTCTGACTGCACCATAGCTGGCAGAGACGATCATGACAGTTCTACACAGTGTTCCACAATGTCCCCTCTTCTTGTGTCTGTCACTTTACTTCCTGCTGTTGTTGTTTCCTGGAAGTTCTGATCCACTGTTTTACCATGATTAGTTTTACCTGTCTCTCTTTACCTGTTATCCTGCCTTCACTTCCTTGGTTTCAGTGTCAGCTCATCTTCGTTCAATGTTCAAGCACTCCAACCTTGACTCGTGTTTTGCTTCTCAGTGTTGTCCACGTTAATATTTCCTGAATTAAAAACACAGTAAGAGTGCATGGGGAGACATATCTCTTCTGAACTCAATAAGTCGTCTTCTCCTAACTCCTTATGAATTCTCCTTGGCGTCTTTCCTTGAACTTGTGACGTTTTCCATCAAGGTCAAGTAAAAGTGATTAGGAAAGGACTTAGGAGCTAATTTTTGGACTATTTGACTATACCCCTGGACTTGTATGTTCCTTTACAGACTTGTTTTCTTGTTTGCTTTTGAACTGAGTCAGCCTGACTATCTCCAAGCTTTTGTACATTTTCTGCTTAACTGTTGATCTCCACCTATTCGGCCTTCCAGTCTGCATTTGGACCTTCTCCTATGTTCCCTGTTCTCGCTGCTTGAACTTCGACATATCATTAAATGGCAATGTTGTTACAGGAATGGTCTAGGGTTGATTCTTTATTATCAATAACTTGCTCACTTTATTTCTACAAGAATAGAAGCTAAATTAAGCATCAATTAATCTTGTGCTAATGTTAGAGTGTCAATGGGTTTTATTTACACATCATGTTTTTGTTTATTAATATAAGTGTGTGAGAGATGGTGTTAGATAATAAGGGCAGGATATATGTGTTCAGCTTTTTGTGGCTTCTAGCTAAAATAAAGTCATCCACTAATGTGACAGCACATATACTTCCTTCTGTTTAGTCTCCAGCACTGGCACCTTTATTTATTTTTGAGGCATTTCGAAATCTGTCCAGCTCCAGGGGGTTTGAGGATCAGGATACATTTTGATTATTAAAAACAACTAACAACAGATGTCTGGTAAATGCACTGGGTGCTCACTATGGCAATGACATGTATTTAAAATAATTTTCACACTGGTCCAGTACCAGTGCTAGACACGCCTTATACAGTATATACAGTACACACTGTACACAACACACCTGAGGTCACCGCAATCACCAAACATTGGAAGAAGTTAAGACTACACATCAACATCTCTGACCTGTGACCAGCTAGGGACCTGTCCATGGCATACCCTAACTCTCACCTGACTCAGTGTCAGCTGGGATTGGTTCCAGCAATGGATGGAAGGATGGATCAACTTTTGTATCAATATATGTTGCATAGGGATTATAGCTTTAAGAGTGTGTCGCAGAAATAGGTGGATGAATGCAACAGAAGCAAGAGGTTATCCAACCTAGTCTGGTTTGTGTTTGCAACACAACAAGTGCAGATTCACACAGGCTGTGGAATGTTTTATTACTGTACACTTATGCTAACATAAACAACTTCTAATATACAGTGACATTTTGTAAGCTACATGTGATATAGCTTTTTAAATCATTTGCAGTATGTTATGCTTAGTTTAAAGGATGTTAACTAATGTTATTAAAATGTGCATCATGGTCATTTTAATTGGGTAACTGATGCATGTGTGATGTGAGTGCCAGGACCGCCTCTGCTCGAGGTTGATCTTTCTGTAAGTCTAGAGAATGATATGTCTGTGTAACCCGCGCCACTCCACCCAGGGACTCGTTGTTTATTTTACATTCACGTGTGTCGAGTCAGTCACGGGGCCTGGCAACTCCTTATGCCCTTATCACAGGAAAATAAACATTTTTTAAACCTAACCCTGCATCATATCTTTTAAACACAACAAACAGGATACATGAACACAAGTTAATACTTTTAGATAATTACTCACATTTCGGGAGAGCACAGTTCATACAGCTTACCTTATCAAAGGAAACTAAACATTTGATCGAAATGGGCTTGGGCGCGTTACACACCTGAAAATACGGTGGCCTTTTTAGGACATACGGCCATATTCACCAAACCGCTAAAGGGCAAAGAACAATACATTAGCGCCATCTACTGACGGTAATGGGCCACTGCCCTACATCTGTTTTACTCGATTTACTCTGACTTGGTGGCTTTCGTGCAGGGTGTTTGATTGCGTTGTTCCTGACACATGGGACTAAAATTTTCTGACTGAAGTGATTATATAATTCACATACACTCATATGACTATGGCCCATCAATCATAATTTAGAACATAAGAATAACATAGTGGTTATAAATCAATAAGCAAATACTTTGAGTACATCATTCAGTCAATTATGTGAAATTCATACCTAAACTATTAAAATATAATGCAGTGCTACTTAATAAATATCAGAAGGTTAAACACATGTGTAATTTCCACCAAGAACGGTTGTGCTGTGTGTTCTGACTGCACCATAGCTGGCAGAGACGATCATGACAGTTCTACACAGTGTTCCACAATGTCCCCTCTTCTTGTGTCTGTCACTTTACTTCCTGCTGTTGTTGTTTCCTGGAAGTTCTGATCCACTGTTTTACCATGATTAGTTTTACCTGTCTCTCTTTACCTGTTATCCTGCCTTCACTTCCTTGGTTTCAGTGTCAGCTCATCTTCGTTCAATGTTCAAGCACTCCAACCTTGACTCGTGTTTTGCTTCTCAGTGTTGTCCACGTTAATATTTCCTGAATTAAAAACACAGTAAGAGTGCATGGGGAGACATATCTCTTCTGAACTCAATAAGTCGTCTTCTCCTAACTCCTTATGAATTCTCCTTGGCGTCTTTCCTTGAACTTGTGACGTTTTCCATCAAGGTCAAGTAAAAGTGATTAGGAAAGGACTTAGGAGCTAATTTTTGGACTATTTGACTATACCCCTGGACTTGTATGTTCCTTTACAGACTTGTTTTCTTGTTTGCTTTTGAACTGAGTCAGCCTGACTATCTCCAAGCTTTTGTACATTTTCTGCTTAACTGTTGATCTCCACCTATTCGGCCTTCCAGTCTGCATTTGGACCTTCTCCTATGTTCCCTGTTCTCGCTGCTTGAACTTCGACATATCATTAAATGGCAATGTTGTTACAGGAATGGTCTAGGGTTGATTCTTTATTATCAATAACTTGCTCACTTTATTTCTACAAGAATAGAAGCTAAATTAAGCATCAATTAATCTTGTGCTAATGTTAGAGTGTCAATGGGTTTTATTTACACATCATGTTTTTGTTTATTAATATAAGTGTGTGAGAGATGGTGTTAGATAATAAGGGCAGGATATATGTGTTCAGCTTTTTGTGGCTTCTAGCTAAAATAAAGTCATCCACTAATGTGACAGCACATATACTTCCTTCTGTTTAGTCTCCAGCACTGGCACCTTTATTTATTTTTGAGGCATTTCGAAATCTGTCCAGCTCCAGGGGGTTTGAGGATCAGGATACATTTTGATTATTAAAAACAACTAACAACAGATGTCTGGTAAATGCACTGGGTGCTCACTATGGCAATGACATGTATTTAAAATAATTTTCACACTGGTCCAGTACCAGTGCTAGACACGCCTTATACAGTATATACAGTACACACTGTACACAACACACCTGAGGTCACCGCAATCACCAAACATTGGAAGAAGTTAAGACTACACATCAACATCTCTGACCTGTGACCAGCTAGGGACCTGTCCATGGCATACCCTAACTCTCACCTGACTCAGTGTCAGCTGGGATTGGTTCCAGCAATGGATGGAAGGATGGATCAACTTTTGTATCAATATATGTTGCATAGGGATTATAGCTTTAAGAGTGTGTCGCAGAAATAGGTGGATGAATGCAACAGAAGCATGTGACTACTCCAACCACAGAATGAAAAAGTGGCAGATGTTTTTCTTGGGTTGATGACAAAGCGACCATCAGACTGACATAGACAACATTACAGTAAAGGCTACAAATAAATGGGCAAATGGGCCTGGATTTATTTTCAACTTACATTATCAAAAGATTATCAATAGGAAATAAAATCTATTGATACACAAATACAGTGTATGAAACACATGAATGGGCTGATCCAATGAGATGTTAGTTTAAACAGTGAGAGTTCTGATAAGTCAAGCATGTCATAATGCAAAAAGATCAATGTGTAGTTATTACAAGGCCTACTACAAGGGAAAATGATAAGATAAGATTTGTGTTACAGTGACATTTGAATGCAGAGTATCAGTAAGTATAAATCATGAAAGCCACAATTATAAAAAAGACGTCTGTCAAACTGTTGAGAATACGCATCAAACTGCACACAAGGTTCATTGTGACTCTCCCTAATAATAGCTTTTGTGAACTTTGAAATGTGAGATAAATCCAACTGAGTTGTCTCCTCCTCTTCGACAACTACTAAAGACGTCACTGAATGAAAGAGGGATCGGTTCATGATGAAATGACTTAAGTTAATATGCTATAATGGCTCTTTCATGATAACCACATAACAACTAAGTTGTAGCCTTTACATATCCACTTTTGTACTGATAGAAACACAGAGATATTTAAAGTGGCTATATCAATATTATAGCTGAGGCTTTATGGTGCTATGAGTTTCAGCTCATCATTTAGCTGTTTTGGTTCGCTCTCCCTGCTGTACTAGCACTGTTTTTGGACGTACAAACCAGCTGAAGAAAACAGTAGAACTTTGCATTTCTATATTTTCAAGGCTCTTTGTCTCCTCCTGCCATACATAATATTAGACCTCCTGTAAGTGGTACAGTAAATGGTAAATGGCATCGGTAACTTTATCTTATTTTCCAGACGGAAGTCTTAGTAATTCTTTTTCTTTTCTCGCCTGTTTCCTTGACCGAGTCAGCCTAATTACAGCCATCAAATACAGTCAGAAATGCATGACAAAGATATTTTACTTCCTTCATTCATTGAGTCAGTGAGTATAGTTAGATATTTGGTTAATGGGCAGCAGGGTAAATCTGAACACTATTCATGAAGGGTTTACTGGGAAATTCCAGCACTTTGTTGACCATTATACATTTTATTAATGTTGGTGGGAAAACTCTCTTTCTCTTCCTGAAGCACAACTCGGAAATGACACAGAAGCCGAAGTCCACAGGTTTTATTGTTAACATAAAGGAGGTGACTCAGTGTGTTTCAGTGTATATATAAAGGGCACAGTGTCGCCTGTCATCACTGCATCACTGACCCACCTGGAATCTGCAAACTGACTGCTGCTTCTTACCGTGAGTCCTGATATTTCAGTATTCTCATTTTGTGTCTGCGTTCATATCCTTTTCTTAAATTTTGTGTCTTTTCCTTCACGTATACTTGTAGATCTGTGAGATTCTATATCCTTCAATGAAGTCTGTGCTGATCCTCTCTGTTATCCTCTCTGTCGCCCTGTCCATCAGGGCTGCAACAGGTGAGACAGAATACTGATGCATTCAAATACTCGTGACACATTTAAGACCACTGTGAAATGTAGATGATATATTGAAACATACACTGTAAGAAAAAAACCCGTAAAAAAACGGTCAATGACTGGCAGCTACGGCTGCCAAACAAAAACCTTAAAATTAAAGTAAAATACCGTAATTCAAAAAATGTGCAAAAACCTTACATTTACAGAAAATTTCATTACATTTTTTACAGAAAAATACTGTTATTTTACTGTTTTTCCCCAAATAATTATGATCAATCACTTTCAATAAAGGGACAATCCTAAAAGTTCTGCAGAAAAATACCGTTATTTTACAGATTTTCCCCAAATAATTATGATCAATCACTTTCAACAAAGGGACAATCCTAAAAGTTCTGTGAGAAAATACCGTTATTTTACAGATTTCCCCCAAATAATTATGATCAATCACTTTCAATAAAGGGACAATCCTAAAAGTTCTGCAGGAAGATACCGTTATTTTACAGATGTTTCCCAAATAATTATGATCAATCACCTTCAAAAAATGTACAATGCTAAATGTTGTGGGAAATTAATTACAAATACAGTACACACCACTATTGATTCTAAAACCATTTTATTTAATGTTTTCAGATGTAAATTTACAATATTAAACAATTATTCACAAACAGTTCTTTAGAGCCCCCCCAGGAATAACTGAAAAACTAAAAATGGTATTTCTCCATGTGTGTTACGTGTTTCTGTTAGCATTTCTATCAAAATGAGGTCAAGATTTCACCTTTGAAATGGATAGAGCAAGCAACAAATAGTGCTGTTGAGCTGAGGTGGTTGTGGTCTTGTGTTTTTTTAGCCCCAGATAACAACAACACGGCAACTCTGTACTCACAGAGCAATAGTACTCGCCTTGCCCGGTTCACTCCCGTTATATGGATATATGCGGATCTCGAATGATCTAAATAGTGTCCAAAGCACTCCAAGTTACACAAAAATGTTATCGATGAGTAAATGCACACTTTGCTAGAAATAAAGTCCTGGTTTAAAGAAACAGATCTTTCCCTTTAAGTTTTATATTGTTACTACAGTATTCTCCTAACCCTTGGGGGGCACTGTACAAGGTAGTTCTGATAACATTTGTAGACCAGCATTACAATGTTTTAATCCTGACTATATAGTCTATTAACTCAAATCAAAACATACCACAAAAGGTCAATGAATCTGTAACAGGGGTGCAACACAGCAGAAAAAGCAGAAGGATCTGAATCCTCCTCGAAATTGCCAGTAATCGTCTGGATCTCTGGTGATCCTGGAGGGGACACAGAAAGAGAGAAACTAATACTGAAAGGTCTCTACTGTAAAAAGTAGGATTTCATTTATTGTTCACTTTAAATGAAAATTCAGTCATTATCTACTCACTCTTTTGTTGATGAAAGGTCAGGTGAAGTTTTTTGGTCCACAAAACACTGGAGTTCCACAGGAAATCAGTGTTGTAGCATTTTCCCAAACAACTGCAGTGAAGAGTGACTACATTTTGAATACGAAAAACAACTGAAGAATCCTCATGTTCTTAGCTCTTCACTGCGGTCAATCGAACCCACATCTATAGATCAACGCAGCTTCGAGCTAAGAAGCTACCGTGAAGCTAAACACATGGTGCAAATTACGACTTTTCAGGTCAACCTGGCATGTCTGGACCTTTAAAAACCTGGATTACGATAGCCAAGCAGTATGAAGGTATTTTTATGTTTTTGTAAAGTTGTTTTTTAATGTTTGAAACAAAGCCGCTGTTGACTACAGTTGTTTGGGAGGATGCTGCAAGTTTTCATGTGAAACTCCAGGAGTGTTTTGTGAATTAAAAAAAACAAAAACCCTAAACTTTCAGCATGAGGGTTAGGTAATGACTGATTTTTAAAAGGTACAGTGTGTTATATTTATGGTGATTTATTGACAGAAATGGAATATAATACATATAATTATGTTGTTAGTGCTATGAAACAAGTGAAACGAGTCATTACGTTTTTATTACTTTAGATTTCGCCTTTTTAATGTACATATATCACGGTCCGCTCTCCAGACATGGAAGAAGCCTGAGCCCAAGCGGAGAAAAGCAGATGTGACGTATATTTACTAGTTGCTAACGGCTAACTCTGTTGTGTTTTGTTACTTTGAGAAGTTATATTTAATTGGACTGCAGAGCTGGATAACTTTGGGGAGTAACCACCCAATTTACATTACTGTGCGATCCAATTATGTTACAGATACTACTGTCCAGCATGATGGAAAAGTCATAGAAAACAGGAATTCATGTTTGAGGCACTGTGTACATATTTCATATTTCACCACTGGATTCATGCACATTCACAGTCTTTATGTCAGAATAACATGAATACTCACTGGCTCCGAAGGTCTTGTGGCAGGAGACATTTCCATATTGTCTGGATCACAAGAGAAAAACACACACAGACAAATAAACAATATTAGCCAGGTTACTGTTGGACATGCAAAATATTACTCAGCAGCCTCACACATACATTGATTCTTACATAATATTCATATTATGACTGATGATTATGACTTGGTTTCATAAAACAAACCACTTTCTATATGTTTTGCCTCTGCTTGCCTACCTGTCTGAGTTTGCACCCCAGCAGCTGGTGATATCTTGTCACTCCTGGTTCTTCAGCCTTCTCATGATCACACAGGTGATGTACAACTATAGGTTATTTGCTGTGTGAGCTACAGGAACACAGTAAAGAATAGAGTAAATGGATTGTTCTTGCATTTAAAGTGCTTTTCTAGTATTATCAACCACTCAAAGCACTCTACAACACATTTCTGTCATTCACCCATTCACACACTGATGGCAGGCTCTACCAGGGTGCCAACCCATGAGGGAGCCCTAATTATTTACACACACATTCACACGCTTATGCACAGCATCCATGGCAACTTGGGGTTCAGTGTCTTGCCCAAGGACACTTCGACAGGTGGACCGGAGGAGCCGGGAATCGAACTGCCAATCTCAGCAAATTCTGCATTTGGCCTTTTTCAAGAACTGCCAGGACAGAGACAGTTCAGGTCATGTTTAGCAAATGTCTTTGTTCTACTAAGTTCTCAACTAGATAAGGAACACCAGAGAGATAAGGATGGTTGCTATGATAAGCATTCAGTGTCATTTAGTCACAAATATTTTATAATTGGGCAAATAGTATGCTTTATATACAGTAAATACCTCTTAAACATTCATCTATTGCTTCCTTAAAAATGTTTTGTAGTATAGGCTATTTTTTAACTTACGTTTCCCTCTGGCAATCATCACCTCGCCTTGATAAGGGTGTCTCAGGAATGAATAGAATATCAGTTCATCCCCCCCCTCCCCCCACCCCCCCGCTCGTGCGTGCGCCCCCCACGGAGACGGCGCCCTGGGCGGCCGCCCACATTGCCCATAGCTAGGAGCGCATACATGTAACTTAACATACAGTTTGATTCACTGAAACTTAAACTGCTTGTTTCATTAAGTAAAAAAAATAAAGTGAATTTAAACAAGGTCCTCCCTCTGTCCACTCGCCAAAACCGCCACAGTTATTACATAACCACGTTATAACAACCTAACGTTATTACTGAGCTAAGCAACACTGTCTGTATACGTTAGTATAACGTTAACGGTATGACAAAGATTTGCTGCCTGTAAACAGAACAAGCAAACCATCCCGACTAAAAGCACACTCAGTATTAACGTTGTGTTTTACTGACATGTACCATGTGGAGCTTAACAAGCTCGTTAACGTAACACGTTAAGTTATCAACGTCATGTACAACAATGTTACAGTCTAAACTATGAATATGAACGCAAACATTAAGTTAGGTTATTAACTTAAAAAAAATAACAGGAAAATGTTTTCTTACCTGCTAAGACTTCCTCTGTGTCCATATTCACGTTTTTGTTTTGTTGTTCTGTTCTCCGTTGAAATCCCACAACTCACATTCACTCAAATAAGAATTTGGCGTGCAGATGTAAAATAATCCAGGTAATGATCCACCTAATTAATTACGAAGGGACCGACAGAGTAGCGGTGAAGTCCTGAAGCATTCAAGCTGACGTACTTTCAAATGAAGGCGCGCTCAGCGGTCATTGGCCAGTTTTCTGGATGACAGCCACACTAACCAATTATACTCAAAGTAACACGATGAAACAGCCAATAGCAATTGTTTTAGCTGGAAAACTCAAAAAAAAGACCAGGCCAGCAGCTTTCTGGGTATTTAGTTTTATTGTATTTGTAGGCTGTTATATTTAATAAAATAAATAAATAAATAAATAAATAAATAAATAAATAAATAAATAAATAAATAAATAAATACTAATGTAAAACAATTAATGTAAATCATTTTTAATCTACACTGGAATTTAGTATTATCAGAATTAGAATCTCTCTCTATTGGCCAAATATACAACAACAACAACATACACAGGAATTTGACCTGGTATAACAGAACCAAGAACATAAAATAAAATAAAATCAAATAAAAAAAAAGTTAACAAAGGTAAGGGTAAAGGTAGAAGGTAAAACCAAGTTGTGCTTTTCTTTAAATATATTATTAAATACATTATTAACCTAAGCATAACTTTTTATTGTGCAATATCTTTAAAGCATAATCTGAATTCAAGTTTGGTTTTACCCGTTAACAAGCAGAATGGCTGAATATGAACGCGACGCTGCCCCACCCTACACTAAATCACATAAAGAAAAAAGTTTCTGCTGCACTGCTTTCCTGCTCCACAAAGCTTTGATGTCTCACTCTGTCTCTCCATCTCTTGTTGGTCTGTCCCTCTTTCTCTCTTCAATGTAAAACCACATACAATTAATGAGATTTACCTTTAAAATTGCAGAAAAAATCTTAAGTTGTAAGTATGGAGATAAGACTTTATATAACAAGAAAAACTTAAAATAACAGACAATTATCATAATTTTACATACATTTGCACATAATTTAAGAAAACAGAAAAACTACTGTATAATTATTATGGTAATTCTTCTGTAAAAAATGGGAAATTACTGTAGTTTGTCATTATTGGCATAACACATAAAATAACAGGCAGGATGTTAATTTACAGATAATGTCTGTAATTTTACAGTTTTTCTACACTATTTCAAAAAAACGGTAAAACTACGGTAAAAATTTAGAGTAATTTACTTTAAAATTAGGATTTTTTTTACAGTGTATATAAAATATCTAAGGATAGATATTATGAACATATGGGTTGTGAAGGGGGTTTGGAGTTTTAATTCTGTCAGCTATATTTAGATTTAATCTTAGACTAATGTTATATGCAGAACACATGTAAAAGTGTCCTTGGACAAGATACTGAACTCCAAATTTCTGCCTCTGCCATCATGAATGTGTGTGTGTGAATGTGACGTGATGTGTAAAAAATAATGTATGTAGTGACAGAATATATACTGTATATCTTTGCAGAGAAAGTGTCTGGTCTCAGTGGCAGACTGTGTTATATTCATAGGTGTTTCCAGTTTTTTTTTGCACAGATGTTTGCAAACCACACAAAACATTAAAAATTAGCTGGACCTGATATCAGATGAAATGTGTGTAGCATCTTGTATGTGCTTTAGCATGGTGATCAGGATAGCAAGAGGTTATCCAATTTATGTGGCTGGGCTACTGACCTTTAAAGGTGTCGTGCATTGCTGAAATTAAAACTAGAGATAACAAATTTGTTAATTAATTATTTAGTTCATTTGTTAAAATAAAATGTTTGCGACAACGCTGCCGCAGTTTAAAGGAACCCAGGACTCTACAAGGCAAGGCTTACACAGGTTACCAATGTGGCGGTCGGTGTCTGGTGTAGGCTACTCCCAAGCCATTTGCTCTGGAGCTCTGCTCCTGTGCCCTGCTGCCACTGTCCACTGCGTCCTGCCATTCCTGGAGTACCGTGCCAACAGGTTCTGTATTCAAAACTAAAGTGCTCCTGCTCATTGGCCCAATCAGCTTGTGGTGCGCTTCTGGTCAATGGGACACTGCACTACTGTCCGTAAAAACACTAAAAACTCAGCAAAATTAAAAGCATGTGCAGTTCCAAAAACTGACCCCATCACATAAAGGTGTGGTAGGTCAACCATCTCAAGTAACTATAAAGAACTTGCACAAACATTCAGTTAGGACTGCTCTATTATAGACAAAAATCAATATCACGATTATTTTGGTCAATATTGAAATCAGGAAAAAACTGTTATTGATTCTTTATGCAAAGTATTTAAATTGAAAATAAATTTTGGCTACAAATATGTACTTTACAGATGTTTTGCAATGTATAAAGCATTAAATCAATAAAATAAATATACTTTATGGAACATTAAATAAGGCATAGAAAAACATAAAGGTATCCAAAATAAACTATGGATCCAGCTGCTCTGCAAATTCTCTATATTTATAGCACAAAATAAATATAATCATAAGCATAAGCATCAATAAGCATCTTCTTGAAACCCTCACCCTCGACTGTATTAATGGGTTGCATATCTTCAGCTAAAAAATATCCAATGGCAGCCGTTAGGCCCCGTTTACACGTACACGGGTATTTTAAAAAACGGGACACTTCCCTTCGTTTGTATCTTTTACACGCAAACGGTGACTTCGCCTCTGAAAAAAGAATCGAGCTCTAGGCAGCTGATGCACCAAAAGTGTGACCAATGTTTACCTTTTGCCATGATGATGATCATGGAAGCAAGCCGGCCATAGGCTTGGCGTAGTTATGATGGCGCTCCATGGCCTATTTATTCGGGCAGTAGCGGTTTTAGGTACGGGCGGACAGGGCAGCCGCCCGGGGCACTGGCTTTGTCTTTTTGTTTTTTTTTATTAATTTGTCGCAAGTGACTTTGTGCTTTTGTTTAAGATGGTTGAATAAATTTGTAGTGTTACCAAGAGGAGCAGCTATTACTTTGTAGCAAATCTTGCACATTATGTGCTGCTGCTTCTCGTTGGATTCTTCTCATTCGCTTTCAATCTCACTCACTGTTTTTGAACACCAAACGACACACTTTACTTTCAAGGCCAAATAATGGAGTTTCACATCAGGAAACCTTGCCAGCGGCCCCATGCCAGAGGGCACAAATCAAGATGACTGGCTACGGGGTACCTCCATGAGGTTGTGGGTCAGACACTTTTAATAGAACATTGCAGAAATCAAATTTATTTTTTATAAACCTTTTTTATTTGTGCATAATCACCTGGAAATTAGAATCAATATGTTGTCATGTTTTTTCAGTGGCCCAGAATAGACTAACTAAACACTGGATCTTTGGACCTAAGTGTTATTTTTTAGAATTTTCATGGCAACTGTAGTTTATCCTTCACACTTAGAAAGAAAGGGTGAAGAGGTTGCAATCAGCAATGACACCACTAGATGCCACTCCTACACACTGCTTCTTTAACTTGATTAGATAAAAATTAAGGTCATATTATCTTATCATTATTATTCACAATTATTGTTATGTCTCTCTACCAAAGCTCTCTCTCGCTTTCTAATCATCGGACACAAATCAAATTAAACTTTCTTGTCACTAGTTTGCAGCATAAATTGCAAGTCAGACTCAGATTTCACTGAAGTAAATTGAAAAACGCTGCCGGTGTACCCACTTATATGGCGGCTCTGGCTTAAGAGGTAGAGGGCGCTGTCCACTAGTCAGATGATTGAGGTTCGATCCCCGGCTCCTCCAGTTTGTATGTCGATGTGTCCATGGGGAAGATAATGAACCCCAATCCCCATCGGTGTGTGAATGTGTATGAATGGTAAGGTCCAGGGCCGTGCAGAGAAAGGGGCAGGTGCTCAAAGGGGCCCTCTTTCACTCTGCTCTGTGTGCTCCCTGCCACCCTCACTCTGTTCTACGGACACAGCTCTCTCTCTCTGTTGTCCCTCTCCAGTCCTTTGATTGACTAGAATACGTTATAGATACCCTCCACTGGTTGAAAAAGAAACTAGTCTCCCTATGTTTTTCTATTTGTCGACTGCCGGTCTATTCTTCACTGCACAGTACAGTAATATAAAAATAAAAGACCAGACCTTTAAAATGTTTGTTTTTCTGTACAGCTATATCTAAAGAGAAAATCATGAATGTGACTCATATCTCACAACAAGAATGAAGAATCAGTTCACTATACAGACTTTGTTTTGTTGTGTTTGACAGAGGAGGGCGCTGTTGCTGATGACAGAGCTGTTCTACCACAAGGTAAGACAATGACACAAAACTCAGCAACACAAGAGGCTGTTAAAAAATACTAAATTCTTCATGTCCTGAGATAGTGAATAAATTCTCTAAAAATGTTATAATAAGGAAAAACATTTTTGTATTTATTTTTATTGTTCCAGCTCGTTTCTCGTTTTGCCTTGATGGGTGGCTTAGTTTCCGTGGTAACTGCTACTACTTAGGCAATGACCCTGATACCTGGAAAAATGCTGAGGTAATATTGTAATATTCATAATGCAGAAAATGTCTTTGTAGCTCTTTCTTGGGATTAACTGAATACATTTTTGATTGTACTTTAAATAAAAACAAAACAAATCTGACCCTATCTCATCCTGTAGAGCTTCTGTGCTAACTATGGTGGCAGCCTGGCCTCCGTCCACGACATCTGGCAGTATAATTTCCTCCAGCGTATGGTCAAGAGTGGCGGTCACACTTTCGCCTGGATCGGAGGATTCTACTTCCAGGTCTGTTCTGACATTAGTACATACTTGAATTATGCTCATTTAAACCTTAAATCACTTAGAGGTTTCTGAAGAGCCGTTGTGAAGCTCAGTATGGTGGCTCTGGCCACCACCATGGCACTCTGCCACCTCCCCACCAATTCAAAAATGGCCATGGATTGTGGGTGGAGCCAAGGCAGGCTGAATTGGTTGTTCAAATAAGCCACCTGTAATGGCACCCACCTGTCAATCAAAGCGTCCACTTTGTTAATTCTGCATAACTTTAAGCCTTAGTATAATTTGAACAGGTGAGTTCTATGAAAATTCATCCTCAGTACAGTTGGAGATTAGCTAAAAATGTTTTTTGTACCAGGCTGTAAACATGTTTATTCCTGCTGTGAGGTTGGACATTTGAACATGGGGACTTATGGAGGTTGAAATGTTCTGTAACCAGCCTCAAGTGGACATTTGATTAACTGCATTTTTCTCACTTCTGTCCTGGCTTCACCTTACAGACATGGAAGTCTGCACATGAGCATGAGTTTAAAGCCCATATTTCTGTGATTTTATAATTTGTTCAAACTGGCATTACATTTTGTCAGTAGAACAGTCAGAATATCTCAGATCCTACACAAAGCTGCTTTAAACTAAAAGTGTTAATGAAGAGAAGGGGAGTTTATGAAATGAAGAGGAGTGTAACAATGATTTCCTTCAGGATGACTGGAGATGGGAAGATGGCTCAGTGTTCAACTATTACAACTGGGAAGCAGCGGCCCCGACTGACCAGTACCAGTGCCTACAGCTCAACTCTCAGGGTAAGTACAGAAAAGTCATACACAGTCATAGTCATGCTGGTTTGGGTTAAAAACACATTGAAATACAGAGAGACTGAGTGAGGACTACCATCAAACTTAATTGATTGATGAATTCATGTTGTTGCCATGCAGTATCTGAAGATGATGATGATGATGATGATGATGATGATGATGATGATGATAATGTTTTTACAGAGAACAAGGGCTGGTCCAATCATGGCTGCAACATGCCTTTTCCATTCATCTGTCAGGTGAATCCAAGCTGCTAGTCATCACAGTGTGAAGTGTTTCTGCTGACGCCTGCAGGCAATACTGAAGCTGCAGACCACATGTCACATGCATATGTAACACAAATCTCAGCACAAATGAATCCACATCAATATTGTTTTACTTTTGTTCTTCTTTTGTTGTGTTTGTTTTTATTGCAGAGTGCAATATACTGTCAATTGTAGACAAATAAAAAATAATTATATAAAAAAAACAAGCTGTTGTCCTTCTTTCTGGGGAATATACAGGCTGCATGTATAACAGGCAGAATGAATTATTATTTTTATCATAATACTAACCTGAAGACCTAAAGGCGATTTACTTCTTTAAACAAAAGCACAGCACACACATGTCATGGTTGGTTAACACCCTGGTTTAGCAGTCACACTTCAGCAAGATAGTCAGTAGAGCAACCACCCCATGTACCGTGGCGGCCCAATGTTGCTGATTTTCAAAACAAAACAAACTGTGCAAACTGCTGGAAACACAAAAACCAGGAAAATTACCAAATCTGAGTGAGTAAACCAAGTCTGGCTGGCTAAATGATCTAGTTTTGAAACGCTCCTGGTGGGGTTTGAAGTCGCATATAGAGGAAGGACCAAAACGGTATCACGGCCGTGATGTGACAAAGACATGCCCCATGTGGTTCACAGTTACTTCAGATTTAAGTAATATATAGTCCAAACTCTTTTCACATGGTTTCAGCAACTATTACCCTACATATTTCATATATTTCGAAAGAAATCTTGAAATTGTCTTTGCAAGGACTTGAATGATGAAGTGTGGAATTCAGACACCTTAAGAACGTCTTCTGTCTTGTTCCATTTAGAGTAGGAACAAATCCACTTTGACTTTTAGACAGATGTAAACTTAGCTGTCAAAATGTAACTCATTTTGAACTGTTGTGGCACTGTTTGATCAATATAATATGGAATAGTTCATTGTTATAAAAATAGGAACTGTTGATGTTGAGTTTGTTTGTGTCCAAGTCAGAGAGCCGTGTCTCTCTACGGTGAGAGGTTTTTGTACGCTGACTGAATCAGTTTGTATCACAATGTAGAGAGGGGCATGACGTCGGGCTCAATTATGATACGTTCACTTCAAAATGTGTTGGTTTTTAGGGTAGAAAAGTGCTTTAATTGCATTCAAACAATGACTTATAGATGTTTGCCTTCATTGCCCTTGAAAAAACGGCCAATAACCCCTATCACCCCTATTCCGAAATGGTTTGGTCTTTCTAGAAAAAAAGACGACAGCATTCGATAAGTGGTCAGTGTGCGCGAGCCTGTTAGTAAACATGCACAAGTCGGGCGCGGCTGCCGGTGGACGCCCGCGTCTCCGCGCTGACCGCGCCCCAGCTGTGCGCCGGCCCCGGCGGGGAGAGGAGAGGGTTCTTCGGGTGGGCGGCGGGTCGCATTGAGAATTTTATTTGTCCCGGGCCCAGCCAAACCTGTCAGCGGCCCTGTGTATCACCATTATTGTTTGTCCTTTAACAAAAATAGTTTTTTTTTCATTATTATTAATTCTCTTTCTAAAATATATTCATTTCCAGTGTAGTTTAATATATTTCAGGTCATTGTGTTTGATGATTCTCTCTGTGCTGACATGCATGGCAGGCTTCTTGAAGGGAAGTGAAACAATGTGTGAGTGAGTGACTGGTGGAGCAGAAAAATCATCTGACAGAAACTCCTTAAAGGGGAACATCAACTCTCACACAGTAAAGGTGTCCAAATGTCTGCTGCTTGATTGGCAGCTGTGTGGTCTCTGTCCTCTAATCTGATTGGTGTCTCCTAGGTGATACCGCCCCCACCCTGACGGTGCTGCCCCCATCCAGTGAGCAGCTGCAGCAGGGGAAGGCCACGCTCATGTGTCTGGCCAACAAGGGCTTCCCCTCGGACTGGAGTCTGTCCTGGAAGGTGGACAGCAGCAGCAGCATCAGCTGGGAGGAGAGCAGGAGCCCCGTGGTGCTGGAGAAGGACGGCCTCTACAGCTGGAGCAGCACCCTGAGGCTCGATGCAGACCAGTGGAGGAAGGTGGACTCTGTGACCTGTGAGGCCACCCAGGGCTCCCAGACTCCACTATCCACGAGACTGAGGAGAGACCAGTGTTCCCAGTAATGACCTGACTCACTGGGACTGATATCTTCTGTTTTTTACAATATAGAATTTAAACAATACAAAACATAGTAAAAAATCAGTATGATTAATAACGCAATTATTGGACATTGCAGTGATGTTAACCTATTCGTAAGCAAAATCTTAAAAGAATGAATAATTAATAATAATTGAATTCAGCATTAAAGTTATCACCTTTCCGTTAGAATCCCAAATGTTGATTAGTACATACTACTGTAATAGTGTTGCCAGCTTAGTGACTTTGTCGCTATAATTAGCAACTTAAAAAAAGAAGAAAAAAGTGACTAGCGCCAAATCTAGCGACATTTTCTGGTGTTATTTGAGACTTTTGGATACCCTGACGTGAAAGCACGTATCGTCTTCTCAGTGAGCAGCGGGTGCTGCCCTTTTTCCGTCCCAAAGCACTCACAGGTGGCCCAGTCCTTTTGCAGCAGCCCCGCCCAGCTGCAGTCAGAGCAGGCGATGTTGTAGTTGTAGTTGTAAACATAGCCAGGGTGCTGTTTAGTCACGTTTTTGAGTAAAAACCATGCCAAAACCATAATTGTAACAATAAGGTTCCAATAAAGATTTCAAATTTATGTCAACATTTAATGGATGGATCAAAGGGAAATATGATTTACTGTGCATATGATGGAGCTGTTGGAGAAATGGAAAATGTTTGCATCTTGGTGACCAGATGTGAAAAAAGGACAATGAATCTGGAGATGACAATCTGGACGTGTCACTGTGTTTTTTCTTTCCCTTTTTCCTTTTTTTGTGTACTAATGGAAAAACAGAGTGCAAAGCAGGTAAACAAACTTGTATTTTCTTTGAATATCATAGTTGAAACAGAGTCAGAGCAAATCTATTCAATTCATCATGGTCAAGATCAGCAGCTGCACATTATAATTATGTTTGTCCCTGTTATAAAAATTAGGATTATACTGAGGTTCAGGTGTTTTAATTCATATAGTGTGTGTGTATCATGTCTTTTGCATGTCTCGTGCACTTCCCTTATATTGGCCTGTGATTTCCTGAGGCTGGCAGGGAGAGATAATTATAAATTGGTAGTACAAGGTTAGGTGAGACAGGCTTGGAGAGTACCATTTGGATAGAAAACATAATGCTCATTACTGAGCAGAAAACTAAAAAGAATGTTATGACATTATCTCTATCATCATCAACCACAGCCACAACCTGTTCACCCTGCTGTCATCTGACAAGTGATCTAAGATTTTATCTGTATGTCGTGTAAATGGAACTACAATTTCATCTCATTATATAACCCTGTCTTATCAACTGAAAACATTTAGCTTTTCAAATCATTTTCCACTTTCACAAAACTTTCATCATGTCTGTATTCTGCAGCCAGTAGCTCTTAGTATTTTTTTTCTGATACTTGTCTTATAGAACCAAAACTGTGATTTAAAGCTCTGAGATTTATCTATAAGACATTATTTGTTCTGCTTTGTGAACCTGAAATCAGTCTTCAGACTACAGCTCCTAAAGAAAGATCACACATTGTTTCATTCTTAGAAGTGGGTATTCTGGAAAAAAAAAAAACTACTGCTACAGTCACAAACAAAAAAAGGCTTTATTAAAACATTTACTGAACATTGAAAAATCTTAATTCATTTTATGAATGATTCAATAATAAATGATTAATTTAAACCTTTTAAGAATACACAATGGAAAACTCCATCCATGCCAAGGCTCCAGATGTTCAGTATGTTTGTTAACAGTTGAATGGGTTCTTGGAGCAGATGAAGCGGTGAGCAGAGCTACATTGGGAGTTACTCCATCCAGCTGAAATTTGATTTCAAAGAGAAAACACATCAACACTCCATTCATTCAGATAGCAGATTCAGAAGTACATTTCATGTGAACTAACACATTAGCTAATGCTACAACTATGTTTTCTTTACATTCTATTCTCTGTGAGGAATCAGCATTAAAACAGGTAAAAGCTGATCAAAGTTTGGCTGCTGTTGCTGTTCAGACAAATCCAACAGGTGGACTTACTGGTGGAGCGTAAGTAGATGCAGGGGTAGCTGCTGGTGGAGGACTGGGAGTACCAGTTAGTGTAATAGAAACCTTCACGGTCAATCCACATCCACCGGCCCTGAGAGACAAAGAGTGATGAGTGTGGGAAGTGTTGCTCTTACATACATCTAGAGTAAGTCTAGACCCCTTTGGACCAGGTCCTGGGTTTCACCTAGACTGACTGAGGTGGTATTACTTCATGAGTTCAGACCTGCAGGTTGAAGCCTCCCAGCCATGCAAAGCTCTGACCGGCTGTCTGTGTCATCTGCTGGAGGAAGCTGTATTCTCTGGGGTTGGTGGCTGAGGCCAGGTGGGCACCCAGGCTGTTGCAATGCTCCTGTTGGACAGAGGAAGCACAGAGGGGTCTTTGTGGCTTTACAACTAACAGATACCATCACCATCCACACTGGTACACACAGTGGGTACAGGCTTAATGGGGCTGACTGCTCACAATACCAACATAGAAGTGTTACAGTAGCAGTACCTCAGCACTGTACCAGGACGTGGCAGAATTGACGAACTTGAAGCAGCGAGAGTTGTAGCTGAACCAGCCGTCTGGACAGAAGTTAAAACGAGCTACAGAGAGACAGAAGAGAGACAACATTGACTTTACTTCAACGGAGCACTTTGACTGAAATACACTGTGAATAGATCCTTTTAATCTCACAGTTTACAGCCTCCCACAGCAGAAACAGCTATTCTAATGACACCAACTGTCTGTAATATATCTGATCTACTTTAGAGGATAGGCAGGTTGTAATTAAAAAAGTGAACACATGCAGAAACACTGCTATGGTCCTATAAGCATGTCGGTTTGACATTTGGACATTCTACATGACACTTTTCTCGTGAGGAAGATAGTTGTAAGAAAACTATGTTCTTGTTGTTGCCATGGTGACCTTACTCATGAACGAATATAAAGATGGAAGGAAAGATGAAAACAGTGATGTGGATCTTACATTCAGGTGCTGCTGCCTCAGGAACAGAATCTACTGGCACAGATACTTCCTCAACTTTCTTCATCATGTCCTCCATCTCTGAAACATCAACAGCTTCATCAGACCTCTTTTTACTTGTGAGTATTGTACTGACTGCAAAGTCAATGTGTGTCTGACGTATGAACATCAAACTGACAGTCACAAGTTCAAAGCAGACCCAGAGTTACAGCCATGCTACTGTAGCAGCTCTGTGAGGTTGAACTAAGACAGAGCAGTTCTTTGAGCTAAATGCTACTGTCAGCAATGACAAAGCAAGCATGCTACGTTTAGCAGGTATATTTATCATGTTCACCCTTTAGTGTGTCATCATGTCTTGCCATTATAGGAGAATTTATCCTTTAATTATTTTTCTTTTCAAACTGCAGACAGACTGACGCATCACATCAACTTACGACAAGAGAAGTGACCAACAGTGCTAAACTTCCTTCATCAGTTCAATGAGCTTTTCTAACCTGGTTCTGTTCTAACACACTTTAAAGAGGACACTAACCAGGAGCAGCAGCCATCTCTTCTTTGGGAGCCTCCTCTGGAGCCTTTTGCTGTTCTTCAGCTGGAGCTGCAGAGGAACACACAACACTGTCAGGAACAGTCGTGCACGTATTACACTGTGTGTGCATCTGTATGCATGTGACCTTCCTCCCTCAGCCCCTGTCACTGGCCAACCCAGTCTTTTTCTTTGATAGTGTGTGTGTTCTGTCTGAATGCTCTGTGTTGAATCTGACCTGCAAATGCAGCACAGAGGAGAATGGAGAGGACCAGGACAGTCTTCATGGTGACGATCAACAGATTGTTCTCTGAGGAGAAAAAAGAACTGCCAATAAATATACAGAGAGAGAGAGAGAGAGAGAGAGAGAGAGAGAGAGAGAGAGAGAGAGAGAGAGAGAGAGAGAGAGAGAGAGAGAGAGAGAGAGAGAGAGAGAGCAGAACCATGAGCTCCACTGAATGAAAAGAGATTCAGCAGGTGTCTTACCTGTCAGGTAAATGTGAGCTGATGTTATTCAGGTAGCTGAGTGATGCAGTGATGACAGGAGGCTGCTGCACTCTTTATATACACACCTGAGCCACACCGAGTCACGTGTATGCTGGCATGTGTGGTAGAACGTGATGATCTTTGACTATGACTCAGCTTATGTACTGGAAGATGATTGCAATGTGCACATGAAGACCTGAATCTGAACTCTGATCTGTTTCCTGACAGCATGTTAACTCTTTGAAACCGCTCCTTTGTTGTTGTTGTGGTTTCAAATCAGGTTAATGATTTCAAAAAGTGACACTGGGCTGCATATACAGCTGCAGTCTGCGTGTTCTGGACTTGTATTGTAAAGGACGTATGAACAGATACAGAGATGTCAGTGATGTCTGCAATACTGCAACAAAGTTCAACATTAACAAAATTCGACCTGTGGCTCTTTCCCGCATTTTCATCATTCCAATCTCTCTCTCCCCACATTCCTGTCACTCTTGAGCTGTCTCTGTTAAATAAAGCTTGAAAAGGCCAAAAAAAGCAAGCAGCTTCTGGTAAATCTGAAGTTCAGTATTCATCGTCTTTTAGCTCGGCTTTGATCATCACCAACTCCCGAGAAACATATCTTGTTCTTTAACCTTGGAGCACCCCAGGGCTGAGTTTTCAGTCCCCTGCCATATTTCCTGTATGCATACGACTGTGTAGACACTTTTGACTCTGTCACCAACGTCAAGTTTTCTGACAACACGGCTGTCTTATCACTGGAAACAATGAAATCTGAATGAAGTGGAGAACCTGATCTGCTGGTGTCAAGACAACAACCTCCACCTGAATGTTAGCAAGAGTAATGAGATGTGCAGAGAGTGGACATCTTCAAGTACTTTGTGTTCACATCACCAAGGACCTGGACCCATCCAGACAGCCGCAGGGATGGGATCCAGCAGCCTGCGAACGGTTGAGTGTTGGATTTGAAACTTGCTACAGTATCATACTTGAACAAATACACTTAGTGCCTCTGAAACGTCTTGTTTGGCTTTCTTGTATAACAGAGAATAGACTGAATTCTCATGTGCTGAGGATTCTTTATTGTTGAAAATACGTAACCAAGTCAAACAAACCAGGCTGTTATAATGCAGCTTCAAGCACTGAAAAGACACTCAGCAAATATTGTGATTGATCAGTTGGTAAACTTACCTCTGCGGGGTTCAAACTATTTCCTCATAATAGTGAGGCCTTGAATAAAGGTCATCATTTTAGGTTATATCATTCCTTCCCATCAATAGTTACATGTGTAACTGTGTCCACATCTGAAAGATCAGAGTGAAATAAAGAAAGTCTAAAGTCTGTTTATCATTCCTCTAAGTCTGCAGTGGATAATCAAACACAATCACCTTGCATCACTGCCACAATCCAGGAAGGCATTCATCTACTGAATACAATCATAAGGAAATGACATAAAGTTTTATGGTCTGTTTATCAAGAGTTTACAGCCGTTAATGAATTTACAGGCATGTGTAGAATTTCATGTGATTGAAGTTGAGCCAACATCTACACTGATGAGGCTGCTGGGAATGTTACTGTTCCTGCAGTGGAAAATAACTAACTGCACTAATTTCTTGTCTCCAGTAATGGTTTCAGTCACAGATTTGGGTGGAAATGTATCTACTATAGCAGTAGGTACTGCACCATTTGGGAAATAACTGATTGGCTGTGATGCTTTTCAAAGATTCCCCAATATTTTTTCTTGGAAAAGGTTTTGTCAGAGTCAGACATTTTTCAGTTTTCTCCAAGGCAGAATTAAAATGATACCTCCCCTGCAATCTAAAAGTGTAGAGCTCTCACTCCCTGTAGGCTGGGAAGGTGTCTTTAAAGAGTTCATAGTTAGCAATCTCTCAGAACACAGAGGGTGTGCTCAGCCTGAACTTGGGCAAATGTTTCATACTTTAAATTCAAGGTTTTTAAAGGGAGTTTGGAGCAGTGGTTTTGTTTAAAAGTAGAATGTCTTTCATAAAGTTACATTTTGATGAAAATTTAAGCAACATTTTTTATACTGTAGCTGAGTCTGATCAGTTTAATCTCTAGTGATCATACTTCATGAACCTTGTTTTAATTGTAAAACTGTAACTACAATCATCAGAGAAATATGGTGTGAATAAATGTAGAATATTATGCTGTTTCCTGGCTCTGGTTTAGGTTTATGATCGTGAGTTAAAGTTTGTGGAGTGTCGGGAAAAGCAGGGCAGAGTCCTGACCGCTCTGATTGAAGGAAGAGGAGATAACAGATAGTTAGTGTGGAAGAAAAGAAAAAACTGAAGATTTCTTGTAATAAAAAGAGTGCATAGCTTCCAGTAAATTGAATCTGTTGAATGATGACAATCATTTCTCTCTTATCTCTCTCTTTGTGGTTTTCTTTTTCTGACCTCTGATAAACACGTCCTTCACTTACTGATCAGTCATCATATTGATCAGTTATTAAACTTAGCTCTGCAGGATTCAAACTAAACAGTGAGGCCTTGAATGAAGGTCATCATTTTAGGTTATATCATTCCTTCCCATCAATAATTACATGTGTAACTGTGTCCACATCTGAAAGATCAGAGTGAAATAAAGAAAGTCTAAAGTCTGTTTATCATTCCTTTAAGTCTGCAGTGGATAATCAAACACAATCACCTTGCATCACTGCCACAATCCAGGAAGTCATTCATCTACTGAATCCAATCATAAGGAAATGACACAAAGTTTTATGGTCTGTTTATCAAGAGTTTACAGCCGTTAATGAATTTACAGGCATGTGTAGAATTTCATGTGATTGAAGTTGAGCCAACATCTACACTGATGAGGCTGCTGGGAATGTTACTGTTCCTGCAGTGGAAAATAACTAACTGCACTAATTTCTTGTCTCCAGTAATGGTTTCATTCACAGATTTGGGTGGAAATGTATCTACTATAGCAGTAGGTACTGCACCATTTGGGAAATAACTGATTGGCTGTGATGCTTTTCAAAGATTCCCCAATATTTTTTCTTGGAAAAGGTTTTGTCAGAGTCAGACATTTTTCAGTTTTCTCCAAGGCAGAATTAAAATGATACCTCCCCTGCAATCTAAAAGTGTAGAGCTCTCACTCCCTGTAGGCTGGGAAGGTGTCTTTAAAGAGTTCATAGTTAGCAATCTCTCAGAACACAGAGGGTGTGCTCAGCCTGAACTTGGGCAAATGTTTCATACTTTAAATTCAAGGTTTTTAAAGGGAGTTTGGAGCAGTGGTTTTGTTTAAAAGAAGAATGTCTTTCATAAAGTTACATTTTGATGAAAATTTAAGCAACATTTTTTATACTGTAGCTGAGTCTGATCAGTTTAATCTCTAGTGATCATACTTCATGAACCTTGTTTTATTTGTAAAACTGTAACTACAATAATCAGAGAGATATAGTGTGAATAAATGTAGAATATTATGCTGTTTCCTGGCTCTGGTTCAGGTTTATGATCGTGAGTTAAAGTTTGTGGAGTGTCGGGAAAAGCAGGGCAGAGTCCTGACCACTCTGATTGAAGGAAGAGGAGATAACAGATAATTAGTGTGGAAGAAAAGAAAAAACTGAAGATTTCTTGTAATAAAAAGAGTGCATAGCTTCCAGTAAATTGAATCTGCTGAATGATGACAATCATTTCTCTCTTATCTCTCTCTTTGTGGTTTTCTTTTTCTGACCTCTGATAAACACGTCCTTGACTTACTGATCAGTCATCATATTGATCACTTATTAAACTTAGCTCTGCAGGGTTCAAACTAAATGTTCAATTAGACCCGAACAGTAAAGCAGACAGTTAACTAAACTGTAAATGATAAATGTAAATGACGATGGTACAGCCGTTGGTAGAACTGCAGTGATGCATCGTTCACTTGTCATAGGAAATCCTAACTCTCCAATCAGCACGGACTGGTAAGCCGTGAAATTATCTTAATACTTTTTATTTATGTATGTGATTCTAATTAGCTTAATACAGTAATGGCTGTATGCATAAGATGGATGTACGCATACACGCACAAACTATGTGTTTATTGATAATATTCAAACATATCTCATTCTAAGCTGCATCTATAGCCATCAATCTATTTGCAATAAACTAAATATGGGCTGATACAAATAATGTTAACAATAAGGATATATATACGTCAAATATGACATTTAAAAAAACACAGTCTCATTTTGAAGATCTCCGTATGTGATTCTGGAATTTCAAATTGTCCCTGAACGCACTTCTATTAAATAGCTGCGAAGTTGAACTAATGGTTAACTCTGCGCTGTGACGCCAGGTGGGTTGATGTCTCTGCTAAAGCTAACATGAGCTAACTCTTTATCTATACACACAGACTGAGTGCTTTAATTAGATATTAATAAAACCATGATAACTGATCTGAACTTTAAATATTACAGGGCATACGTAGCATCTCTTCTTATTTCGTTGGTCACTAACCGTCACTAACGGCTAAGGCCAACGTTAGCTACATTAACTGACAAAAAACAGAACAACGTTTTTTTTTTCTTTTTCTAAATGTATTATTTAATATTTGCTAAATAAGAAAGGTCTAGCTCTGGTAAAGCTTGGAAAAACCTTTTATTAACTGTTATTGTTAACAGCAACCAGACATTAGCTGAGTAACTAATCCTTATTATAAGAATATGTTTTATATTTTTAAGTTTTTAATCCTGACCAGGGTTCAACTGTGAAGTGAATACATATCTATAGATATAATAAATGTAGTATAGCACATGCCTAATGTTTAGAACAGTGATTTGTCTGTGTATCACTGATTCAGTATCTAAATACTTAACAATTATAGAGTTCATGTTACACAGTAGAGTTTGCACTGCGTTGTGTTCCAAAATGTGGAGCTGGAAATAGTTGCTATGCTGAGCCCTGATAGCCTGTGTGTAGAGGTCATTGACATTATTTAGATGTAAATCACTGAAAAATACATTTCATTGAAATAAAATGCCATCATATTTCTGTAGCTTATAAAATCACACACACATACAGGGAGCAGAAGCAACTATCGGCCTCCTGTTCTCTCTGTGTAATAAAACAGTGTGACAGGTGTAGGTGGTGGTAGGCAGGCAGGCAGGCAGCACCACAGGAATTTATTTCATTTAAATGGATTACATCATTAAATTGACCAAAATAGGCAACATTTGATTGCACATTACATCGTCACTTTTTCTGAGGTAAACAACAGGATAGTTTGGGTTTAAAAGTTTTAATTATTCACTTGTCATCACAATTTGTGATAGCATGGCACTGTGTGTGTGTGTGTGTGTGTGTGTGTGTGTGTGTGTTTGTGTGTGCTTAGTTAAAGTTTCTATAACCGCAATTAAAGATGCATTTGAAGTGGAAGCTCTGAAAGAAATGGAAGAGGAATACTTGAAGGGCGTTGTTCAGGTAAAGTTAAGTTATTGTGTGAAATTAATTATTTTGACTTTTTCTTTCATTATATCACTAAATAAACACCCATCTCCCCCTCCGTCCCCTTTTCTGCTTTCTCCTCCTTTTATTTTCCCATCCATCCAGCTGTTTGTCCGTTGCGTGGCTCTTCCTGGTGTAACCAAAGATTTGTGGACAGAGGAGAATGAGAGCGCTTTGGTTCAGTTTATTATGGACACCACTATCACAACTATGGTGGTCTACATAGACACCAATGCCAGACTGCATGTGGAATACTCCATACCCTCACCAGTAAAACACATTCTCTGCTCCACTTTTAATTCTAAAATCCTCATTTTAATTAATCTACAAGCACTTGCATGACTCTGACTTTATGACTTTGCAGCAGGTTTTATTTTTTAGCTCACTTTCTATATTTTTTCTATCTTTTTCCTCTCTGTATGTCTTCAGGCAGCAAAGTGCCTGAACTATTTCATCCGCAAGCCAGGATCCAAAATCACAGCAGAGACGTTCGATAAGGTGGTGCAGTTTGGCAGCGTGCGGGGTGACCCTGCCAAGAGCCTGCTTAGTAAAATTGCCTGTATCCATGCCCCTGCAGTGGCCCTTCACGACTTTAGGGACAAGAGCATAAAGGATGACTATACAAACAACATGCATTGCTACCTTCTCAGCCTCACAGGTGGGTACCTCAGAGGAAAAGAGACGACCAACCAATCTATACAAGGTTGTAGTGGTGAGAAAGTTCCTCATAGGGCTGGGTGATGGCTTATAAATATAGGTTATGCTGCAATAAACGTCCATCTTTATAAAAGTATAAAAGTAACATACTGTGCTTTCTAAAACAGAACAAATGAAGATCTTCTAAAATAAAATATGCATTTCTGTAAAAAAACAGTGTGTGAAGGTAAAATTAGCAGAACCCCAACGTCTACACACACAATCTTACAAACATTACAAAAGTAAAAAAATCTGATTTAATAGTAAACACTAACAGGGACTGCAAATGGTTACTGCACAAAGTAAATATTGCTATAATATTAACATACTTTTATCTCAGTGAGGTTTAAGATGCATTTTGTTGTAGTTGTAGTGGAATATTATCAAAATGTGGTTCTAGTTGTACTTTTGTGCCATTGCTTTGCTCAATAAGTGAACCCAGATGCAGATGGGTCCAGACACAACAAACTAAATCCAACCATCCAAGATAAATGCATTAGCAAAAGTCCAACAATGAAATACAGAAATACAGAGAGTTACTACTAACAGGAGCAGGACCATGTGAGACAAGTGCAAAGACAGAAGAAAGGCACGGAACATGGGTACAGTCTAATAGTCAAAAAATGACCTAGGTTATTTCCTAAACACTTTTTACCTCATGATGTTTTCCACCAAGCTCAAGAAAGGATGTGAAGGAGAATTTATTAGGGCTTAGAGAAACCCCCAAGCTGCTCAGAGAATCTGACTGCACTTCTCTGATTAGCATGAGTGAATGTCTCACCAGCCCACCCTTCACACAGAAGTCACACAGAAAGTATTCCCATGGTGAGACAGTCACTCATGGTAATCAGAGAACCCGGGGTTATATCCATGACCTTAAGTGTCTATGCTGAGACCTCTGGGTAGACTAATCAGTAATTGTTTTGTCCTGCGATTGCTTTACCATGTCTGGAAGCTTGCTGCTAACTAGTTAGTTGCTCACACTTGGAAACATCACTGTGGAGAGTAGAAGATTCAGTATGTCATTAAAAAGTAATCTAGCAATCATTTCAAGACCTCTGGTGAACAGATCCACATGTCAGGAGAGTGCCGAAGGAATCATGAGAAGCATGTGTCATATTTGGCTTCACTTGGTACAGTGTGCACAGGACGCCTGTCATCGTCTTGAGTTTTTTCTTTTTTACATGTCTTGCAGTATAATATTTCATGTACTTTTACTTTTGAACAGATGATATGAATAAGAAGAAGGGAGAAACAGTTCTATATGTCCCAGTGGAATGCCAGAAGTTCAGCCCTGAGGACGCCAACAAGGACAAGAAGCTGTTATTCAGAATGGAGAGTAAGCCTGCTGAGCTCTGTATGTGTCTGTGTGTGGGGGGTGGTATCCTTCTCTTTCCATTTGTCTCTGTGGGGTCTGTGTCTAATAGTCAATCTTTTGCTCTTTGAGTTTTGCTGGAAATAGAAAAAATCAGTTCAACTTGTGCATTGTTTTTTGACCCTGTTTCTGTCCACCCATTGTCTTTCTTTTTTAATTTATTCCTACAACTCTGTTCTCTCTTTTTTATTTCTTGTTCTGACTTTTTGTCTTTCCTCTCGTCTTTATCTCTACCTACCGCTGGTTCCGTTTTCGTGCACTTACTTGTTCTTCCTCTTTTAGCTGTCATGATCCACTGGACAAATCAGGTGAAGGAGGTGTTGAATGAGCAAAAAGTGAAGATGAATACGAGGGACTCCAGAGGCCCACTGCAGGAGATAGCCTTCTGGAAGAGTCACTCTGATAAGCTGTCACACATCAGCTGGCAGCTGCAAAAGCCAGGGGTCTTGCACATAAAGAACATGCTGCAGCTCTCCAAGTCTATCTACGTAGTGGGCTTCAGTGACGTAGCCAAAAAATTACAGGTACTGTCTCAAATCTAAAATCATCTCTTAATTCAAAATAATGATAATAATAATTATCTTTACTTTGTGTCTGTTGTGCCCAGGATTATTCTGTGGAGGCAATATCAAACCATACCTTCCTGTCTATATTGAAGGAGCCATGTGAAGAGCTTGTCCAGCTCAAGCCTAGCCAAGTCGCTCCTAAACTGAAACACATTTTCAGTCTCATTCGCATAATCTGGACCAACTCCCCCAACTTCAACACAGATGACAAGATCATCAATCTCATTCACGGGGTACCTGCATTTTACTACATTGGAGTAATGCTGAGTAATGTGACATAATGTACATAAACAGACACATGCTGTGATCCACCCTTTATATTTCAGTCAGCTACACAGTTCATAACAGCCAAAAATTGGAAGAAGTTTAGTTTATTTAAAAAAAAATCCTTGGCATATATTTTAAGTTTTTAAACCAACATTGCATCGAAATTGGCATTTGAGAATCAATACCACAGTCGTAATTATGGACAGTACATAGACAACTTTGCTAACACAGCTAAACATCAAGTAGAAGCAACAAATAGATGTCATAGCAGCAATCTAATATTAATTACCAGTCCAACAGCAAGCAACAGGGACACAATGAAAGGACACAATTTATTTTGTAAAGTTATTAAGTTAAGCTTTACAAGTTGTGAGTATGGTCCCTCCCCACGCATACTCATAAAAGGTGATCAGTTACAGTTTGCAGACTAGCAGTTGGTAGACTAACATTTGAATATTTTCCTCTCACACACTCGTCTTACAAAACTGGCACATAGACCTGGTCTGGGTAATCTGACCAGAAAACGGTACATTACAAATCATGCCCCAAACTGTAATTACCTTTCCATGTGGTCATTTTATATCAACTACTGTATTTGATAATTGAAAATTGTGGATATAGGAGACATATGGACATATGGATGAATATACATAGGAGGAGATCATGATTGTAGCACACAGCTGTACCTGCATTAGTGCACCTGTGTAGCAACCTGTGTGTAGCAAATAAAATGTTAATATGTACCTGTAAGTTGGTCTCCCAATACCTATGTTTGTTTTCTGTGTTGCAGATGAACAATGAGGTCATCTCCCTGTGCATCAAAAGCATCTCTCTGGACAGGATCTTTACTGGCTATGTGTTGTCCAGCAAGCAGAACCTCAGTGACTGTACTGAGTGCTGCCTGTCCCTCAAGAACATTTACATGCACACGGAAAAGATTCACCAAAAGTAGGAGTAATCTCACCTGTGTAGGGATTCAACATATAGAGTCATGTGGGTACTCAAGGGGTATCCAGTAGTTCATAAATGATCAAAAGTGATGCTAGTACTAAAACAAAGAGTAATGTCCAACAGAAAAGTCTTGATTTGAAGAGTTTAGGTTTTAGAGAATCCTCGATAACATTTAGAGGAAAAATGTGAGATACCTGTGTGAATAGGACTTAGCCGAATGGATGGTTGTTTAAACCTGCTTTTTTTTTTTTTTTTACAATTTAGTGAACACTGAACAACTCAGTGTAGACCACTTTTTAAAGATAGCTCTCTCTCTCTCTCTCTCTCTCTCTCTCTCTCTCTCTCTCTCTCTCTCTCTCTCTTTCTCTCTCTCTCTCTCTCTCTCTCTCTCTCTCTCTCTCTCTCTCTCTCTCTCTCTCTCTCTCTCCTTTGTTTCTTTGTTTTTAGGTATTCACAACAAGGGTGGATCCTAGACTCATCAAACATTTTTCATGTTGTAAATGCTATCATTGAGCGGTTCAGTGACCTGCTTGAGGTGAATTTGACCCCAACTCACACATATGGAGACATTCACATGCACATAAACATATTTGTGTACTACAGCTCTAAAAAGTGATGCTGTTGAAATCCATGTCAAACCAAGCCATCCCTGTACACAAATGCTGAAGTCAATGCAAGGCTTGTTTATGATGTAAATAATGTTTGTGATTGCTCAGTCATATCGGTGAAATGGTGCTGCTTCCTGTATCTGAGTCTTCAGCTTCTTTAAAGTTATTCAACCTGTTTTACTGACTGGTTATTTAACTTTGAGTTTTACAAAAATCAAATGATACAGTCACTCTTTCTTCATTCCTTAAGGGATATTTCATGACAAACACAGTGCTGGATTTAGGTATTATATAAAGCATAAGATTTCTAGTATCACATTCGTACTACAATAGGAAATATCAAATTGAATGTATAAATGAATAGGACATTTAGTTCTTAAACTGGGCTGTAATTTCACCAGATATTTTTGATACAGTATGTATTGTGTGTTATATGTCTTCTCTTGTTTCCCCTCAGGTATGCGACTGTCAGCATCAATTTGCCCGTTGGGATGATGGTCAACAGAGGAGGATGCCAGTCATTGGTGGTTGCCAGGGAACAGAGTTCACCCATGTCCTCCTGGACATCGAAAAAAACTTGGAGCGTGGCCTACAGAAGCTGCGCTCTGCTGATACATTTGTCTTCGATATCAAGAACGAGACATGGTCTATTGAATTCAAAAGGTAGGTCTATTACTCTTTAACATTTTCAAACTAAGACTAAATAACTTTGTGTCTTTGGCTTTAGCTACACTCTCTCAGCAAATCTTGATAATAGTTCAAGCTAAACTTTTGGGTACATGTAAGGAACAGCTTGTATATATTGTTGCTTAACCTCCTGGAAAAACTGAAAAGTCTATGTGCGTGCACCTCTTCCAACTAAAGCCACAAAAATAGTTGCATTTGGTGTTTTCATGTGTGGTTATGTTATTGTGTATGTGTGTGTATACACAGGTTTGCTGACTTGGTAAAGGGTCTGGAAAAGAGGATGAGGAACCTGACCAGTTCGATGTTTAAGGAGGTGTACAGAGTGGAGGATGGAGTTCTGCTTTTGGATATTTTTAGACCTGTATTTACTCGAACGGTGTGTCTCTGACAAACATTCACACACATACATACACTGAAAGCCTTACTAAACAAGCTTCTCTTTAGTAATCCTTAAGCTCATATAGCTATATAGATTTATCATTGGATGTCTGGGTTCTCACTAACTCACACTGCAGTTAGTTTTTTTCTTTCATGTGTCTTTTCTTCTCATTCCCTCAAACCCACTTCCATCCAATCTTCTGCAATCCAGGCCATGGTGTCCACCAGGAAAAATAAAGTGGATGAAGTGTACAGGATGTTTGACAAGGAGCTCATCTTAGTCAAGACAGAGCTGCAGAACAAAACTGCTATTCCTGACCATATGCCCCAGTTTGCAGGCCAGGCCTACTGGGTGAGAGGCCTCACACATCGCATACAGAGACCCATGAAGGTGAGTTTGTTAGACTACACAGTAATCGTTTCCTTTTTGTCTTTACTCCATGACATTACATACACAATGCAGTCCATACTGGTTCTGGTTTCATGAAATTTGAACCACATATTGACTGTAAACAGATTAATGGTCTTCAGTTGCCAGCCTCCTTTTTGGAGCTCTATCCTTGACCTTTTCATCCTTGGTCCCCTCTATTTGTCCTCCAGGTGCTTGAGAAGACCTCCCACTTCATGTATGACTCAGACATCCGCAAGCTGGTATTTTCCAAATATGGCCAGATAATCAAGGCTCTGGATCAGATGGGGAAAGATACCTACAGCAACTGGATCCAGAACCTGGATGAGAAGTACATCAAGAGACTGGAGAAGCCACTGATGGTGCGCTGCAAGGACAATACCTCCATGCTGGCCATCAACTTTGACAAGTGGGTTACACAAACACGACATACTCATAAGAGACACGAGGCATACACATTCACACACAAGTATATATGCAGTGTCTTACACTGTGTACTGCATGTCACAACTCAGCACAACTCCCCCAACTCACCCATAATTGGCATATCAACTGTATCTGTGTCCAAATAAGAGTTAAACAATTTGATACAGACACAAAGACACAAATACACGTGCTCATACACTTGACGCTCATGTCTTATTATATTTTGTGTTGCAGCAACCTATTAAATCAGATCTCTGAGCTCATGTACTGGAAGAAACTTGAGTATGAGATACCACCGTGTATGTGCAACATTTACCAGAACATTGAGGACTTCAGAGTCCTGAGGGAGAGAACACTGCTGCTGATCAGGAACTATAACAGGTCTGACACACACACACACACACACACACACACACACACACACACACACACACACACACACACACAGAAGAGGAGAATAAACATGCATGTAATCAACACAACAGGCGTGTGGTGTATTTCTTTGGAACATACTATGCCTTTAACACTGACTGTTTACACTGACCGTCTTTAAAAGTGTTCTCTTCTGATTTTTCTGCAGTGAATAATGCAGATAGAAAAACAAGAACAGAGCAGCCCACAAAAGCACCTTTTACATCATTTTAACTTAATAAAAAAGCCTGACAAAAACACTGATGTTGTTAAACATTAAAATATATGACTTTACAAATAGAAAACACACAGCAACACTCACATTGACAAACTCACATACTCTCAGCAGCTGTTTGATATTTTTGCTTGCTCTAGTAGAACTCACCAGTAAACAAAACACTGTGTGTGTGTGTGTGTGTGTGTGTGTGTGTGTGTGTGTGTGTGTGTGTGTGTGTGTGTGTGTGTGTGTGTGTGTGTGTGTGTGTGTGATCAGACTCATTGGAATGCTTTCTCCTGACGAGCTGGGCCTGTTTCGGGAGAGAATTTGTGTACTTGATGAGAGGATTCTGCCAGGACTCACAAGCCTGTCGTGGTTGTCTAGGGGACATTCGAACATCTTCATCCAACAGTGTCTCCTGCTTGTTGACAAGGTTGGGCATGTGTACAGTGTTATTGTTGCTGTATCAATGTTTGGTTGTCACTCTGTCTCTCCTCTCCTCTTCTGTCCTTCTCATTATGCTCCAGGTCCAGTCAGTAGTTGATGAATATAAGGAATTCAGTCAGACCATCTCCAACCTCTGTCGTCAGATCAGTGAAACATTGCTGGTTAAACTGGATGGAAAGACTGTGTATAGGTAATGACAGATGTGATTCCTCTGCTAATGCAGCAGTGTGCAGATATTATTTATTTCATGTCACTTGTTTTAACATGGTTCATAGATTGGACAGACTGTATGTATTTTAAATGCATATTTAGTACATTGTAACAGTGAGCAAAGTCATTTTCTGTTTGATTTTACATATTACGCAATGTTACTGCGTTCTTCTTATCAATTTGTAAATTCATATGGGAAGATGTGGTTTTCTTTTATGCTAACTATCATTCTTTAAAATCTCTTCACCTCAGTTCAGACATAGAGGTAATTGTCCACAGCAAGTGACTCCATATCAGGAGTGATGAATGTTGTTGGTCACATCTTTGGTGTTTCTCCTCTTGTAATCCTCAGGAACATGGAGTTTGAGGGTGACCAAAAGGCTCACCAGCAGAACCAGCTCCAAATCCTGCGCTCAGTGCACCGGAATATTGCTAATATCATGACCCGAATCCACAGCACCTTCTCTAATGATGGACCTAAGGTCTGTGTTTTTTATTCAGTACTGGTAGCATGGCATCAGAAATGTGCCTGCACTTGTAACACACATACACACGTATGTGAGACACTGTGGAGGCAGAAGCTTACAGGATTGAGAAACAGGATTTTGTTGTACTGGTTAAGTGGTCATTAGTTCATTTGTTTTCCAGCAGATAAAGTTTAAAGGTCACAAAAAAAACACAAAATATTTATATAAAGTTTAGTATATAAAGTAAGTGAAGTATGTTGCATGTTTGTAATGCTGATTGAATTTTTGTTTTGTCAGGATAATCTGGCTTCCTAGATGTCTAACGACATACAGGTTTATAGGTTCATTGGTGACTCTAAATTGCCCATAGGTGTGAATGTGAGTTTGAATGATTTTTTTGTCTGTGTGTGTTGGCCCTGTGATGAACTGGCGACTTGTCCAGGGGTGTACTCTTCCTACCTATGCTGTAGCCCGACGCGACTCTCATTAGCGTAAGCAGTTATGGAAAATGAACAAAGGAATGGATGAATGTCTGAAATTAAAACTTTATCAACTACTGCTTGTAAACACATGACAGGAGCAAGATTTTTTTCTTCTCTTATTGTGAGGCAGATTTACTAGTTCCTCTACTACATCTTTAATTAAACAGTTACAGCCCACATTTTACTCATGTTTCCTGTGTGTCAATTTTTCACCATGATGTTTAAGGTTCAGGAATACTGGGCGAGCGTCACAGACAAAGTGGACAACATGGTAGAGAAAGCCCTAAGGTTCAACATCAAGCTTTCCATGGAGAAGCTAATAAAGGCCATCAGCGGAGACAGCAAGACATTGACCAAACCCTTGTTCAACGTTGATGTAGCATTGCACTTGGGAGCTCATGAAACCACACCAAAGGTACCAGCAGCCCCTCATAATCCAAATAAATCATGGGATCCTGTTTTGTTTGCACCATGTTTTGGGTATGTCTGCATATGCTTACCTGCACACAAGGTAAGAAGTGGCATGTGCTCACTGATGTAGCAAACATGAAATTAGTCTTTCTTATTCTTACTCAGTGAGTATGCAGTGTGTTCCTAGTGCTTCATACTCTACATACATACATCATACTATGTGGATTTCGGTCGTGCGAGAAATGGCCAGTATATTCCCTATGTGTACTAGATTAGCAAGAATTTCTGAATATGTGTTGTGAGCTTATAGGACATACCCAAAATGCATTGTGTCTCTTCAAACTGTATAATGGCAGACTGCATGGCACACTGTGACTGGTAAGGGGCATGTTTGGATAGAATCATTAAGAATGATGGAGAGTGAAGGCAAAGCTAGAGTTAAGTTAAAAAGGAGTTAGCTTACAGTGTACTGTAGAAAGAGTTTCAAATATTTCACACAAAAATATTTAATCATTTTAATACTACTGGAAAATATTTCCATGTGTTACGTTTGGATGTTTTTTAAATTTGCATTTGTGATAATTTCATTTCATTTTAATGCTAGCTCAAACCACTAATGTCATTCTTGATACAGTCATACTGCTCTCCCATCTGTGAAAACATAGGTTTCTCCATTACTTTAAGTAAGGGCTGGTAAAAAAAAAAAAACCAGTGAGCTGTGGCGGAGGAGTTGCCGCAGGTTACTGCGTTTTTTTCTGGACATCACCATCAAAGATCCAACTTTTGGAAAAATGCAGCCCGATGTCACGCACCCCTCAGAAGCTCAGATTGGACAAACCCTCTACACTCAGCCTGAAATGTCGCTGAAACCAAGGCAGTGCCCGGTCCTGTCTGAATGCAGCCTATGTGTGTGTGTGTGTGTGTGTGTGTGTGTGTGTGTGTGTCTCTGTTTTGACAGGTTGAGTTCTCCCCAACACTCAGAAAGCTTGCTGAGATGGTGGACATTATGCCTGAGCTCATAAACACCATTTCAGAATTTAAACGACTACCACAACTTCTCTCCTGCGAAGAGTCACAGAGGAATCCCATACACATCAACATCGGTTTGAACTTTTTCTTTTTAAAGTTCAAGTATAAAAGTAAAGTATAATAATGGGGGCGGCTGTGGCAGAGCGGGTCGTCCTCTAATCATAAGATCAGAGGTTCGATCCCCACCAGTCTGCATGTCGAAGTGTCCTTTGGCAAGATACTGAACCTCTCCTAAAGGCTGCGCCATCAGTGTGTGAATGTGTATGAATGGTTAGCTCCTAAGATGAGCAGTTGGTACCTTGCATGGCAGCCAATAAATATGAATGTGTGTGAATGTGTAAATGAGATATATGTAATTTAAAGTGCTTTGAGTGGTGGGAAGACTAGAAAGCTGCTATATAAGTACAGTCCATTTACCATAAAGCAATTTTTTCTTTTTTTTCCATTTTCCAAGACAGAGTGCTAGTTTGCAGATCTGACCTGATTTCACTGTGTGCTGAGCAAGTGTGTGTGTATATATGTGTGTGTGTGTGTGTGTGTGTGTGTGTGTGTGTGTGTGTGTGTGTGTGTGTGTGTGTGTGTGTGTGTGTGTGTGTGTGTGTGTTTGTGTGTATATCTGTGCTAGTACTCACCATGGTCCTCTTTGATCCTTCAGAGCAAGACGAGAAGATAAGGAAGATTCAGGCTGCAGTTGTCACACAAATGACAGCCAATGCAAGCCTCCTGCAGGACTATCTGAAGACCTGGTACAAATACAGGGATATCTGGGAGATCAACAAGGACTCCTTTATACAACAGTATGAGCGGCAAAACCCATCAGTCGCTTCTTTTCAATCAGAAATAAGCAGGTACGGTGTAACAGAAACTCTGTTTTAAACATCATTCTTTATTTGATCTGTTTAAGAAGTGTCTATGAACCGTTTCATGCTTTTTTCTGCAAACTCATTGACGTACTTTTGTAACTTGTAAGTGACATGAATTAATGACATGAGCTGCTATTTACTATGAAGGAGGAAACTACCAACCTTTAATAGTCACCAATTTGTCACCTTTGTCACTTGTCAACTTTTAGTTCACAGTAGCTGATTCTGTTAAAATTGCCTGTACACAGAGACCTTGTGTTTTTATTTGTTATCATCTACCAAGATAACTTTGGTTTCATTCTGTCATAAGACACTTTTAAATTTGCTGTTTGTTATAATAAAACATGCAGTCGCTTGAATGTCCCTCCTATGCTTTTCTATGTTTTCCATTTTCTTGTTCACCCCCAGGTACGCAGAAAAGGTTGACAGTATTGAGCGGGAAAAGACGACAGTGAACATCCAGTTTGTCACCCTGAGCAGTTCACTAATCAAGTCATCGTTGATGCAGCACTGGAGTGAGTGGCACACTAAACTCACTCAGCTGCTCAGCCACATGGCCACCACCCGCATAAAAGAACTTGATGACTCGCTGCAAGACAATGCCTACAGGTGGGGAGTCAAGTGAAGAAGCTTTATTTTGGGGGGCATTTCATATGTTTATTATAGATGGTAAATATGACAGCAAAGAGGAAGAGACATCCAACAAAGGCCCCTGATATCTTAATCCTCTGAACCATGGGGGCGCCCAGAAAGTACTTTATTATGAAGTTAAGGATTAACAGTTTCTTTTTTGTATGTATGTAAAAATGCCAGATTGTTCGTAGAAGGAAACTTACATGATAAATTTATTTTCTCGAGTTCTAGTGCCTCTTCAATTATCTGTTTTCCGATAACTGATCAAAGACATTTTCAATCAAGTTTATGCCAGCTGACTGATTTTATATCGAGTCAGGAGAGTATACGTGTGACTTGATAGGACTATATTGATTTAGATAATTTGGCAGCTTATATAAATCTACTGTTTGTAAAAAACATTATAATTTTTAGCAAGAAAAAGACAGTTTGTGAAATAGTCATTGTGAGTGTGCGACATGCAGTGGCTTAAAACATTTTGACCATCAGTTACTGTGGTTATCAGTGCTTGCGACCAACTTCTGCTGCAGGTGGTGTGGGACTACAGGCTGACCACACATTTACTTTTCAGCGCTTATCAAAGCTGGTACATGAACTAAACAAAGTGAGAACACACACACAGGTAGATGATCAGAGTTTAGTCCGTGAATCCACCTGGATAGTCTCTGATTCAGAGACACACTGTCTCTGTCTGAATGCCCACTAAAACTTGAAACAAACTTTGCACAAAAAAGTTGATTTCATAGACTAAAAAATGATCATTGAAAAGTGTGAATAGAACAGCTGTTCACAAGCATCCTCCTGTAAAACACTGTTGGTCAAGTATAGTTGATGTCTTCATTAGAGAACATGGTTATGTGTGGAGTGGTGCTGAACTCTTATGCATTGTGTCATTTCTTTAGCAGATATCAAGTAGCGTAACTCAAATAATGTAGTTGGATCTGTCTACTACATCTGTGTACTACAACTTGATGGGAGAGCAGCCATTAACAGCCATTTCTGTGCTGTTAGTATGTCCAGTACACCGCTCCAACCGAGTCCCACCACCAGTCAAACTTGCACTGCAGCCATCGCATCTTCTCTGAAAGTTGCTGTCAGCTAAATGACTAAATTTAAATGTAAATAACTAAGGGACTGACAGTAACAGTGCACGTGCCCTCCCATTTATCGATCCTGTTTTTGCTATATGACTAGAGGCAAGTTGCGTTGAGGGTTTAAAAAATATTTAGAAGGTATTACAAAGGTATTAAATGGAATAAATTTAACCTCAGGATTCCTGCATAAACCCTGTAAACTAACGTGATCTTTTTAGTCATTAAGGGAAGAAGAGATGGGAAAGGATAGGGAGAAGCTAATGATCTGTATTCTGCTAAAGGTGGTCTGATCTCTGTATGTGTGTTTAGGCTGGCAGACCCCCCTAAGACACTGGAGGAGCTTGACAATAGACTGAAACTCTTGGTGACTCTCCAGGGTGATTTGGTCAAGACAGAATCTCAGATTTCTGTTGTTCATGATCAGTTTACTCTCCTGGACAAATATCAGGTCTCAGTGGAACAGGCTGTAAGTACTTCTTTCATCAGCAAATACACACGTAGAGCTAACATGACACACACACAGACTGTACTGTGTATGTTTGTCTATAATCAGTATACCATTTACGTAAAATAAACAGATTTCTTTTTTATTCTTGTGTTTGTAACCTGTAATGTCTGAGGTTTTCCCATATAAACATAAAGTTAGTGAAAGAAGGTGCCTACTATACATAAAAGTAAAACACCCGTCATACGTTCTATGTATCTACACATAAGTAAACACTCAGAAGATTGCTTCTTATCATTATTCCAATCTCACCACAGGTGCAAGATATACGTAACAAGCTGAATGAGAAGTGGCAGTGGTTCCAGCAGGTGGTAATTAACAGTGAAATCAAGCTGCAGAGGCATCAGGAGGAGTTTAGGAGCAAAGTCATCGTCTCCTCTGAGGAGTTCCAAAGGAAAATCCAGACCAGTTTACAGGAGTTCAAATGCACAGGTCACACTTTTCTCTCTCTTTTACACACTCATATACATTATCACTGTGGTGAATAGCTGATGTTGATTTCTGACTACAGTGCTGCTCTCTTTCACAGAAAAGATGATGGATGACGCCATCATCATCCTTCACTCCTCTCTGCTTCTCCAAATTCTTTTTTCTTTTCCCTCCTTCTTGTTTAAATCTTCAAATTAATATTAAGTCATTTTCAGATTAAATCTTAAATTCTGTCACATGATATGTACATTGAATAATAGAAGTTTACCATAGACTATGAGATTGATTGAAGATTCAATCTACAGTCGTTTGTACATAAGAAAACAAGATGGGAATTTTGTCTTTTGCTAATGCAGTTGAGTTTGTTAAGTGATTGCATGACAAACAAATTTACTTTGTTACATAAAAAATTGTAATCCTGTAAATAAAAAAAGTGATTTTCTATGTGTGTTAATATTTTTGCATGTGCAAATCTAGGTCCATTTAACAGTCTGCTGAGCACTGAGTTAGCCTTGAAACAAATAGCAAAGAATCGCAGCCATGTTGAGGATCTAAAACAGGAAGAGAGCACCGTTCTTCAGGGGCTGCGCTTCTTCAAAATAAAACAGCCTTCTTCCAAAGGCCTCCGGATGCTGGAGAAGGTCTGATTTAGCACCTGTCTTAAAGCCCTAACATACTGTTGTCTTGCCATAAACTTCTACAGATTCAACACACTTAACAGTTAATCCAGAGAAAGTTATTGTGGGAATTATGTAGTGAGTATCTGTATGTGTTTATATAGTAGTTAGAAATTGACAGGGCATGAGAGGCTTTTAAAGGAATGGTTTATGTTGCTAATGCTAAATCCCTGTCACAGGAATGTTTAACAATTGATCTTCTGTTTGTTTTTGCCTGTATGTTCTCTACAGGACATAGACCACCTGCAGCAGGTCTGGGAGATCACACAGGCCTGGAATGCCAACTGGGACATCTGGAAGGTTGGTCATTTTGCTGTGCTGCAGACAGAGAGTATGGAGAGCGTAGTACAGGACATGTTCCAAAAACTCCACGAACTCCAGAGCAGAATAGAGGTCAGTTCTCCCACCAAGTTATTAAATAACTGCTCCTACATTATTATATGCATAATTATGACCTGCGACAGCTTAGGTTTAGTCTCATACAAATAAATTGTACATGCATACTAGAGTTATCACCATACCAAAATGAGTAAGCACGATACTATACCAGATAAAGTTTCACAGCTCCAGATATTATCTCGATACTGCGGCCTTTTAAAAAAAATTATTATTATTTTTATGAACGACAATGTACAAGTTATAAATACTTATTAATGACTTATAATGTTGTCTGGTGCATAATAAACATAATACTGGTGAAGTAAGAATTAGACTGAAACAAGTTTGAAACAACAAGTTTATTTTTTAAGCAAAATTAGTGTTGCCACTGACGCCGACGCCGCGGCCGACTTGCCGCTCGGGCCCAGTGCTTCTGCCATGGTGAGTGTATTGCCTGTGTGTGTTGGCAAGACAGAAATTTAGCTAGTTCGAAGCGGAGCTGTCTTCGTGGAGTTTGAACGCACAAACAGCCAATCAGCTATCAGACGGGTGGACCCAGTGTGCGGAAACAGCCTCATTCCCGGACGTCACCAGTAACAGGCAAACAGCCAATCATTCAGCAGCTGTGTTGCTCGGTTGCAGTAGTTGCCATAGACATATATACATAGACGCCGCATTGAGCGGGTTGGTCGTTGGCCGCGATACGTAAACGGCGCCGCCATATTGGACCTGGAAGGTCTGCCGGTAAACTAATACAAGGAAATCGACTGAACTTCATAGAGCGCCTTTCTACAAAGTTCTTTAAGTTAATGTCTCTTATACACCCATTCACACACACACTAATATATCTGGGAAATAAACAGGCACCAAAAAAACAACGTATATAACTTTTAAAGTGATGATTATAAATGTTTACTCCTTATGTAAGCACCAAACCAACATATGTATTTTTCTAATGCTGAATATTTACAGCTACTAATGTGTGTAACACTGTTACTGTGATGATAAATATTGAAATATTTATATTTAACATTTAATCTGTGTCTATAATAACCAGATCCTGAAATGTAGATGTGACATGAGGGTTTCTGAATAAAGAGCACCAACGTTTAGATTTAACTGATTTTGATTAATCATTTTATTTCACATTGATGAACATATATATTGATGAACACACACACACACATACATACACACACACATTATATACACACACACATATTATATATGTATACACACACATATTATATATGTATACACACATACACACACATATGAGAGAAGGATTTTTTTTAGACAATTTTTTATTACTTCTCTCATTATTCTGGCATTTAGCTAATAGAAATAATTTTGGTAATCGTAACGGAGCTAAAACAGGAAAAGTTATTGTCTGATTTCATGTCAGACAGTGAGGGAAAAAAATGTCTTTTTATACAGTGTATGTAAACTTTTGGTTTCAACTGTATGTATCCCATAGTCATATTTATATCTGCACTATATATATATATCCTGTTCATTTGTACACACTCTGCACTTCTGGTTAGATGCTAAACTGTGTTTTGTTGTCTATGTACTTTGTGCAATGAGAATAAAGTTGAATCTAATCTAAAATAAAATAAAGTGCAGCCTAGTACAGCATAGTGATCACCTACCCTGTGGAGATGAGCTAGGAAACAGAAGACTGAAGGAACAGCTCCAGCTCTGATCCTGACTGTCTGACCTGTCCTGTCAAAATCCTCCGGTCTGAAATGCTCACTGCCGAGCACGGATGATGGACTGGCAGAAAAGCCTTCCCTTCTGACAGCTGTTTCCCATTTCTTTCTCAGCTCTTTATCTTTGTGAAACCTACATACAGTAGAATCAGATCAATCGATCAGAGTAGTTACTTCGGCCCAATTTAGTTAAATAGGAAAGAGTTCTTGCTTGTTTGGTTTCACCGCGGGACAATATTATGCGCATGACTTCATAGTATCAGACACAAAGTCAGCTAATTCTGTTCGTAAAATTACGTTATAATGGCCAAATACAATCAAAAGTAATCTTTCATTCTTACCTGTGAAAGGTAATACCAAGAGATCTGTTTTGTACTGTAAACCGCTTGGTACAATTCCACGCAGCACATGAAATCGGCATCATCTTCGTTTGCTCCTATTCTCCGACCGCTCGACTCAGCCAGGTCCAATATGGCGGCGCCGTTTACGTACCATTCAGCGCTCAATGCGGCGTCTATGTATATATGTCTATGGTAGTTGCCATGTTGGTTTGTTTACAAGGGAGCATAGACATATATACATAGACGCCGCATTGAGCGGGTTGGTCGTTGGTCGCGATACGTAAACGGGTCCGCCATACTAGTAGCTGTAAACACTCAGCATTAGAAAAATACATACGTTGGTTTGGTGCTTACATAAGGAGTGAACATTTATAATCATCACTTTAAAAGTTACATACGTTGTTTTTGGTGCCTGTTTGTTTCCCGGATATATTAGTGTGCGTGTGAATGGGTGTATAAGAGACATTAACTTAAAGCACTTTGTAGAAAGGCGCTTTATGAAGTTCAGTCCATTTCCTTGTATTAGTTTACGGGCAGATCTGCCTTATCCAATATGGCGGCGACGTCAACGTACGATTCAGCGCTCAATGCGGCGTCTTTGTATATATGTCTATGCAAGGGAGTAGCATGCAGTGAGAAGCCAGGAGCAGAGGTGATCGCTATGAAGAGGAAACTGGCACCGGTAGTATAGTAATCCACGGTAGTACCGTGTAGAATTTCTAGTATAGTAGGAACTGTTAAGATTTGGCACCGCGGGGTACCGTGGCTTATTGTGCAACTCTAATGTATACCAAATATTACATTTAACGAGTAATGTTTATTGGAGAAGCTGTATTTTGATGAAACTTGACACTGACAAATAGTGTGTTTTTAGTTTCAGACCCACATACACTGCCTAAAATGTATTTTCCACTGACAACTAAATTTGTAGCTATTCAATCTCAACAAACTCCAGCTTTCCTTCAGCATCTCTCTCCTTTACATTACACAGCAGTGAGGACCTGATCTTTGTCTGATTGCAGGAAAAGTGGGACATAGTACATTTCTGCAAGAACAAGTTTGAACAGGTCAAGCAGCTCATCACTCTAATTGCTGAGCTGAAGAACCCAGCCATGAGACACAGGTACTATAATTACTACTATATATGTCATTGTAACTATTGTCTTGCAGTAGTTACAGTGGACAAGACAGACTGACAGGAACACAAGTTAGAAATACGTTTCAAATAGTATTATTCAAACAGTATTAATATGTTAATGTCATTATTTAGAAGACTAATACCAGGTGGAATAAATGATATAATGGATATGTGTGTGCAACTTTTAGTCATGCTGTCAACTCATCTTGCCTTGGTCCTTGCACCATTAAAATAAAATATAAAAAAACAAAAAGGGAAAGAAGCAAAACACCTTTGCATACAGGTTGTTATAGTGCAGCATGCAGGTGCTCTGATTGACTGACCACAGATAGTTATAGGCCAATATTGGCTGTATATTGTCTGATCAGTGGTCTCTATAAACAGTGATCTAAAGAGACAATCAGATGAGTCATTGATTTTATTTCACTGAAAACAAGGGGAAAGGGGCCACGTGGTGCAGTGGTTAGCACTGTCGCCTCACTGCACAGCTGGGTAAAATGAATAACACTTTCTCATTTCTCTGAGTAATAGTAATTGTTACCTGAAAGTTCTGCAGCTGATTGATGGGTAAATTGATGGGACTAAGACAAACCCTGCTTTTAATGCCATCATTCTTTCAGGCACTGGAAGCAGATTTGTGATGAGGTGCAGGGCTCTTTTGATCAAACCAGCACAGAATTCACCATGGAGAAGATGCTATTTCTGGACCTCAACAAGTATGCTGACAAGATCCGTGAGATCTCTGGAGCCGCCAGCAAAGAACTCTCCATAGAACAGGTCCAGTTTCTTTCTCTAGTTTATAATGATGAAGCATTTTTATAGCTTATTCCTCCTCCAGTCGTTCTAACCAAGGTCTCACCCAGGAAGTTGGAAGTGTAACTAACTGGCTTACCCTCCTTTCTGTTGAATAGTAGAATAAGAAAATAATAATTAAAAAAGTTATATATACTTCAAGTCATTAAAGTAATATGATGTGAGTCATACTGCACAGAGCGAAGAAAAAAAGAAAAATAGAAATTGTCATTATGCCAATTTCTGTAAGGAACTCAAAGCTAAGCTTTGTGTGTTCCTGTCATTAAACATCAAGTCACGACAATGTATGACATTACGCTTGTATAGAATAGAAGAGTAGAATGGTCATTGAAACAGAAATGTTGCCTCCTTATTTAGTCAACATTGGTCTGTTAACATTACTCTGTGTGCAATATTTAAGGATCTGGAGGGCATTACCAAGAAATGGGAGAAAACATTCCTGGACATAGCACCTTTCAAAGATTCAGACTACTACTGGTTGAGGTGAGAAGAGTTAAAGAGTACAAGAAGTTATAAATGCAATGCAAGAACCCTGTAGACACAAAGAAGAGGGGGCAGTCACAGTGAACTGTGGTGTAGAGTTGCACGATACCCATGGTATACACGGTACCCTGCGGTGCCAAATCGTGACCGCCGCTACTTTACTAGAAATTTTACACAACGGTACTACCGCGGATTACTATATTACCGGTGCCAGTCTCCGCTACATAGCGGCCGCCTCTGCTGACATGTACCTGTAATTGTAATTATTTTTGCACAAATAAAACACCTACATTGGATAAGATTTATATATAGGTAAGATAAGGTTTCTTATCTTTATTAATGTATCAGGTAACCTATCTGTTACCTGATAAATTGATAATAGATATGTGTATGCTTCACTGACTTGAAATCCATTAGCAGCAATCAGCAGCAGTCTTAGTTTTAATTTTTCCTGCTGTCTTTCCAAGGAACACAGAGGAGCTTTTCCAGGCCCTGGAGGACAACCAGGTTATTCTGTCCAAAATGAAGACTTCTCAGTTTGTCAAGGCATTTGTGCAGGAGGTGGACAACTGGGAAGGGCAGCTGAACCAGGTGCTGGAATTCATTGAGATGGTTGTCACTGTGCAAGATCAGTGGATTTATCTGAAGGTACAGAAAATAAACTTTACCATGTCAAATGGATTTATTATTATACATGGATTATTAATTCATTGTAGTTTGAGTTTCAGTTGTTGTGTAGGTCAATTACTGTAGGTGCTCCTGTTATACAGTGCATACACAGGAGGTCTGGAGGGACTGTACTGAGTATAGGTTGCCAATACTTTACTGTATGCACACAAGACAGATGAAGGATGATTGCCTGCCGTGATAACTGTGCTTGTGGTTGCAGCATTGTTGCTGCGTTCTGTGGAAAGGCATCTGGTTTAGGTGTTCTCATCTCTGTCTTAGTGTTACTTTTGTTTCTATATCTTGCTGCTGTCACAGGTGAATCTAATCTAATCTAACCAGCTTGTTATACCTTCACCTTTTCTTCTCCTATGTCTCTTATACAATAAACCTCTTCCCACTATCGCAGTATTTCTTCATCACTCTGTAGTTTTTCTTTTTTTCATCTCTAGAACATTTTTCGAGCAAAGGATATCCAGAAGCGACTGCCTCGTGAGTGCAAAGAGTTTGAAGACATTAGTTTTAGTTGGAAGAACATCATGCTCCCACTTTATGAGGACAACACTGCCTTGCATGCAACACACCATCCAGGTATGACATTATACTTTGTTTCTTTAAAGAACATGTTATCAGAACTTTATATGTCACACCATTTCAGTTTCATCTTTGTCCTCATGGCCAAGAAATAAAAAATGGTATTAATTAAATGTGGTGTATTGAAGACCTATATACTGTACACGCCCTAAACTTGTGTTGTGTTGTCTGATGATGAGATGTCTTTATTAAGATATATTGTATTCTTCCTACATGTGAGACAGAAATTCTACTTGAAATCTGGAGTGAAGAAAATATCAGAAACATCTTTAAAGAACAGTTTGGAAGGATTTTATTGTTCAGAAACAAACCTGTGATGATGACATTAGCCCAAATAGACTGCAATTAAAATAGTATAATATAGCATAATATAGCTTCTTTATAATTTAGCTTCTTTCCTCTCAGGCTTGCTGGAGAAGCTGTCAGAGGTCAGTGTCAAGCTGGAGGAGATCCAGAGCGGCCTGGACGTGTACCTGGAGACCAAGAGGCAGATCTTCCCAAGACTCTACTTCCTGTCCAATGATGATTTGGTGGAGATTCTAGGCCAATCACAAAACCCAAAAGCCGTGCAACCACACCTGAAGAAGTGTTTTGATAACATCAAGAGCCTGCACCTTAATGAGCCACGGGTACTATGTGCTAAGTGGCTGGCATTGCTTTTTTAAAATCGTAGATAGTAGCAATTATTTGTAAAAGCACTTGAAGGCTACATCAATAGGGTTACACTTTGCTACATTTATCGCTCTGTTGTTGTTGTTTTTTAGAAATATATTGTATTATAAATACGTTTCATTTGACTTCATTTCAGAATAGCTTGGCCAGCGGAATGTTTTCTGCTGATGGGGAGTATATTGACTTTGTCTCTACAGTGAACCTTGGACAACCTGTGGAGGTATAGCACTGATGATTATAATAATGGTCATGCTAATAATCTTAGTGCGGTCCAACATGCCGGTGCTAATAAATACATTAAAGAGAGTTATGGTAGAAAATGTTATCATGGTTTTGTTTTGTGTGTATGAAGGTTTGGCTGTGTGACGTTGAAAAGACCATGCGTACAAGTTTGAATAGACATCTGAGTGACTTCATTTCCTGTCTGAAGAAAACAGAAGAACAGAGAAAAAAATGTGTCACAGAATTTCCAGGACAGGTACACTTCCTGCTTTTGACTGTCAGTGGAGTTCCTGCTGAACTCATTTCATGTCATTGGGTTGTTGTGGTGACATCTGGCTTTAAGATACTCTGATAACTGTTTTTCCTAACATCAGATTTATAGAATCTTTATCCGGTTGGTTAAAAATATTAAAGTTAATCAAGTATAGTAAGTGTGTAATAAGTATAGAAAACAGTAGTATTTTAATGTTAGCATCAAGTTGAAAATAAAGTTACTGGGTTCTTTAAATTGAAGGGTTCAGTTTTCCTTAAATGTGTTTCTTCCTGTTGTAGGTATTGATCACAGCCAGTCAGATCCAGCTGACCACTGACATCACTAAATCTCTCAGTGCCAGCAAGAAAAAATCCTCCTTTAAGTCCTTGAAGAAAAAGCAGGTTTGATGGACCTCTAAAGAACTTTCATTTTGTATTGATTCTGGCAGACTTGGTGCACAAAAGCAATAGTGTTTACACAGGCAAATTTCATCTGTTTCAGTGGACCAAATCCAATAAGAATAAATATATAGAAATAGCCTTCTTGCTGGTGGACTTGTTTGTTTATGTAGGTTATCTCGATGCATCATTAATACATCGAGACTTTCATAACCAGTTAAAAACTACACGTAGTATGTTTAGCTCAACTTTTCCAGACTTTGTGCTATGATAGGACTGATGATGATTTGTAATACAAGAGACTATATCTATACACCTAACTGAAAGCTCTGTAGCCAGCATAATCATTCTAAGCTTGTAAAATGTGCCTTGCATCAGCTTTGTTAGAAAATTATATGTATTTTCAATATTTTACAGAGCCTATGATTAAATTAACCATGTGTTATGTTCAAATCAGTGACCAGGTTCTAACCACCATGGATAGCCAGGATAATGAAAAAGCACTTGCACTGAAACCGTGTTTGTTTGTCAGGTGTCCAAGCTTCAAAACTATTCAGAGACCCTCCGTGGAAACCTGACCAAAGTCCTACGTCTAAAGATTTCAGCACTGGTCATAGTGGAGGTTCACGCTCGGGATGTCATTGACAAGCTGGCTAAGGCAGGCTGCAGTGACATCAATGCCTTTGAGTGGCTCTGCCAGTTGCGACTATACTGGGAGAAGGTATGCTCTGACTAACAACTGACAGGAGACAGTATGGAAAACTTTTATCAAGCATACTTCAAGCAACATTTTTAGTCACTATTATTCATAGCTTTTTTGTGTTTTTTATCATTTTAATAATTATTATTATTTTTATAATAACTTTTTAAAAAAGTTCACAAAGTACTTTACAGAGCAGCTGACCCAAAAGAAGACAGGTAAGATCAAAAGTAAAAACACAAAACATAAGAAAAGACGATAAAGCAATGATAAAAAGATAAAAAAGCAATAAATAATGACAGGGGCGTGCAGAGACCTTTGGAGGGGCAGGTGCTCAAAGCACAAACAAATACAAATGCCCTTTCAGTACTAAAGCTCCCAAGCGTTTTTGCTTCATTTTACTCAGGCATGCCACTTAGCAAAGCAAAGAGCCTCCAGAAAGTTGAGGCCGGGAACCTGTCATTCAATAGAAAGAGTATTTATGAAGTTATTCAGTCACTCTGCTCTGTGTGCTCCCTGCCCCCCTCACTTTGTTCTACAGACTAGTAATCTGTCGATCGTGAACGAGCCGGTACAAAAAGCCAGCTCTTTTAAGTGAACGATGAGAGCTGGCTCCTGTCCGCGAGCCGTTAAGTGCTGTAAATTCAATGAAAACAATTGGCTACAGAAATTTATTGATATTAGAAAATGTTTTACTTTTAAATACTTAAGTACAACGGAAGTATTGAATTTAACTGATATATGTGTACACATACAAATGCTGCTGAAGTCAGTCTGTGGAGTTGCTTGAATAGAAAAGAGCCACCACTCGTTTTGTCTTCAATAATTAGGACTTTGGCTTGACGTGAGCTTGTGAACTGAGAGAACTGGCTCCTCTTGGTGAGCTGAGTCTAATGATGTGGCTCGTTAAAAAGAATCGAACTTACAGCTCTCTCTCTCTGTTGTCCTTCCCCAGAGTCCTTTGATTGGCTAGAATATGTCATAGATACCCTCCACTGATTGGTTAAAAAAAATTAGTCTGCCTATGTTTTTCTATTCGTCGACTGTGCCTTCAGTCTGGGGAACATCTATTTTTCGATCGGTCTTTTACGCACTGGCGCCGAACAACAAGGAACAAGGAAGTGTCGGACACAAACCACACATCTCTGTCTTTAGCGGAGTCTTAAGAAAACAGTGATAAACCACATCTCTCTATCATAAACCGATATGTATATATACACTTACAAAAAAAACAAAAAACACTTTGGGGCTATTGCTCCAACCCCCACTAACCCCATGTACATGTGTGTGTGTGTGTATACTATTTATTTATTTATTTATTTATTTATTATTTATTTATTTCCTGTTTTGTTTATCCTTCCAATAGTGTGATTGCAAAATCCAACAGACCACTGCATGTTTCAAGTATGGCTACGAGTACCTGGGCAACTCTGGACGGCTCGCCATCACTCCACTTACTGATAGGTTACAATCAGTTATTCAGTCAGTTAGTGCACCAACCAACAAATGCATCAGATTGTTTTATTTTCTAGATTTTCATTCATTGACTTACCAACAATATTGCATGTTTATCAACATTTATGTTTAATGTTATAATAACAAATGACATGAGAGAAGCCGATAGTTGTAACGTCTGTAGTGTAAATGTGCATGTTAAACTCTGTTCAGGTGTTATATAGCTCTGACCACAGCGCTCCATTTCCATCGAGGTGGCTCTGCTATAGGCCCAGCTGATACAGGGAAGACAGAAACAGTAAAGGACTTAGGCAAAGCTCTTGGCATGTACGTCCTTGCAATCAACTGCTCTGAAGGGCTAGACTACAAGGCCATGGGACACATGTTCTCTGGCCTGGCACAGGTAGGAAAGAAAAGGGATTCTCCCAATCTGTGTGTGTTGACCATGGCATGTGCACATTTAAATTATGGTCAACGAGCCTGTGGGTTAAAGACAAGGCAAATGTATTTGTGATAAATTCAAAGTTAAAAATAAGGTATACAAAACTTTTGTAATAATGAAGTTTTAGTTTTCCTAAAAAAAGTTCTGTAGAAAATGTTTTGCACTTTAAAGCTCTAACCTGATTTTATATGGAAAGCTGAATGTTTCTGGTGTCTCTCTCTATTTCTCTCTTTCTCTCCTCTTTGTTGCCTTCTCTACGTTCCCATTTTACATTGTGAACACAACGTATGATCTGCATTTATCTGTGTGTCGTGTCCACGCTGAACAGACAGGAGCATGGGGATGCTTTGACGAGTTCAACCGTATCAACATTGAGGTGTTGTCAGTAGTGTCCCAGCAGATCCGCTCCATCCTGTCTGCACTCTCAGCTGGACAATCCAAGTTCCATTTTGATGGGGAGCACATATCTCTGGTTTCATCATGTGGCATCTTTACCACCATGAATCCCAGTCAGTCAGTAATAATGTGCATTTTATGCCGCTACATGTAGGTGGAAATAAAAACATTTGGGTCACACTGAGCGTATAATTAGACAGACAAAAAGTGGAATATTGTGGAAATACAAACAGTTTCTGTTATGATAGTCATAAATGGCTTCTCTCTGTCTTTGTAATCATAATCAGTTCTCTACCTTTTCCTAGATTGTGCTGATTGTACTGAGCTTCCAGACAACCTCAAGTCGATGTTCAGACCCGTCTCCATGGTGGTGCCAGACTCCACTGTTATCGCTGAAATCATACTGCTTGGAGAGGGCTTCAGTAACTGCAAGGTACTAAAACACAAGGAATATATATATATGTTAAAGGGAAAATGATACAGGTGAGAGAAGAGGTGATACATGATCATCATCTTATTAATGCACTGCATGTTTGATTCAGATACAGCTATGTTTTTGTTTTTGCTTGCTACTCTGTCACAAACTGGCATCTGCACGTAAAGTTGAAGATTATGTTCTGTTCGTCTGTAATACAATAAGTGCTTTTGACTCAACATTCAGCAGCCATGTTCAGTGTCTTTTACACAAATATACAAATATGTGTTAGTTATGTGTCCCATTTAAACATCATATCCTGGTTTAGAGAAATCTTAATATTCCACATTAAGTACTCTGAATCAGGATACTGTGGCATCCAAACACTGTATCCAGCTTCTTAACACTCTGAACACAGTGTCTGAGATAGTGAGGAATCAAAACACAATTGTACACAGATGTTCAGACAACTTTTCTAATCATGTACACTGGGATATGATTAACCAGGTTTAATGTTGCCATATCCTACCAGACTCAAAACTAGGCACTAGTGCACATATAGACACACAGGGCGCTTTCACACCATCGCTGTTTGGTCCACTTTAAAAAGGACCAGAGTTTGTTTCCCCGGATAGTCCAATTCATTTGGGCAGGGGTGAAAGCCCATCATAATCGGTATATTTTCTAACGTGATATAGCACGAGACCATATTGTTTATAATTGTTTATTTTGTGGGTAAAGTGACTATACATTTCTTCCCTTGAGCTGCCAGTTTGCTTTTACTTCTTCTCTCCCTCTGTCCAGGTCTCCCGCTGCTCGTTGACGTCGTCACGTCAGAGTCTCCAATAACTCCAGAAAAAGTCACTAGATTTGTCGCTAGTCGCTTTTTGGGAAAATACAAATCGCTAGGGTCTGAAAAGTCACTAAATATAGTGACAAAGGTGGCTAAGTTGTCAACACTGGACCACTGATAAGTGATGGGAGTGCGAGTTACAGGCGGGCAATTAATAATAGACGTATGAAATTATCCGACCACGGAAAAAATATCGATATATATCGAGTATCACCATTCTGCTAAAAAATATCGAGATATGACTTTTGGTCCATATCGCCCAGGCTTAGTTTGTATGTACTTTTCAGTTGAATAGGATAATTAAAGACTTGTGTCTTTGATGTGCCAAGTAATGGATTTATGTTCAGTGACATGCTTTGTTAGCATACTGGCATGTTAAATCTCCCTGGTTTATCTTACCAGGTTGTGTCCTTTTTATTATTTCCTATGTCTGTACATGACTCTATGTCACTCTACCTCTGTGTCTGTCCATCTTTGTCCTCATAGCTTCTGGCTAAGAATGTGGTTACCCTGTACTCTCTAGCAGTGCAGCAGCTATCTAAACAGGACCACTATGATTTTGGCCTGCGTGCTCTCACCTTCTTGCTTCGCTATGCTGGACAGAAGCTTCACTCTTGCCCCAACGTTCCTGATGAAGAAGTAGGCCTCTCTCTCTCTCTCTCATGCTCAGTATTGAAAAATTCCTCTTGTTTATACTGGTCATGAGATCTCATCCTAAAAGACTTTGCACAAACTGTGATCTCCCTTTACTGAAAACTCTAAAACCTTCTCTCTCTCTCTGCTCTTCATTCATTGTAATTCTTTGTCATTCTGTCAGTCATTGTAATTGTACAATATGTTTGTGTTGATTTGTTCTGTACACGTGACATCCATTCCACGTCTGTCCGTCCTGGGAGAGGGATCCCTCCTCTGTGGCTCTTCCTGTGGTTTCTTCCTCATTTTTTCCCTGTTAAAGGTTTTTTCTGGGCAAGTTTTTCCTCACTGGAACCGAGGGTCTAAGGACAGAGGGTGTCACACCCTGTACAGACTGTAAAGCTTTAGAGGAAAATGGACTTTGCGACTTTGCGCTATTCAAGTGAAATTTGATTTGACAAGCCTAGCCACAATTGCTTTGCCTGCATAAGCTGGAGTGTAAACATAAGAAGCATCAGATATCAAATCAAATTTTATTTGTATAGCCCGAAGTCACAAAGTCCATTTCCCTCAGAGGGCTTTACAATCTGTACAGGGAGTGACACCCTCTGTCCTTAGACCCTCGGTTCCAGTGAGGAAAAACTTGCCCACAAAAAACCTTTTAACAGGGAAAAAAGGTGGAAGAAACCTCAGGAAGAGCCACAGAGGAGGGATCCCTCTCCCAGGACGGACAGACGTGCAATAGATGTCACGTGTACAGGACATTTCAATGAACTAACCTCTTCAATGCGAAGTGTAATTTGTATACCTGCCCTCAGATTCTGCTAATGGCTATAAAGGACATGAACATTGCTAAACTGACCTCTCTGGACTTGCCACTGTTCAATGCGATCACTGAGGACTTGTTCCCTACTGTGGAAACACCCATTGTCGACTATAGCAATGTAAGTCAGAGCTGAGATTAGCATTCCTTGTGTTCTAACAGATGATGTTTACAGTGACTGTATGACAATGTTCTTTGATCCTGAAGTAGCAAAATGTTTATCTTTTAATTGTGTGAGTCAGACACTACAGACAGAAATACAGTTCAGCTGCAGTTCATGAGTTTGTTCTTAGAGCTGTCAGCACTGTAGAAACAATATGTAGATAAACAGCTCTGACCAACAATGAAACTGGAGTGCTCAAGAGTTAGACAACATTTAGACACTCACAGAGCACACATTAGATGATAATTCTACAGGTTTGCATCATCACATTTAAAGCACACTCACAGTTTATTTTTTCTCTCTTTTAGAGATTACAATCCTTTAGGAAAAAAGAGCTAGTCAGGTGGATGGGATAGTGTTACACTTCATATCTTTTTCAGTCAGAAAGAATGAGTCATTGTCAGTTACATTCTCATATTACATATATCAAAATGGAAAACCTTATTCAACTTGACCTTGCTACATCATGGACACCGTATATCAGAATTTAGAATATTAGAATTTTCTGTATACTTACTACTAATAATACTTTAACTTATACTTATATATCACCCTAGTATCACAGTGTCAGTCTTTGGTTGTTATTTTGTTGCAGCTGAAGGAGGCTATAGAGCTGGAGCTTTGTCAGAGTGGTTTGCAGGTGACTTCCGTTACCATGACCAAAGTCATCCAACTTTATGTGACCAAGAACTCTCGACACTCCACTATGCTGGTGGGCAAGACAGGCAGCGGTAAAAGTGTCACGTGGAGAACCCTGCAGAGTGCTATGACTGCCCTGCACCACAGGGGAGTGCCTGGCTTCCAAGTGGTGCAGGTGGGTTGGATTGAAAACAATACAATGCAATTTATTACATTGTTATTACATTACTCAACTGCTGCTTTTATTCAAAAGACACTTGGAAGTCTCACTTTGAGGGGTGTATTTTATATTGGATTTTATATTTGACAGTGATTATTAGCAGAGGATTATATGAAAATAAGATGTGTAACCTTTGACCCTTGCAAAATATATTATAAATATCATATATATTATGAATATATTATGCACATCAGAGCTGAAGTCCCATATTTTAAATGGATTTATTTTATGAATATCAATTGTAAAGATAATAAAGAAAAGTATAAATTCTTATTATAAGAAAAATGCTGAATACCTGATTCAATAATGAGATTGTGAGTGAGTGTAATACTTGTCAAATCAAATCAATCAAATTTTAGTTCTATAGGTCAAAGTCACAAAATACATTTGCCTCAGAGGGCTTGTGGACTCAAAAATGCATTGATTTCTGAAATAATGCATTTTTTTTTTTTTTTTTTTTTTGCATTTAAAAAAATGACATTGACATTGATGTGACAATGCACTTTTTGTCATGTTTTCTTTCATTCCTTGGACCTTCTGGTACAACAGGAGTATTCTCTGAACCCCAAGGCAATGAGTCTGCGAGAGCTGTATGGAGAAAATGACCTCTCCACCAACAAATGGACTGATGGAGTGCTGGCCTCCGTCATGAGATCAGCCTGTGCAGGTACTGAAAACACACTGCTGTACACGCTACATGTATAAGTGGACATATACTAGGGCCCGAGTCTTCCTTCAGCCATTCCCATTTCTAAACTCCATCTCAACTGAATCACATTTCATGTTCTCTTATAGAGCATGCGTTCATACACATAACCTGCTTTGGAAAGTTGAATCATGGAGCACAGGGAAGCTATATGTTGTGATGTTATGATTTTACTTCCTGTGAAGGTTCTCGTTTTACCATCACCCTCTTCTCTTTTTACATTCGGACTAAACATGCAGAAAACTGGGATGTTTGGGCACTTTCTTTTTCTTGGCTGTCGATTAAAGCTGTGAATGTTTTTTTATGTGATCTACCCCACAAAACTGTAGTTCTGAAACGTTTGTACATATACAACCAGGACAAATCCTTTCTGTACAGACTCTGCTCTTTTTTGTGGTCAACCCACCTGTCAGTTTGAATGAACATTTTACTTCATGTCACTTTACTGTCATACTGCATCTGCCCTCCATATTTAGATGAGGAACCAGATGAGAAGTGGATTGTGTTTGACGGGCCAGTTGACACACAGTGGATAGAGAGCATGAACTCTGTTATGGATGACAACAAAGTGCTCACACTCGTCAGTGGAGAGAGAATCTCCCTGCCTGAACAGGTGAGAACAGAACTGGAAGCCAGACTTATGGGCATTTTATAACAGCAGACATTTTGACTTTTCATAGCAGGAAAGATAGAGGTTTGACTAACACACATACACAACAATGGGTCTGTTCCATTCAAATAAGCGGTGACTGTGAGCCAGCATGAGCAATAGCAGGACTATTGACTCTGGAGCTAAAATCAGCCATCAGTATCTGTCACCACTTTTTTATTGAAGGAACCTGCGCACATGTGTTATTTTGTGTTAATTATTACAGTGAATTTATGGTCACCATGTATACAGTGGAAATATTTTTTTAAACAATTAGGCAACTAGTTTTCAAATGGAAAGCAGTGAAGAAGCAGACTAAAATGTCTTTTATTCTGCACATCAACTGAAAGAAACAATCAGTTTTTATATATTACTGTATTGTAGTTAAACCTGTTCAGAAAAACAATACATAAAATATAAATGAATGTAAATTCTTTTGTCTTAGGTGTCTTTGCTTTTTGAAGTGGATAACCTAGAAAATGCCTCTCCAGCTGCAGTGTCTCGCTGTGGGATTGTCTACAACGATTACACTGATCTGGGATGGAAGCCTTTTGTTCAGTCCTGGCTGGACAAGCGACCCAAAGTACAAATCACCCATTTATAATAACTCTTGAATTACTATTTTTTAGGACCACATTAATTAGAGGAAGAGAAGAAAACGTTTGTCAATGATACCCATTTTATTCCCCTATTTTCTGAGACTGATCTCTCCATTGCTCTTTTTCACTACAGGCTGAAGTGGACCATTTAAAGCAGCTGTTTGAGAAATATATAGAGAGCACACTAAACTTTAAAAAGAACAACTGTAAGGAGCTGATTCCCATCACTGACCTTAATGGAGTAATGTCTTTCTGCCGGCTCTATGATACCCTGGCCACATCTTGCAATGGGGTATGACAAGAACAGTGGAACTTCTAACCTCCACTATGCATGTAGTCCAACCTATTCACAACAATTTACTAGCCCACCTTAAATGTTTATCCTTAACTGATCTTAGACTTAGAAATTAGGACATACTTTATTCAACTATTAAACTATTTCACTAATAAGTAAATCACAAAACAAAATCTTTTTTAAGCATCCACAGTGTAAAAGAAAAGGCATTCTCCCTTTCTCTAGGTGAATAATTTGGACACAGAAAACTTTGGTAGGACGGTGGAGCTCTTGTTCGTCTTCAGCCTTATGTGGTCCATCTGTGCCTCTGTTGATGAGGCCGGACGTAAGAAGATAGATATCTTCCTACGGGAGATGGAGGGCACCTTCCCCCTCAAGGTACTCTTTTATAAAAATCACATGGATCAGCTACGTTCTGTTACAGAAGAGTCCCACACTGTGCCAAATTGTACCATAAGACAAACACAACTACTATGTCTCTACACTCATGGATAGGATAGTATAGGATAGAATAAGGGCTTTATTTGTCATTGTAACAGTACAGGTACAGTACAACGAAATTGCAACACCAGTCTGTCCATACATATAATACATGTAATATGACAAGGAGTACACCCTGGGAGCAGGACAAAAACACCTCAGCAATTGTAGCACATATACAGTACACTCTACAACATGAGACACATCACTAGCAACCAGGGGAGGGGGGTGGGGAGTTTGAGGAAGCCCAGCACAGTCATAAGAGCGTCTCGCTGTAGTGATCTTCCGGGGGAGTTGTTATTCCAGCAGAAGCCTTGGCTCTGCAGGTGTCGGGAGGTCAAGATAAGATTGGAATTTGTTTGGTCTTGGGGCGAGTAGCTGCATCCTTTTCCGCTACAGGCTCTCTCAGCCAGCTTGGTCTCTAAAACGATCCATTTGCCTTTGCAAAACTGTCAGCTTCTCCATGATGTAGCCCATATCCTGGTTGTTCTTGATGTTATCCATCGATCCTGTAATGGTGACCATGTTCCGCTTCATAGTCTCTGTGATGTTGCCCACTTTATGATCCAAAGTGATGTTATCCATATTCCGGTTCATGGCCTCATTCAGATTCCCGACAGCTCTGCTCAGTGCTTCAGTCATTACTGGCAGCTTTATGGGGCTTTGCACGGCTGTCAGCATTTTCTGCATACCTCGGTGAACCAGTCCAATCAGTAAAACACCTATCATCAACAATCCGAATAGGTAGATGTCCTCCACGTCCTCCACAGAAAGAGCCGCCAGACACACGACCCGCCACTTCTCCCAGGCGTCCATTGAGTAACCAGCTGCAAACGTTCCGGCAGGACATACAGGTTCCCCCGAACCAGGTCTTCTCGTTGACAAGATGGTGTCAATTGCGCTTAGAGACCAGTTGATCAAATCCATGATGCTTGTTAAATTGGAGAGTAGTACAAGGAGAGTCTCTTCCAAAGTAGACAAAAGACTAGACACAGACACAGAAGCAGAGCAGGCAAGGCCAAGGGGAGGAGAGGAGGAAAGATGCGACCGCCTTCGTTGAAAGCCAAAGAGAAACATGACAGTTATAATTACACTACAGTATATCAATGTGATGTTTAGATGGTTCAATTCCAAGCATTGAAAATGCACTGCATACTAATAAGAGATAAGACTGCACACTTTTCATCAGCCAACTAAATGAATCTGTTTTAGCAGCCACCAACATTCTCTGAATGTTTTATGAAAACTCTTTCAGGACACAGTTTATGAGTACTACGTGGACACCAAGAAGCAACAATGGGTTTCCTTTGAAAACAAGCTGCCAAAGCACTGGCGCTACAATGCCAAGTAAGTATCCAGATGTACCTGACATCAGCTATTGTACACATGTATTTGTGAGTGTGTGGACATTTTATCCATTTCACTCCAATCACGTTAACCGTTGCACGTTCAGTTACTTGATGATATCACTAAATGATATAACATCTACAATATAACCTCTGCCTTTTCCTGCAGTGCTCCATTCTATAAGATCATGGTCCCTACAGTGGACACTGTTCGCTACAGCTTCCTTGTCAAGGCCCTGGTAATGGGCCAGTACCCAGTGCTTCTTACCGGGCCAGTGGGCACTGGTAAAACCTCAGTAGCCCAAAGTGTCTTGCATGGGTTAGATAAGACGTGGACTGCCCTCACTGTCAACATGTCTTCACAGGTTTTTGCCTTTGCATGGTCTGTGTTTGTCTGTCTGTCTGCGTATGCCAGGATTCATCCTCCAAGCCTTGTAAAAAAACAGTTTGCCTTTGTTTTATTTGCATGTGTGTCTACCCACTTGTCTTGTGCATAAACCTTAAGGTTTTCATTTGATAGGTACAGGTGTGCCAGACACCAGTAGCCCTTGGCTTGGTCTTATTTAAAAGCAATATAGGATTTTCCTACCACAATATGGATTTATATATTGGATACCCTGCATGTCCACTAGTCATTTCTAGATTTTACACATGCATATAATTCAACTACGTATGCACAGGCTAGCACACACTTCCAATCTATCTAAATATAACTTTGGATGAGCCGCCATCACTTGCAACATGAGATGCAGTTTCAGAGTGATTAGTGAGAACAGGTGTAAGTGTGAGTGCAGCTGCCTAACCCTAAGCCTAACCCTAACCCTAACCCTAACCTATGTCATGGCTCTAAATATTTTCCACTTAGGCTTCATGACAAATAGATTTAAAGTGCTGTGTTGCTACAAGGCAGACATTAGTGCTGACTGTCAGTGATAAATGGCTGTTTTTCATTGTCACATTGATTATATTGTCATATAATTTTGATACATAAAGTACCTAATGAAACAATTGATCTTGTCTGTGTAAGTATCTTATTTGTCTCTCTCTGTGTGTCTCCATCACTGTCCAGACTACCTCTAATAACCTCCAGGCCATCATAGAAAGCCGCCTGGAGAAGAGAACCAAAGGCATGTTTGTGCCAACAGATGGGAAGCGCCTGGTGTGCTTCCTAGATGAGCTCAACATGCCAGCCTATGACCTCTTCGGCTCCCAGCCACCACTGGAATTGTTGCGCGCCTGGATCGATTATGGCTTCTGGTATGACCGCCAGAAACGGACCCCAAAGTTTGTCACGGTCAGAAGCAGCACTTTGATCAGCCCATCACTCATGTCTGTTTATGTCTGTGAGATTAAGGTAATATAATTTTTCTGCCTTCTTTGTGCCACCCCTTAGTTAGAATTCTTTTTCAGTATGTGGGACAGAGCTTTACAGGGGTAATGTGTTTCTTAGATACGTGTTACTTAGGGGCCGTTATGCTTCTGTAATGTGTGTGTGTGTGTGTGTGTCTTATGTCTGCATTGTTAGAGCATGTCCTTGTTGACGTGCATGGGGCCCCCTGGTGGAAGGAGGACACACATTTCTGACCGCTTACAGAGTCGATTCAACCTCATCAATGTGACGCTCCCTAATGTAAGTCCTGCATTGAAATATATATTTAATATGCAAAGCCCTTTTTTTCTATTCTATTTCTATTGTTCAACAATTTCTGTGCATTTCAGCAAGATTGTCACAACAGTCAGACATTTTATTATCTTCCATCATCATTCGTCAGCTGCTGCTTTATCTCACTATACAGGAATTACCATGATTATGATAATAATTTTGCAAACTTTCCTGCTCGTCTTTTTTTCAGTGCTTTGTTGTAGTCACTCTCTTGACTTCTTTCATCATCCGGCTTTTTGTATCTCCAGAAAAGAGCTAAATTAATTTGCTCTTGAAAGTACTTTCATGAAGTAAACACTTGAGTTGCCTCAACTGTTAAATGTGTCTAGTTAGTTCTTATTGACAATATAAGATGCAGCAAACTTTAACAGACCTTTCTTTTCTGCATGCAGAAGTCCCAGATCAAGCGGATCTACAGTACAATGATCAAGCAAAAGTTGGAGGGGTTTTGTGAAGAGGTGAAGCCCATTGGAAAGATTCTGACTCAGGCCACCTTGGAACTTTATGATGCTGTTTCAGCTCGTTTTCATCCCACTCCGGCCAAGACACACTACACCTTCAGCCTCAGGGATATCTCCAAGGTTCAATGCAATTTATTTTGTCATATAAATTTTAGTTTTAAGTTTTATGTATCTCTTTTAAAAATTAAACAGGTTTTTTTTAACAAAGTGCTTTCATAAAGACAGATGGAGAATAAAATTTAAAAGCATTTGAAAATTCTAAAATACAAATAAAAAAAAATACAGCAGTATTTAAATAATTTGCAATGCAAAATGGTAGCTTAAGAGACGCCTACGTAGAGTGAGAGTGAATTACAATAGTCCAGCCTGGATAATATTAGTACATCTAGATTAGTACGTCTGATCTTGGAGTGCCCGATTTCGGAGTTGGTTCCTAACTGGAAGAAGCCGGTCATTTTCTTGAAATAAACTGAAGGCTAATTGAACTTGGTTCCAATAGTTGTAAGGGTTATTTAAATTTCTGTTCCACCATTTCAAGGTGTTTCAGGGTCTGCTAAGAGCTCACCCAGACTTACATGACACCAAAAACAACATCACAAGACTGTGGATCCATGAGTGCTTCAGGTAACCAAGAACATTTTCTCACCCAGCATGTTTACTATGGTTCCAGCATAATTATTACAGTGTCATTATCCCGTAGCTACCCAGATGTGAATATTTTTCTTACTTTGTTTCTACATTTTACCAGGTCCTTTTGTGTATGTACTGTAAAATATGTTGTCTATGTTTTGTGATTGATTTCAGGGTTTTCTCAGACCGGCTTGTAGATCACAGTGACACTAAAGCTTTTGTTGCTTTGCTCGGGGAGAACCTGGGCTCATCCTTTGACCTCCCATTCCACAACATCTGCCCAAACAAACAGCCACCAATATTTGGTACATTTAGTATTGTGCACTCACATGCACACAGCAATGACTGTAAAAATGCTCTCACAAATAAGAGAATGAATTTGTAATGATGTAATGAATGAACATATGAATGTGTAAAAGTGTGTTTTTGTATTATAGTTATTCCATTTTTGTGTGTCAGGTGATTTCCTCAATGAGTCTCATGTGTATGAGGACCTACAGGATATGAAGGGACTCAAGAAGTTTATGGACACCCAGCTGGAGGAATACAACCAGTCACCTGGCATAGTGCCCATGAACCTGGTGCTCTTCCGAGATGCCGTCGAACACAGTCCGTCTCAGAACACAACACACACATCAACATACACTTTCATGCACATATTTTAATGGACAGTGCATTGTGCATAAAATTCTCCTGATACATTAACCTACAGCATCAATTTGACCATCCAATTCTGTCCAGTCTATCCAGTTCACTACATACATCATCGATGAAATGACTCAACTTACCAGCTGGGAACTCTCTACATTGAAAACCTATCAAGCTTCCCTTTAGCTGCTCTCTACACACTTTACCACACCACTGCAAATCAGTAGTATTACATTATTGTAGACACAACATGAATCCACACTTGCTTGTTTGTATTGTTGGTTTGTACATGCTTGCAGACTACATACACTACTCACAAAAAGAGATATTTGAGATATTTGACTTTTGGGTGAAATTTATGTAAATGAAAAAGTTCATGCTACAGTGATATTCTGTCATGAAAGTAGAGCACTTAAGTAGAAAGGTGTAATGTTCATTTCTTCATCTCAAACAATGGATTGAAACAAAAGTTAACAACAGTGTGTGTATACCACAACTAAACATTTGAATGTCTCAGTAACTTGTCATGTGACCTTGAGCATCGACTACAACTCGACGAGACGTCTCATGCTGTTCACAAGCGGACTTATTCCAAACTGCTGATGACACTCTGTGACACTGAGCGCTCAGTGGTAACTTCCTCTGAGGACTTCCTGTTTGAAGCCTCACACTGACCAGGTACTGTTGATGGATTGTTAGGTGTCGTCTTGGTGTCATGATGTCAAAATGTGAACAGCATGATGAAGAGGACTGTTGAAATACCAACTGTCACTGAAGCAGCACATTTAGTAGAACATTCATGGATTACTTGTTTGTTAGAGAACAGCATGTTATGTAATAAGTACTGAAACAATGAACAGTTGGACAAGTGCATTCAAAAGTTTAGAGAAGGTCAAATGAAGTTCACCTGGAAAGGTTAGAGCGCATTTTAGAGGCATTCTGAAATTTCATCCAAAGCTGAATATCCTGAACTTTTGGTGAGTAGCGTGTATCTGCATCTTTGAAGAACCACAGACGAGGCAATTATTAGGATACTGTAAATAAAGGGATTGGATACCAGTATTGTGTTTCCTTCACAGTAACACGTGTCATACGTGTGATTAGTCAGCCGAGGGGAAACATTCTGCTGATTGGTCTTGAGGGCTCTGGTAGACAGAGCCTATCTAAGATGGCCGCCTTCATCTGTCAGTACCAGGTATTCCAGGTGGAAGTCACCAATCAGTACCACAAAACAGAATTTAGACAAGGTAAGATCAAAGAAACTGCTATTACATTCACACATGCTCAGACCAAAGATGAACCAATTTGATGAATCCCATTGTACAGGCAGTTAGTTCAGCAACATTGCAATAGTTTTTTTTGTCCTGGTTTTCAGACATCAAGAAGCTGTACCGTGTGACTGGTGTGGACAACAAGTCCACAGTCTTCCTGTTCAGTGACACCCAGATTGTAGATGAATCCTTCCTAGAGGACATTAACAGCATCCTGAGTTCTGGAGAGGTGCCGAACCTCTACAAGCAGGAAGAGTTTGTTGAGGTATGTATCATTTTCAAATAATTTGTCTATTTCCATACTTAAAATTTAGCTGATGAAATGGCTAGTCAATGTTTAAAATTTACTAGCCATCCAACACATTACTATTATGTTTTTTGGCTGGTAAGTGAAGTAAATCTTCTAACCGCCTGCATATTTCATCAGCATTGGGTGGTAGATGATACAAATTTTGTGCCTTGCTTGCATATTTATAAGTCCACAGGAAACACATGACTGGTTTAAATGAACTCAGTTTTTACCCACTAACTATAGAGGTTTGGTTTAAATTACTTGAAATGTATTGGCTCCATCAAAACACCAACATAGGTGTTATCCTTAGTCAAATTAGTGAAACATTTTGCTGATTTGATCAAGGCAATACAGCATTTGCTTTGAAATATCCAAATTCTGAATGTGTGCAGTTGTTAAAAGTCCTTACTACAGCCTCACTGTCTGATAAAGCATAAAAATACGCCAAAATCTCCTTAAAGATTTGACCAATTTGTACAAACGATCCTAGATATTAAGGATGAATGTTTGTCTTAAATAATCTGTTTTCACACAAGACTGATATGACTACCTGCTTTCCAAATCTTCGAGAAGTAACATACAGTCTTCAATATCTCATATACCATACAGTAGATGAATAAAAATTAAAACTCAGTGGCAATTGTCCACATGTTTGTGTTGTTCTTCCTTTAGGTATGCAATGCTCTGTCAGAGTCTGCCAGGAAAGACCATGTAGTGGAGACTCCTGACTCCTTGTTCAGTTACTTCACAGAGCGAGTCAGGAAAAATCTGCACATAGTTCTGTGTATGAGCCCAGTGAGAGAATCCTTCAGGTAGGTTCTCACCTTTTTCCTGTAGTACACTGCATCCAGGGGCGGACTGGGACAAAAAAATCGGCCCTGGCATTTTGGACCAGACCGGCCCACAACATTTGATAACACACTTTTTCAGTTTTTTCAGTGCAACTGTGCAAGTCTTTAAAACAACCTAGCTCAACAGGACATAAATACAGCCTGTTTATAATATATTTATATAAACAAACAGACAGCTGCATTGACATAACATTAGCAAAGAACACAATTATGTCATTTTAAAAAGTGCTATTTTCTTTCTTTGTAGGCTAACTTACATTGTCTTTAGCCACCTAGCTACATAAAACAGCCCATTTTTTTTCCAGGCCTAAATAGGAACTTACCCGAGGACTACTAGATGAACAAAAAAATTGAGAGTGCTGACTCTTCAGTTTTCACTCACATTTTTGGTGAGTGGTGGTGGCTTTACATATGCCTAGGCTAGAATTACTGCAATGTACAGATACCTGCAGCTGCATTCACATAACATAGACAAAATGATATCATTTTTAAAAGTGAGATTTTCTATCAGTTATGTAGCCTACATTGTCCCTACCACCTAGGCTACATAAAGAGCTGCTATATCTGCAGGACAACAAAGCAACTTAGCCAATAGGCCAGCCTAGTACTCACCCCACAGACAATAATAGTCTGATAAGAAATTAGACTTATTGTTATTGTTGGTGAATGGTGAACAAGTTTTCTCACATTAAAGACTATTTCATTTAGAATGAAAGACATAAAAGTAGGCTACTGAGGTCGGCTTATTTTCTCATCCAGCCAGTGTAGCCTACAATGTCTTACAGTAAAAATAACACTAATGCTCATTTCACCTGCATTAAACTAACCAACTTGACCATAGGGCAATAGACAAAATTATTTGATTGACATTTTATCATATTCATCAAGGGGTTGGGTGGCTTTATCCTACTCATTTCATACATGTTCTGACAGTAGTCCAGCAGGTTCAACAACATGTTGAGTGCCACTGCCACCGGCACCACTGTCATCAGCGATGGGAGCTGATGGAGGCCCTGCTGTGGCAAACATATCAGTGATTTTGGCACACTTCACAGCATCTTTATCTAATAGCGTTTCACCCATCAATAAACTGCACAGCGGCGCATCAAGCCAAAGGGGGGAGGTGTTTCATGATGTGATTGGGCCGGTCCCCTGTCAGTCAGCGTGTAAGCGCTGTGGTAAGGAAACAAAGTCTTGCACAGCCTTTTTTTTTTGTGCCTGTAGGCGGGACCAAAGCGTACAGAGTGGTTGTTCAACAGTGTGTTTGGGCTGCGTGATCTACTCGTTATGGGCCGGTCAGAACAATATTTAAAAAAAGAAAAAAAATCAGGATTTATCGGCCAAATAGCACGTCGGCCCACCGGGCAAATGCACGGTATGCCAGATTGTCAGTCCGTCCCTGACTGCGTCCTACAATATATCTTGACATCTGTTATTAAACACTGGCTGACACTTGGTCTTTAGCAAATGAGGTCTAGTTATGTCAACAATTCTTTAACAAGGACATTAATCAGCCAACTATCTGACACACACAAACAGATGGACCCAGATGTTCTATAATTGATTTTCTATACCCCTTCTCACAAGCATTGAAGACATGGTTGTAATCAGTGGCACAGGGTAGTGGTCACACATAATGCTGCTAATTGGGTTAACAGACTGTTACCCAGAACTAATCACTATTCTCTGTGTGATGAGGTGTCCTGGCTCTTTGACCAGTAGCTGCTTGTAGGATTCACATCAGGTGGCCTTAGCTGAAGTCGCTGACTCCCACTGAAGGTTTTGAGCAAACTCGTCTGAACCTTACTGTAGGAAGTTCTTTCAAAGTGGGCCTGATTTGAGCTTTTGTGCCATTCGATTTAAAGCTGGCGACTGTACTATCTGAAGTACCATCTGAAAAGACAGCCTTGGAGCAGTATTAGTTTAAAATCCTTTTAAGTGCATACAGGGTGCATAATAGTTCTGTTATTCTCTTAATGTACCTACACCAGCTTACAGACCTTTGTCCACAGGACTATAGTGGGGATCATTATACCACCTAATTATATCTGAATAAAATTCATATTAACAGGAAGCGCATCCTCCAATACCCAGCACTTGTCAGCTGCACCTCCATTGACTGGTTCGGTGAGTTTTCCAAAGATGCTCAGCTGGAGGTAGCTGAGAAATATTTGGATGGACTGAAGATGGACTCCATGGAAGGGGTGAGGAATGCAGGCATACACACATTACACACATTGATATGTATGTTTTATAAGAACCCTGCTTTGACGCGTTTTCGACGCTACATATAACATAGAGTGACTCCTAAAATTGTGTTCTTATAGTTTGAATGTCAGATCATCATTTTCACACATTGCATGATGCTGTAGATCCAAACAAAGGCTGCCAGTATCTTTGCGACCACACACCAGTCGGTAGCACAGGTGTCCCAAAGGATGAAGCTGGAGCTGCGACAACATAATTATGTGACCCTCATCAACTACCTAGAGATGGTGTCTGTATACAAGAAGTAGGCACCTTCAGAGTTTATCCTTCACATATTCGTGCTCTTCTTTTCTGCACCTTAAAATGCTTCATGTGTGTCTTGAGGGTAGACATCAACAAGATACACTTTCTAATCCTGTTGTAGACTTTGAGTGTGAGCATGCAGAACTAGTATACATACATTAGGTGTGACTAATCCTCCTCTGTAGATAAATGTCTCTGTCTATTCAGTTCATTGCCTGTCACTTAGTCATCAGTCAATTATCAGATCTTATGCGTGTCCATCCAGGCTGTTTGCGGAGAAAAGCTGTGAGTTTGGGGAACAGGTGAGAAAGCTGCAGAATGGCCTTCTCAAGATCAGTGACACACAGGAGAAGGTGAAGGTCATGTCTATAGAGATGGAGGAGGCCAAGAAGCAGGTGGCTGAGTTAAAGACACAGTGTGATAAGTACAATTCCAACATCGTAGAGGAGGCGACAGAGGCTGACTGTCAGGAGCAGGTAAGCACCATACACATGTTTACATGCACATAAATGACTAAATAGATTAAAATAACGTATAACAAAAAAGCTCATAGAGGGAGCTCATGGTACGTGTACCACAGTTTGAGACATATAATAGTCAGTGACATATTGAGGTATGCTTGTGTGTTTGTGTTGAGGCGGTGAGGTCTTACAGTCAGAAAATTAAGAAAGAAGAGTTAGAGTGTAAAGCCTTGGCTGAGGATGCACAGAGAGCCCTGGATGAGGCCCTCCCTGCCCTGAACGAGGCCATGAAGGTAGGATTGACTGATTGTTGCCAGTCCATCTGTGTCTTATGTGATAGCTTTATTCATTAATAAATCTGATTAAATAATTTCTTCTGTTTGCACACAGGCTGTGGAGTCTCTGGATAAGAACCACATGAGAGAGATTAAGTCATATGACCGTCCCCCAGGACCGGTGGAGACAGTGATGGCGGCTGTTATGATCCTTCAGTGCAGAGAGCCTACATGGGCAGAGGCTAAAAGACATCTAGGTAAGGACAGTAACAGAGATGAAAGTAACTGGGACAAACTGAAGTGCTTCAAAAAAAGAACAGCTTGTGTTCAGTTACAAAAAGGAAGGAAAGATGCAACTGGAAAGATTGGAAAAACGTCCCTTCAGTAATTCCCCTGGTAAAATTCAACCTTGGACTTATTCCTAATTGTGATTAAAATTCTCATTAAACTCCACACTCAAGCTGTAGTTTTATCACAAATTGGAATTGTTATTTGACACAATTTGACCCATCTAATCTTGAAATATTGGCAGGTGAGCCCAACTTCATCAAATCAGTGATCAACTTTGACAAGGACAATATATCGGACTGTGTGTTGAAGAAGATCCGCTGGTACTGCGGACAGGCAGACTTCCAGCCAGACATCATCGGCAAAGTATCATTGCCTGCCAAATCCCTCTGCATGTGGGTCAGAGCCATCGAGGTAAGAGGGGGGTCTGTCACATGTCATACACACACACACACACACACACACACACACACACACACACACACACACACACACACACACGCACACACACACAGGCTAATATAATGCCTGTCTTGCTGTTTATGTTATGTTGCCACCTCGTAATGTGGCAACATAACATAAACAGCATACATGCAGCATTCCTGGGTACATGCATGCAGCATTCCTGAATACATGCAGCATTCCTGGGTTGCATCTGGCTAGTTGACCTTGGCTCTTATATGTTCTTTATAGCTTTTTCAAATCACTTCACCAGCTAACCTGATCTATGAACTTGTGTATTAAGGCAAACAGTGTTAATTTTAGCCAACAATAAACAATGTTTTAGGTGTTAGGCGTTGCTGTAACCTTAGCTAAGCTGGGATTGGCTAGCTATGGCTTGACTTGCTTTGTGTGGGTCTGGTGTTGGATGCTTCGCAGTGTTGGCTAGTGGTGTCGTTTGCAAACAGAGAAATAATTAGATAATTATCATGGGAACAATGGCCTAAATAGGATTGTAACTGTTTTTTCACTATCACTTCTCATTTCAGCATTGATTCTAATCATGCTCTCGTGATGATGCTTGCTTGTGCTTACTTGCCAAAGTGCAAGTGCAAGCAACAAGATGTCACATATCGAACTTTTACGTTCTAAAAATAACCCGCAATAAACAAAATCCGCAAAGTATGTTTTACAATTATTATACATGCAGTTCTCCCTTAGCTAATTTAGGACGCAGAACACAATGCGCGTTCATACTGTACAGTACGCTGTAAAAAAAAGCATGCAAAATTACACTAAAAAAATCTGTGAAAAGTGAACCGCATTATAGCGAGGGACGACTGTACACTATTGCAGTGCAATTAACAGCAAGGAGAAAATCACAAAACAATTATCTTATTTGTTAAATGAATATCTAAATAGGAAATAGTAAACAAACTAAATGTGTTCGCTCTTTTCCAGATTTATGGGAGAATATACAAGTCGGTGAAACATAAGCGGGACCACCTGAACGGTGCCATGGCCCAGCTAGCAGAGAAACAGTCTGCACTGGCTGAGACCCAGAACAAACTACAAGAGGTATGGAGCCCACTCAGCCAGACAAGAGTCATATTGTAGTAAGTCAGATTAACAAATGACTGACAAATATAATCATTTAATATAATGTTATATATGTGTGTGAGAGCAGATGAGGAATAAGCTGGACCGGCTGAAAAATGAGTTAATTGAGAAGATGGCCATGAAGGACAGTCTGAGTAAGAAATCCAGTGAGCTGGAGTTGAAACTGAAACAAGCCGACAAACTGGTGACAGAACTTGCTGGAGTGAAAGTCCACTTGAAAGAGACAGTTGCTGTAGGCCATACACACACACATACACACACACACACACACACACATATATACAATAAAAGAAATAAACCCTCCTCCTACTCAGGCATGTACCTGTGTAATTTGTAATGTATCACGTGTGTGCTTCAGAGTCTTGAAGAAAAAATGGGATACCTGGTGGGAGACAGTTTGCTAGCAGCATCTTTTCTGTCCTACATGGGACCCTTCCGTTCCAACTATAGACATGAGCTACTTGAAATCTGGATGGAGGAAGTGAGACAAACACACACACACACACACACACTCAACCACAGACTTACTCCCACAACTGTTATGGCTACCATAACCTTATTCCAACCATGGACATATTTAATTAAATCGTTTTTTCTGCCTCTGTTTTTGTTTCCGCTCTTGCCCTCTCAGCTTCGAGACTTAGACATTCCGTTCACACCAGGGTTCAGTTTTGCAAACTTTCTGTCAGATCCTACAGCAGTGAGGGACTGGAACATTCAGGGCCTGCCCTCTGACCCATTCTCTACTGAGAATGCAGTTATCATTAACCACGGAAACCGGTCAGTAACCGTAGATCCAATTTGCTCTGAAATGTGCTCCTTTATTCATTTTTTATTATTAATACTGGTGGGATTAAATGGGTTAGTAACAATAATTAATTGATGATTCATGTTTATTAATTAAGATTAGCTGTAGTCCAGTAAACATACTAAGTTAAAATGTTTTGGGGTTTGTGTTTGTTGGATTTGGTTATATTGACTTGATTTTTTTTTCCTTCTCTCAAGATGGCCGCTGATAGTGGACCCCCAAGGCCAAGCTCTGAAGTGGCTCAAGAACATGGAGATAAAGAGAGTAAGTCGTGACTCAGGCAGCAGCTCTCAGTCTATCTTTCTATTAATCATAGTATGTCTATACAATCTCTCTCTCTCCCTCTCTCTCTCTCTCTCTCTCTCTCTCTCTCTCTCTCTCTCTCTCTCTCTCTCTCTCTCTCTCTCTCTCTCTCTCTCTCTCCATATATATATGTTTTCATTACAGGAAATAAATATTGTACATCAAAAAGCATTATAAATAAAATGAACTTTAACATTGAATATCCTATTGGATGAACTTAAAATATTTTTTTGCGATGCCTGATTGTTTCTGATGCCGTTTGTACATGTATCTGTGAGACAGGGTGTGTTTAATTTTTGATATATTTCTTCAGCTGTCCTCAGGTCTCTCTTGCAAAAGAAACTTCATTTTCTATTAGGTTAAAAGGTGTTAAAAGATTTTTTTAAGATTTATTTCTCCATCTGTCCTTCTGCTTGTATGTGTCCACATGTGCAGGGTCTGAAAATAATCGACTTTCAGATGCCAGACTATCTGCAGGTGCTGAATGATGCCATCCAGTTTGGGAATCCTGTTTTGCTGCAGAATGTCAAGGAGAAGTTGGAGCCTTCTCTCAACCCAGTTCTTAACAAGTTCATGACACAGATTGGTCAGAGAAACACCTGTGCACAAAACCACTCATTCTTTCTCTGAAAAATATACTTAGTTAAATGTGTGTGCACTTTTTCTCCAGATGGCCGGCTGCATTTGAAGCTTGGTGATGACAAGGTGAAATACAGTCCAGCGTTTCGTTTCTACATCACCACAAAGCTCTCTAACCCCCACTATACCCCAGAGATTTCTACAAAGACCACCATTATCAACTTTGTTGTGACAGAGCAGGTCTGTGTGTGTGTGTGTCTTAAACTGTGTGTGTGGATGAATATACACACACATACATACACATGTAGAGTATTAAGAGTATAGTAGTACACAAGAGTGAACTTGAGCCAAAACATAACATGCAGAAGAGTAGCTTGAATTATCTGTTTGTGCATGGGATTTTCTGTGTGTGTGTGTGTGTGTGTGTGTGTGTGTGTGTGTGTGTGTGTGTGTGTGTGTGTGTGTGTGTGTGTGTGTGTGTGTGTGTGTGTGTGTGTGTGTGTGTGTGTGTGTGTGTGTGTGTGTGTGTGTGTGTGTGTGTGTGTGTGTATGTCTGTGTGTCTGTGTGTGTGTGTGTAGGGTCTGGAAACCCAGCTACTGGGAAATGTGGTGCGTAAGGAGCGTCCAGAGCTAGTAGAACAGAAGGACTCTTTGGCGATGAGCATTGCCTCTGGCAAGGAGAGCCTCCAGGAGCTGGACAATGATATCCTCAGGTTGTTCAGCTGACTGCTTTTTTTGTGTGTTTTAAACTATGTGAATCCTTATGCATGTGTGATTTGTGTAGATGTTTCCTTGGTTTGCTATGCTTAGTGGGCAGTGTGGCAATGTTTTGTTGGATTTATTTATATTTGTATTTATTTGTTTTTGTTTTATGTGAGTGTGTGTCTCTACTGTTTTAGGCTGCTGAATGAGGCTGCCGGCTCACTGCTGGACAATGTGCAGCTCGTGGATACCCTACAGGCAATCAAAGTGACAGCCACCAAGGTTTCAGAGCAGGTGGAGAGCAGTGAAGACACCAAGATTGAGATTGACTCTGTTCAAGAGGTCAGGCATATGAATGAGTGATTGGGGATTTGAGTCTTGTAATAAATTGAATAACTTTAGTGTTTTAGACCATTGGTCTGAGTAAGTAAGCAATTACAGACCATCACTGCTCTGTAAAAATGTGATAGACATTTATTAGTGGCATTTATCATGAATCAAATTAAACTTAAATTTTGTCTCTTAACAGGCCTATCGCCCATGTGCCCAGCGAGCCTCCATTCTCTTCTTCATCCTGAACGACATGGGCTGCATTCACCCAATGTACCAGTTCTCACTGGATGCCTACATCAACCTGTTCAACCTCAGCATAAGAAACAGCACGCACTGCCATGACCTGGAGTCAAGGATTATCAACCTCAATTTTTACCACACACTGGCAGTATATAAGTAAGCAAGGTCACATCAAGAGAGGCCCTTTTCATAAGTCATGCAAGTATTCCTGGGTGAAATGAATTCTAGTCGGAACATAGTTTTTATGGCCAAAAAAATACAAAAAAGCTGTTTAACTGTGTGTAACATGGGGTTCAGTGTCTTGCACAGCAACACTTTGACTTGGAGGTGCCTGCGATCAAACCATTTAGTGGACAACCTGCTTTCATGATCAAATGTTGCAAACAGCTAAATGTTAACTGAAAAAGAGTTCTGCTGTGGTGACAACTGAGATTTTAAGTATACTATCCCTCAAAATGTGGGCTGAGACAGTAGTATCACTGACCTTTATGTAGTCTCACTGACCTTAATGTACTCTCACAGACCTTAATGTAGTATCACTGACCTTTATGTAGTATCACATACCTTAATGTAGCCTCACAGACCTTTATGTAGTATCAAATACCTTAATGTAGCCTCACTGACCTGTATGTAGTATCACATACCTTAATGTAGTATCACATACCTTAATGTAGTATCACAGACCTTTATGTACTATCACAGACCTTTATGTAGTTTCACTAACCTTTATGTAGTATCACTGACCTTTATGTAGTATCAAATACCTTTATGTAGTATCACTGACCTTTATGTAGTATCACTGACCTTAATGTAGTCCCACTGACCTTTATGTAGTATCAAATACCTTTATGTAGTATCACTGACCTTATTGTAGTATCACTGACCTTATTGTAGTATCAAATACCTTTATGTAGTATCACTGACCTTATTGTAGTCTCACTGACCTTAATGTAGTATCAAATACCTTTATGTAGTATCACTGACCTTATTGTAGTATCACTGACCTTATTGTAGTATCAAATACCTTTATGTAGTATCACTGACCTTTATGTAGTATCAAATACCTTTATGTAGTATCACTGACCTTTATGTAGTATCACTGACCTTAATGTAGTCTCACTGACCTTAATGTAGTATCACAGACCTTTATGTAGTATCACTGACCTTTATGTAGTATTACTGACCTTTATGTAGTATCACATACCTTAATGTAGTATTACTGACCTTTATGTAGTTTCACTGACCTTTATGAAGTATCACTAACCGTAATGTAGTATCACTAACCTTTATGTAGTCTCACTGACCTTAATGTAGTATCACTGACCTTTATGTAGTCTCACTGACCTTATTGTAGTCTCACTGACCTTAATGTAGTATCACTGACCTTAATGTAGTATCACTGACCTTAATGTAGTATCACTGACCTTATTGTAGTCTCACTGACCTTAATGTAGTATCACTGACCTTAATGTAGTATCACTGACCTTATTGTAGTCTCACATACCTTTATGTAGTATAACTGAGCTTATTATAGTCTCACTGACCTTTATGTAGTATCACTGACCTTTATTACATTGCATTTAGCAGATGTATTTATGTAGTATCACTGAACTTATTGTAGTCTCACTGACCTTAATGTAGTATCACAGACCTTTATGTAGTATCACTGACCTTTATGTAGTATCATTGACCTTTATGTAGTATCACATACCTTAATGTAGTATCACTGACCTTTATGTAGTCTCACTGACCTTTATGTAGTATCACTAACCGTAATGTAGTATCACTAACCTTTATGTAGTATCACTGACCTTATTGTAGTCTCACAGACCTTTATGTAGTATCACAGACCTTTATGTAGTATCACTGACCTTAATGTAGCCTCACAGACCTTAATGTAGTATCATATACCTAAATGTAGTATCACTGACCTTTATGTAGTATCACATACTTTTATGTAGTATCACTGACCTTAATGTAGTCTCACAGACCTTTATGTAGTATCACTGACCTTAATGTAGTATCACTGACCTTAATGTAGTCTCACTGACCTTAATGTAGTATCACTGACCTTTATGTAGTATCACTGACCTTAATGCAGTATTACTGACCTTTATGTAGTATCACTGACCTTTAGGTAGTCTCACAGACCTTAATGTAGTCTCACAGACCTTTAGGTAGTCTCACTGACCTTTATGTAGTATCACTGACCTTTATGTAGTATCACATACCTTAATGTAGTATCACTAACCGTAATGTAGTATCACTAACCTTTATGTAGTGTCACTGACCTTTATGAAGTATCACTAACCGTAATGTAGTATCACTAACCTTTATATAGTATCACTGACCTTTATGTAGTCTCAGTGACCTTTATGTAGTATCACTGACCTTTATGTAGTATCACATACCTTAATGTAGTATCACTGACCTTTATGTAGTATCACATACCTTAATGTAGTATCACTGACCTTAATGTAGCCTCAAAGACCTTAATGTAGTATCACTGACCTTTATGTAGTCTCACTGACCTTTATGTAGTATCACTGACCTTTATGTAGTCTCACATACCTAATGTAGTATCAATGACCTTTATGTAGTCTCACAGACCTTACAGACCTTAATGTAGTCTCACTGACCTTAATGTAGTCTCACAGACCTTACAGACCTTAATGTAGTCTCACAGACCCTACAGACCTTAATGTAGTCTCACAGACCTTAATGTAGTCTCACAGACCTTACAGACCTTAATGTAGTATCACTGCCCCTATGTAGTCTCACAGACCTTACAGACCTTAATGTAGTCTCACAGACCTTAATGTAGTCTCACAGACCTTACAGACCTTAATATAGTCTCACAGACCTTAATGTAGTCTCACAGATCTTACAGACCTTTATGTAGTCTCACAAACCTTGATGCTACAGTAGCAAGCTGTTGTGTTTCTAATAAACCTCTGCAGGTACGGATGCCGTGGTGTGTTTGAGGTCCACAAACTGCTCTTCACCTTCCACATGTGTGCCAGAATGGAGGCGGTGGATGGAAGTCTTAAAATGGACGAGTACAGCTTCTTCCTTCATGGAGGAATCGTAAGAAAGCACAGAACACTCAAAATCAAATCAAATTAAATTATTTGTATATATGTACAGGGAGTGACACCCTCTGTCCTTAGACCCTCGGTTCGAGTGAGGAAAAACTTGCCCACAAAAAACCCTTTTAACAGGAAAAAATGTATAAGAAACCTCAGGATAAGCCACAGAGGAGGGATCCCTCTCCCAGGACGGACAGACGTGCAATGGATGTCACGTGTACAGGACAAATCAACACAAACATATTGCACAATTACAATGACTGACAAAATGACAATGAATTACAATGACTAATAAAATGACAATGAATTACAATGAATGATAAAATTATTACAGTAGCAGTGGAACCTGTGATAGAGATGGGAGGAGAGGGAGGGGGAGTCCCTAGTTTAGTCCTATAGCAGCATAACTAAGGGATGACCTGAGCCAGCCCTAACTATAAGCTTTATCAAAAAGGAAAGTCTTAAGTCTTTTTTTAAAAGTGTTGACTGTGTCTGCCTCCTGAACCCAGAATGGTAGTTTGTTCCACAGAAGAGGAGCCTGATAGCTGAAACCTCTGGCTCCCAATCTACTTTTACAACCTTTTCTTTTCAAAGGCTTGGAACACACTTAATGCTCCAAAAGATATTCCATTGTATGTTTCATTTTTCTACATGGATTAAACGTTGAGCCATGTAGAAGTTGTTCCCCTTAAAGACCCTCATTGATAATGTGTTTTCCTGAGCTTTCCTAAAATCAGTCATTAAGAAATTCTTCTACATAACTAGCTTTTTTCAAAATACAATTTGTTAATATACTGTAGCTGAGGCAGGCCTGATACTGTATGACTGTATGTGTTGATGCGTTATTTTGTCTATTCAGTTATACACTGAAGATGAAGGATAGTTTGACTAATTGATGGCTGTATTTCTAGGTACCTGATAAGAAGTATCAGATGGACAACCCCTGCACCAATTGGCTGCCAGAAACCAGCTGGGACAACATCACCGAGCTGGATAAGCTGGTCAACTTCCGTGGCATCATGGCCTCCTTTGAAAAGTACCCTCGAGACTGGAATCTTTGGTTCAGCAGTGCAGAGCCAGAAAATACCACACTACCAGGTACCAAACAGCTTGTCCAATGTCATTGACATGCTTCAGGTTTCTCTTGAAGTTGTCTTTGATTTGTGTGTGTATACATTATATTATACCCCTGTGATGATGAATATGTATTTTCTTACAACTATTCTATTAATGGTTGGTTCACTGAGGAGCAACCCTGTTCAGAAGTGCTGAAGAACACTTCTTTCAGCCTTTCCTCATTGCATCCTTTCTTCAGCACCCTTTGCACCTCTTTTTTACTAAACTTAATATTCTTAATAATCCATATTATCTTGATCATACATCTTCTTCACCCCTGACTTCATCTGTTTTTCCTTGTAGGAGATTGGGAGGACATCTGTAATAACTTCCAGAAGATGCTGATTGTGCGCTCCCTGCGACCAGACCGCACATCTTTCTGTGCCACATCCTTTATTTGTCGTAACCTTGGCCGTCACTTTGTGGAGCCGCCTATTCTCGATATGAAGGCTGTGAGTGTCACCTGTTATCACTGTGATCCAAATATTTTATACACCTCATTACTGTCATTTGATTGTAGGTGTAAAATGAGTTGCACCATGTTTGCTCATCCATCCTCACTTACTCTGCCCTCTTCCCAGGTTGTGGAAGAATCCACTTGCTGGACTCCTCTGATCTTTATTCTGTCTCCTGGGGTGGACCCCACTGCAGCCCTGCTGCAGCTGGCTGAGACCTCTGGAATGCGCAAGCACTTCCATGCTCTTTCTCTGGGCCAGGGAATGGCTCTCATTGCCAAGAGCATGTTAGAGGAGGCCGTCAAGGATGGTACACCATCTTTGCTCTGTCTTTCTTCCTGCCCCTTTCTGACTGATTCATTCTGTTGTTTAGCAGCATCATTTTTTTCTCTTTTAGTTCAAAGAATCACCTATGCTTAATAAAGTGTATGAAGTACTTCAACTGCAGAATTCCTCTCAGGCCTGATGGCATGCACCAAAAACACTGTAAGACGAGGCACGTGGGATGGCGTATTGATGCTTAATCAATTTTTGTCCGCTGTATATTAAAGAAAAACAAAGAAATCACACCACAGTGTGAATGATTCATGCTGCACTTTTCCTAATTGATTCTAGTTTAGTCTCCATCCCTCTTCAGCAGTGCACAGCTCCTATGGAAAATGAAATAGAAACTTGGAAACTACAATGTATAATACACTGGGTAGTACTGCAAGGGTCCATTGGCCAACTAGGCTGGTGTAATTATAAGAGGAACACTGAATTATGCATTTTCTTCCTCTTAGGATCACCCAAAGAACTAATTACATCTAATCAGTCATCCAATCTAGCAGCTTATCTCCAGTCTTCTTTTTCTTTGTCCAGGACACTGGGTGTTCCTTGCCAACTGCCACCTTTATCTCTCATGGATGCCTGAGCTAGACAAGTTTGTGGAACAGCTACGGATGCAAAAGCCCCACCCAAACTTCAGACTCTGGCTGAGCTCATTGTCTCACCCCGACTTTCCCATTACCATCCTGCACAACAGCATCAGGATGACCATTGAACCACCAAAGGTGCTTTCCAGACTATTATCAGTAGCGGTTTTAGGTACCGGCGGAAAATGAAAAAAGTAGGGGGGGGGGGGGTCGTCCAGGGCGCAAATGTGGCCAGGACCGCCGCTGACTATTATACAGGCATACATACTTCTTTGGATATTCAGTTTTATATGTTACACATATTTTACAGTAAGATATTTGTACAGTACATCTTCCACAGTATTAACACTGCCCCTTGTTGTTCTCAGGGTGTGAAAGCCAACATGACTCATCTGTACCAGCTGGCTCAGTTCAACTGCTGCTCAAAACCCATCGTCTACAAGAAGCTCCTCTTCTCCCTCTGCTTCTTTCACAGCATCTTGCTGGAAAGGAAAAAGTTTTTACAGCTGGGCTGGAACACTGTCTATGGCTTCAGCGATTCTGACTTTGAGGTCAGGGCCATAGTTGTTACTGATGGCAGCACTGATAAAGCAAAAATAAGAATAATAAAAAAATAATAATTAAAAAAAACGTAAATCTATTAAGATTCCTCTTGGTCATCTTGATGCCCCCTTAGGTGAGTGAGAGTCTGCTGCGTCTGTACCTGAATAACTATGAGGAGGTTCCTTTGGACGCACTGAAGTTCCTCATTGCTGAGGTCATCTATGGTGGTCATGTCACAGATGACTTGGACAGACGTCTTCTAACGACATACATCAATCACTACTTCTGTGATTCTGCCATAAACCAGCCCTTCTTCAGGTGAGACACTAAAACATACACATTGAAGTGTGCTAGTATTCGTGTGAGCAGTATGAAGTAAAGGTAGTATGCAAGAATGGATTTCGGATTCACACATGCCTAGACATTTAGATATTTTAGTCTTCAAATACATAGTCAGCCTTAAAAGACATTTTTTGTCCTGGTAGAAGCAAATTGCTGCTTAAATTGCCTGTGCAAGTTTCACTGAACTATTACAAGCTTAGAAAAACACAACCTTATATACTGTGCAACCTGAATAGAGACCTTTCCTTCATATTAAGGGGATTTCTGAGCAATTTACAGAACTGAACAGCTCACTATAATGCACTATAAATGTCATTTTTATAGAAATTATGCAAGTGTCAAATGTGTTTTATACCAAATGATAGCATGATTTCTTTCTGGTGTTCTTAAAGTTTCAGTGTCTTAATGTTTTAAGTGGTTAAACGTGAACATTTTAAACCAAATCTGTGAAATAAATGGTATCAACCCCAATTAAATATGGGAATGTCCATGATGTATTTCTATCATGATGTTATAAGCACTTATACACTTTGAATAGGCACCTAACCAAAACACAATGTTTAACACAGATTTATGACAAAAAGAAATTCCACACACTGAGCTGCATCGCAAATTACTGTAAACTTATTTAACTATAAGACTAAACATCTTTGCATGCACATTTTAAAATATGAGAAAAGTTTGACAGCAAAGGCAGAATGAGAGAAAACTTTCTCTCATTTGCAGCTTTTTTGAGGTATCTTTTTGTGTCTTTTAACAGCTTGACAGATGAGATGTATAAATGTACAATGTAGTAAAAACTGTGCTCATGTGTACTATCAACTATTCACATTATCAAATCTACATATACTTTATGGGGTGCCGTTTGTAAAGCGTCTCGCTCTGAAAATAACAGCAACATTTTGTCACATGTAGCTAAAAACGATGTTTAAAAAACTGGTTTGAATTTTTGAGAGTCACTTTTTTGCACATTTAGAACAATATTTGTGAACTTAGAGATATGTTAAATATTTAAATCCAAATGTTAAATGTAAGATCTAAATGCTAAATATAAATATAAATGTTAAATATAAACCTAAATGTTAAATATAAATGTAAATGTTAAATATATACCTAAATATAAATGTTGAAGCTAAATGTTAAATATATATCTAAATGTTAAATATAAATCTAAATCTAAATGTTAAAGCTAAATGTTAAATATATATCTAAATGTTAAATATAAATCTAAATCTAAATGTTGAAGCTAAATGTTTCGGGTGAAACTAAATATTTAGCTAAAATGCAAATTCAAATGACGTAACCGGAAGTGCCAAAATAAAAGCTCGAGAAGGTCAGAGCGTCTTTATAGTGGCACATAACGAATAAAACCCATCTTATCCGGGGAAATTATGGGGATAATTTTGTCTCAAAAAGATTTGAATGCGTAGAATATGATTTGAATGCGTAGAATATGATTTGAATGCGTACAATATGATTTGTATACATATGCATACATTTATAAATATCCAAATACAAAATACAAATATAAAAATGTGACATACAAATAAATAAACGAATTTGTATAAATAAATGTGGATTTGTAAATATATTTTCGAGATTTGAAAATAAATGTCCTTGACTTTGTGTGTGGAGTCAGCATTTGTGGATCCATTTTTTGCTTTTGTGGATCAATTTTTTGCTTTTCTCGCGATGACGTAATTTTGAGACATTCCTACCTCTCACCAGATTCACAAATAAATGCCACCAGATTTGAATACAAATAGCGGTACACCCTTCACCGAACATCCAGCAGATGGCAGTGTTGTGCAACGGTGCAGACCAAGGTACTTTTTATTATTCTGTTTCTGGACATAATGGAGAGAAGCTGAAACCAGAAACGAGTGTTTTTTTCGTTTTTTCGTTTTTGACAAAAAACGAAAAAACGAAAATTCGGCTCAATTTCTCGTTTTCTGTTCCAATCACCAAAAACAAAATTTCCACTACCATATTCCGTTTTAGTGGTGGGCGGGGCTCGTACGCTTCTTTGCCCGGTACTCTTCAAAATAAAAGTTCTTCCGTTTGACAAAGTTATTTCTTTATTAAAGAGTGACCAAACGTCCTCTTTTGGCCGGACATTTTTACGTCCTGTCTGGGGCTCCTGAGGATTTTTTTCTTTATAGGTTCATGAAAATGTCCGGTTTTCAATTGACTGACGCTTTGCACAGACTGTCCTGGGTGTGGACCTGCGACGTGCACACTGGCTCAATTCGTGGCATCGGCATCTAGTAGTGGCATTTCCCGGAAATGCCACTACTAGATACCACTATCTGAGGCACATGCCGCTAACCTGTAGAGGCAGATGCGTTTTTTCGTTTGTTGTCAAAAACGAAAAAACACTTGTTTCTGGTTTCAGCTTCTCTCCATTATGTCCAGAAACAGAATAATAAAAAGTACCTTGGTCTGCACCGTTGCACAACACTGCCATCTGCTGGATGTTCGGTGAAGGGTGTACCGCTATTTGTATTCAAATCTGGTGGCATTTATTTGTGAATCTGGTGAGAGGTAGGAATGTCTCAAAATTACGTCATCGCGAGAAAAGCAAAAAATGGATCCACAAAAGCAAAAAATGGATCCACAAATGCTGACTCCACACACAAAGTCAAGGACATTTATTTTCAAATCTCGAAAATATATTTACAAATCCACATTTATTTATACAAATTCGTTTATTTATTTGTATGTCACATTTTTATATTTGTATTTTGTATTTGGATATTTATAAATGTATGCATATGTATACAAATCATATTGTACGCATTCAAATCATATTCTACGCATTCAAATCATATTCTACGCATTCAAATCTTTTTGAGACAAAATTATCCCCATAGGAAATGGACTCTTGGACATGGATTATCGTGATAATAACTAACTAACACTTTGACTGATCTGTCATTTTCGCGGTGTAGGATCGTCTACACCCGCCCGCGTTCACCCCTGTTACGTCCCCAGTTGGGCCAGGGGATGAGGGAGTAACATAGAATTAAATAACCGGGAGTCCTGACAGAAAACGATAAACAAGGTCACCAGCAAAATAGGTTTATTTGTAAAATAAAGAAGAGAACGAGATGACTCAGGACCACCACCACCCGGTCTCTGCCACACAGACCGACCGCAGGATGAGAGAGAGAGCCGGCTCCACCTCCTGCCTATATATGCCCCACCCGCTTAAGTGGCCACAGGTAACCCAGATCAGTCATCAGTGCGCAAAGGAAAAGGGGCGGAACCTAGAGGGGAGGAGGAGAGGAGAAAAAGAAGGCGAACACAAACAATAACACAGGCCAGCGGTCGTAACAACCCCGGTAAACTGTACTGTCGGACATACCTCTGCAGACATGTAAATAAATGAGTCAAGTCAAAGTGATCCCCCTTGTGGCTGGCCATAGTGGCTACAGGTTATAAGTCCCGCACCCTTCATAATAGTGACACTAAAAACTCAAAGTACTCTTCAAATAAAGTTTCTCCAAACGTGTTTGTTCATCTTGGTAGTTATTATCACGATAATCCAAGTCCAAGAGTCCATTTCCCCGGATAAGATGGGTTTTATTTGTTATTTGCCACTATAAAGACGCTCTGACCTTCTCGAGCTTTTATTTTGGCACTTCCGGTTACGTCATTTGAATTTGCATTTTAGCTAAATATTTAGTTTCACCCGAAACATTTAGCTTCAACATTTAGATTTAGATTTATATTTAACATTTAGATATATATTTAACATTTAGCTTTAACATTTAGATTTAGATTTATATTTAACATTTAGATATATATTTAACATTTAGCTTTAACATTTATATTTATATTTATATTTAACATTTAGATATATATTTAACATTTAGCTTCAACAATTAATTTAAGGTATATATTTAACATTTACATTTATATTAAATAATTAGGTTTATATTTAACATTTATATTTATATTTAGCATTTAGATCTTACATTTAACATTTGGATTTAAATATTTAACATATCTCTAAGTTCACAAATATTGTTCTAAATGTGCAAAAAAGTGACTCTCAAAAATTCAAACCAGTTTTTTAAACATCGTTTTTAGCTAAATGTGACAAAATGTTGCTGTTATTTTCAGAGCG